>CM040241.1:227649874-228021738 GCA_022545495.1 Chrysanthemum lavandulifolium | reverse complement strand
AAGTTATCGACACAATGTTGGACTCGAAAGGATGGTTCAAAGTTGGCGATCTTTGTTTCTTTGACAATGGATGCTTCTTATGTGTTCAGACGGTTAAAAATTGGTTAAAATAAAGTCTATCAGGTAACTTTTATCATATGAAAATTGATTAGACTTTTTGATTATCCTCTTAGGTCTAATCTGGAGGTTAGAAATTGGAAACTATTGAAGTTGTCGTAAAAGATCGGACCCATACATATATTCAATTGGATCACCATTGAGTTATGAAAACTTTATTAAGTTGGTACGCTGTCGATGATGTCTTATATAGTCATATGTAAATGTAATTTTATCTCTTTTATTCTATAGGTATGCAGATATAGGCCACTAGAGGAAGTGCTTATTTCTTTAGTTTTTCTGCGATGAAAAATATCCGAATGACGAGGAAAACATGTATGGTTACCTATTTGTGTGTGTGTGTCACGGTGACTATGGTATTATTATCAATATATTTTGTTATTTTTAATGGGTTTGAATAATAAGATGATTGTGAGTGCAAGTGATTATAAGTTTTGGGAAGATCCTTCTTTTATCAAATGGAGGAAAAGGGATTCTCATGTTTCACTTCATTCTCATGATTCTGTTGAAGGTCAGTTTTTTTGGATACGGTTAAATGGGATATTTATGGTTTTGTTATGATAAGAAAACCCACATGCCTATGAATTAACAATATAAAAAAATAATGCTTAAAAAGACGAGCGCAAACGAGCAGATGTTTGCCGTTATTATATTTATACAACTATATTTTCATATTCACATGTATTTCTCCTTTTTTTATGGTTGCAACTACTGGGCGGACGAACAACAAGTCACATTCAGGTTCGACAAGTAATCATAGGTTCAACAGTACGAAGGTATTATGTTGCTTAACTCGCCTAATCTGAAGACTATAACTATAACAGCTGTATTCTTTGAACTAAACTGTTTCATCTTTTTCTATTTTTGGTTCAAATTAAAGCCGACCGAGATGCGTACGCAAGGGTTATAGCCGATCCTATTGCCAGTTTGGACCGGTTAGTTGCTTCACATGAATAATATTAATTCTTTCGAAAGCTTTGGTAAGATGATTGTTATAGAATGGCAAACATGTTATTTTGCAGATCTTAAACCAACGGAAATCACCCAAGCAATTGAAGTGAGAGTATACCGAAAATGGACAACCATGAGGGTTCTAGGCCTTACTCCCACAAGGTGTTGCTGCATATTCTTAGACAAAAAGGTATGTAAACAGTTACGTTGTAAAATAGTTTATCAACTCTTTGTGACATCAGAGTCTTTAAAAATGTATGCATTAAATTTTTAAGCTTTAGTATCTCCAACTGACTGCATTCATGTTGTGTGCCCACTATAAAACCCATTCTTAAATATTTGTACTAACACAGTAAGGTAAAATCAAATGGCAATCAAAATATTTATACCTGAACTTAACTAATGTTCTGCATATCTTTTAGATCAAGGGGTTCTTAGGCTTACCGGTTTGAAGATGACTGAAATAAGACACAACCATCTACCAGTAGACGAATGAAACCAAAAGTATATTGGTTCTAATATAAAATAAATTTATAGATATTGTTGTTTATATTCCTGTTCTTGCATTCTTGCAGGATTTAATGTGACAACCCGTACTTTCGGTCATTTCTACACCATTCATGTCTCATTATTTCAACATTTATAGTAAACTTGGTTTACTTGTTTCAAATTCGCAGAACCTTGAGGTTTAGCTATTAATCATGATCATGACATCACGCACATTTCATATGGACTATGATTACCTACATTTCATTGACATCATGCGCATCTCATTAGTACATTCACGACATTTCATTTTCACTTGCAACGCATAATTTTTATATTTAATAATCTTTATCGCGTGAGTTATTATTTTGAATATTTAACCCGTTACATTCAAAAATGATCCCGAGGTATTTTTAAACTTTCATTTAGTTCATAAAAACTATATTTCTAGTTTTCCTAGTGTTTCAAATTTATTTGGTACATAAATCGTTAAAATTAAATTATTACATTGTTTTTCTTAAAAATTGTACGATAATTATTTTATCACCCAAATTTCACAAGGAAAGTATTTTACAATTGTTATTATCTCATTACATCCTAGTTTGAACTATTAAAAACTTACTTGTACCAAAAAGCTACCAAAAACCTTACAAGTTATTATATCATAATATCTATTTACACAATTTATATCAAATACATACAAGTAAAATAAATAAAAAAAAAGATATTTGATAGACAAACCCCCAAAATCCGGCCATGGGGGGAAGAGGATTTCATTTATTTAGTTGGTAAGTTTTGTCTTTGATAATATATATCTACACTCAAACTCAAGTTACTTCATTCATTCTCTCAAATTTCAAAGTTAGCAAGAATTATTTTCCTCCTTGTTTCTTCTTCCTCTAAACCGTTCACAACAAGAGCTCACAAGGGATCAAAAGTTTTTGCAAAATCAAGTGTATACAACCTAGTTTATATCCTTTATTTGGTTTTGAAATAAAACCAAGGATATTTGTTAATCCTTGTTACTAGCACCTCTTCATTTTCACTAGTAAGCATATTCTTATCATTTTATGTTTCCTCTTCATTTCATAAGTTTCTTTTCATTTTGGAGCTTATATGCATGTTATGTGATTTATACCATTTTTTCTTATGATTTTTGAGTTATAAATATAATTATGGTCATCCTATAAATATTCCCATGGTAATCTTTGGTCTTGATGGTGATTAGGAACCCATGACACCCTAAGAAGGTGTATGGTAGGATTAGATTAGCTTTGGGTTGATTTGAAGGGATTAGAATAGGTTTTGTTCGAGAAAACTATTTTCGTAAACTATATTTTGTGATCTGTCCTTAAATCGAATTTGGAAAAACCTACTGTTGGTACGACATTTTGGCCTTGATATTTAGAAAATATGCTTTAAAACGAATCCGTGGCCTTTGAACGGATAAAACGGAGTTATAACGGGTCAGTGAATTTTTAAAGTTTGACGACAAACGTATATTTTCTCGAAAATTTCACTTGTTGTTTTACATTTCGGGTCAAAACGAGCCTTAAGCTTCACAAATTATTTCGACTTCTCAAAAATATATTAGTTTACTTCGACACGGTTAAGGACATATTTTACGAGAAAACGGATTTGAAACGACAAATATATGCACGCTTTCATAAAGTTGCCGTAAATATTATTTTCCTAAAACTATATTATTCTTTCGTTATAAGTATTTCATTATTTGTAAGGGCTATGTTTACGTGCTTTTAACCATGATGTGAAACTTTTATAACGAAATGTCTTCTAGTAAAATCAAGTTCATCGGCCATATTTTCCAAAACAAAAGCCGCTTTGTCAAGCGGAGTCATAGTAAATTATTTACGGATGTTCAAACATTGGCCGAAACTCATTTTCTCGACCCATTAGCAAAACCACCATCTTTAGCCTTTGATATATTTATGATCGAGACCTTTTGAACGAAAACTCTGAATCGAAACTTTTAGATATCGATACAAACTTTCCAAAACCGTCGAGTTCGTTTCTCTAACGATCGACGACACCGCTTTACTGACTACTTTTCCGGAGCCATTTTATTAATTTCATGATTTTTCCGACGACATTGTTTTGCGACGAAAAGTGGTAATTTCACCAAAATCATTATAAAACCATTGTAGGATGATATTTTGACGTAAATACTTGAAAAGTGATTTTGATTGGTCAAGACGCCAAAAGAGTATTTTTCGACGACAAGTAATATTTTCAAAACTCGTAAATGGTATAAATAACATACGAAATGCATGCATAACATTACATTGCAACTCATTACATATCATATCATATCATTGGTACTAGGTCCCGGATAACGCATCACATTATACCTCGTTGTACTCACTCTTGTCATCTCGTCGCTACCAAGCGAGTTTCAGAGCCCCGCTTTTACTTGTTTTCATAACTGCTTGGGGAGATGCATGCTTAAATATTTTTCACGAGTACTTTAGATTTTTGAGGCTAAACTCTATCATGATTACCATTGTTTCTAAATCAAAGGTTACACTATATGAATTGTTCTTGTTTGCGTGCTACGGTGATTGTCAGATAACGTTCTAAATCGCTTGACTACCGATAAATTGAAAGTTAGGTGCTATGGATTATGTGCTACGGTTCTTCGTCAGATAACGTTCTAAATCGCTTGACTACCGATACATTAGGTCTAGTTTATGGATTAAGTGCTATCGTTCTACGCTGAGTTAGGTACTATTGTGAATACATTTGACATCATATGTTTGGAACATAAACTATACACATTTTGGCAATGGGTTGTGGAACACATGTGTTGCAAGTTTTGTATGGTAGAACTTGAACCGAGTGGATTTTCAATGCCTTTCCGATAAACGATTTTGAAAGACTTTACATTTTAAACCAAACTCTATGAACTCACTCAACCTTTGTGTTGACACTTTTAGCATGTTTTAATCTCGGTATCTAAGGCATTCACTTCATGGCACGCATTGGGACACATCATGGAGTCGTGATGACGACGCGCCTCACTGGGTTTTATGTACTTTAAAACATCGTTGAATTGTAACAAACTTATTTCCGCACAAGTTGATTTACATTTGAGACCTACTTTGTAAACTCGATTATTTTATTAAATCAAGCGATGTGTTTTCCAAACGACACTTTAGGTCGCTCAATATAACTTGTGATGCGGTGCTATGACAACAATCCCTGAGAATTCCATTCCGCCGCAAAGCATGTAAATTGGGGTGACAGATTGGCATCGAGCTTGATTATAGAGAACTAGGTTGCATCATTGACCCTGACTATAACTACATTATCATAGCATCTCATCATTTCATCACAAGTACATGTTCACTTCACATGCGGTCATTACGTACATTTTTCGAGTTATTCACTTTCATTTCGCATCGATTGTCACATGGATGCCCTTAAATGCCCATCCCATTATCATTTCATACCCTAATGTGGTGAATTTTGTCATTCCCTATCACAACTTTATATCACCGATTCATCACCGATAACGCCGAATGCCGGATAAACCTTTATATAGGGCGTAAGTCACTCTCTCCTTTGTTTCACCACTAACGTGTCGAGTTACACTTTATCCACACATTAAGTCACTAAACCATCATACATTTGAAGCACTTACAACACCTCATAACCCATTTCTTAGGAAACCGCCGATTATTTTGAATGATAACCCCAAACTTATCGTTTCTTATCACATTTCTTTGGGCGTTTATTATTAATATCGATTTTGCTACGCCTCACATTTCTCTTGTTTTGAAGAAGATATGGCAATCAAGAAAGCTACAGTTGAAATGACCCAAGCAAAGAATTCGAAGTTGGTGAATGATAGCATCGCTAATGCTTTAAGAGTCGAAGAGAAGATCACGGCTGCCGCTCTGAAGCCATGGTCGCCTTGCAAGCCAGCTAGGCTAGTCACATCGGTAATGCCAGAGGATCCGGGGTTAGAAATGTTCGATAAAGATTTCAAAAGTGGTGAGCCCACTAAGTTTCGAGGTACCGAGGAGCAACCGCAATGGTACGATGGTTTGAAAATTGAATCGGTATTTTGCTTTGTAATCGTCCTCGATGATAGTAAAGTTAAATTTGCACGAGCACACTACTCGATGGAGCGTTGTCATGGTGGAATTCATACGCCAACCGATTGGTATGGAGAATGCCTTCAAGCTTACGTGGAGGAATTTAAGAGTTTGGTGACTAAGAAGTTTTGTCCTCGAACCAAATCAAAAAGTTAGAGACGAGTTCTATGAATTGGTCACGATTGGGTATGATATTGACACATATATTCGAGATTCCAAGAATTGGTGTGTTATGCCCGTCCATGGTTTCGATAATGAGAAGTTGCTAGAGGCTTTCATCTGGGACTTCCAAATTATTCAAGCGATGTGACTTCTTCCGACCAAGCAACGATCGAGAAGCTATTCGATTGACTCAAAAGCTCATGGCCCGGATAGTGAAGAGGCAAGTACACCAACACCAACCAAAACAACAACAACCCCAACAACCGCACCAATTACAACAACAACCAAAACAACAACAACGACGATAACCAAATCAACAACAACAAAAGAAAATGGAAAATGACCGGAAGGTTATGATAACGACAACCAAAACCATAACACTAACCATCACCAACAATATAATAGAAGACAAGAAGTCGCCGAGGTCTATGTTGTTTGCACCAACCGTGGGAAGAGCTTATGCAGAAACTTACCACGATGCGCCAATGCACGCTACATCATAATGGTCCATGTGGTATATGCTTTACCGTCACAAAGTAGACACCTTGCTAAGGACCTGTAAGGGCAAAGCCGTAGTCACATGCTTCGGATGTGGGAGCAAGGACACTATCGAATCAATGTCCTCAAAAACAAGGTCAACAAGTCGAAGGTGCTCATGGAATGTATATATGTTAGAGGAACTCGCAAGGTATCAACGACGCCAAGACCTAAGAAGTTCGAAACTAGCGCCTTAGTTCTTCTATTGTATTACGTTGTACTAAGTTTATGTCTTTCATCGTATTCAAACTTTATAACTTAAAGATGTACTACTTTTGCTAAACCACTCATTGTAAAATACTCTCATCTATCGTACTTTTATTTTCTTTCCGATTTGTTATCATTTACGAGGATTTTAATTCTTTTACCTTAACTATCATTTTAACGACACTTCTCCATGTCTTTTCTCCTCGATGTTCATCACAATTTTAACAACAGTTTACCCAACACCAAACAAACATATGAGTCGATTAGTCCAAGCATTGCATAGTTACTCTAAATTATACATAGCACGATCACCTATGTCTAATTCGTGAAGAATCATGCAATGAAGGAGAGAGGCTTATATGTGTGTAAACCGTAATCGAGCCAAATTTTCAAAAGAATTTTCTTCAAACCACTTGTTTCCAGTTTGATCCGCGTGACAGCTTCTTGTTTGATGAGTTGCAAAGATCGAGCTAGAAACAAGTTGTTACCTAAACCGATTTAGCCTAATCTCATGACGGTTCTTGTTTGATGAGTTGTGAGATTAAGTAAAATCGGTTACCAAAAAGTCTTTGAGGGTTTTGCTCGGAATGGAAAGTTTGCTACATAAAACCCTAAGCCCGTTAGACCTAACAACGATTGAATTCAGTGGATCAATTCCTTTTGATGGGCGAATGTGACAACCCGTATTGTGTCATTTCTCGACACCATTCATGTCTCATTATTTCAACATTTATAGTAAACTTGGTTTATTTGTTTCAAATCGCGTAACCTTGAGGTTTAGCGGCGAATTCATGATCATGACATCACGTACATTTCATATGGACTATGATTAGTCTACATTTCATTGACATCATGTGCATCTCATTAGTACATTCACGACATTTCATTTTCACTTGCAACGCATAATTTTTATATTTAATAATCTTTATCATCGTGAGTTATTATTTTGAATATTTAACCCGTTACATTCAAAATGATCCCGAGGTATTTTTAAACTTTCATTTAGTTCATAAAACTATATTTCTAGTTTTCCTAGTGTTTCAAATTTATTTGGTACATAAATCGTTAAAATTAAATTATTACATTGTTTTTCTTAAAATTGTACGATAATTATTTTATCACCCAAATTTCACAAGGAAAGTATTTACAATTGTTATTATCTCATTACATCCTAGTTTGAACTATTAAAAACTTACTTGTACCAAAAAGCTACCAAAAACCTTACAAGTTATTATATCATAATATCTATTTACACAATTTATATCAAATACATACAAGTAAAATAAATAAAAAAAAAAAGATATTTGGATAGACAAACCCCCCCAAAATCCGGCCATAGGGGGGGGAAGAGTGATTTCATTTATTTAGTTGGTAAGTTTTGTCTTTGATAATATATATCTACACTCAAACTCAAGTTACTTCATTCATTCTCTCAAATTTCAAAGTTAGCAAGAATTATTTTCCTCCTTGTTTCTTCTTCCTCTAAAACCGGTTCACAACAAGAGCTCACAAGGGATCAAAAGTTTTTGCAAAATCAAGTGTGTATACAACCTAGTTTATATCCTTTATTTGGTTTTGAAATAAAAACCAAGGATATTTAAGTTAATCCTTGTTACTAGCACCTCTTCATTTTCACTAGTAAGCATATTCTTATCATTTTTATGTTTCCTCTTCATTTTCATAAGTTTCTTTTCATTTTTGGAGCTTATATGCATGTTATGTGATTTATACCATTTTTCTTATGATTTTTGAGTTATAAATATAATTATGGTCATCCTATAAATATTCCCATGGTAATCTTTGGTCTTGATGGTGATTAGGAACCCATGACACCCTAAGAAGGTGTATGGTAGGATTAGATTAGCTTTGGAGTTGATTTGAAGGGATTAGAATAGGTTTTGTTCGAGAAAAACTATTTTCGTAAACTATATTTTGTGATCTGTCCTTAAATCGAATTTCTGGAAAAACCTACTGTTGGTAACGACATTTTGGCCTTGATATTTAGAAAATATGCTTTAAAACGAATCCGTGGCCTTTTGAACGGATAAAAACGGAGTTATAACGGTGGTGAATTTTAAAGTTTGACAATTTAAACGATATTTTCCGAAAATTTCAGCTTCTTGCTTTTACATATTTCGGTCAAAACGAGCCTTAAGCTTCACAAATTATTTCGACTTCTCAAAATATATTAGTTTACTTGATCGAAGCTAAGGACATATTTTACGTGAAAACGGATTTGAAACGACAAATATATGCACGCTTTCATAAAGTTGCCGTAAATATTATTTTCCTAAAACTATATTATTCTTTACGTTATAAGTATTTCATTAATGTAAGGGCTATGTTTACGTGCGCTTTTAACCATGATGTGAAACTTTTATAACGAAATGTCTTCTAGTAAAATCAAGTTCATCGCCATATTTTCCAAAACAAAAGCCGCTTTGTCAAGCTTGAGTCATAGTAAATTATTTACTGGATGTTCAAACATTGGTCAAACTCATTTTCTCGCACCCAATTAGCAAAACCACCATCTTTAGCCTTTGATATCTTTATGATCGAGACCTTTTGAACGAAAAACTCCGAATGAAACTTTTAGATATCGATACAACTTTCCAAAACCGTCGAGTTCGTTTCTAACGATCGACGACACCGCTTACGACTACTTTTCCTGAGCCATTTTATTAATTTCATGATTTTTCCGACGACATTGTTTTGCGGCGAAAAGTGGTAATTTCACCAAAATCATTATAAAACCATTGTAGGATGATATTTTGACGTAAATACTTGAAAAGTGATTTTGATTGGTCAAGACGTCAAAAGAGTATTTTTCGACAAGTAATATTTTCAAAAACTCGTAATGGTATAAATAACATACTTAAATGCATGCATAACATTACATTGCAACTCATTACATATCATATCATATCATTGGTACTAGGTCCCTGATAACGCATCACATTATACCTCGGTGTACTCACTCTTGTCATCTCGCCGCTTACCAAGTGAGTTTCAGAGTCTCGCTTTTACTTGTTTTCATAACCTGCTTGGGGAGATGCATGCTTAAATATTTTCACGAGTACTTTAGATTTTGAGGCTAAACTCTATCATGATTACCATTGTTTCTAAATCAAAGGTTACACTATATGAATTGTTCTTGTTTGCGTGCTACGGTGCATTGTCAGATAACGTTCTAAATCGGTTGACATCGATAAATTGAGTTAGGTGCTATGGATTATGTGCTACGGTTCTTCGTCAGATAACGCTTCTAAATCGCTTGACTCATCGATACATTAGGTCTAGTTTTATGGATTAAGTGCTATCGTTCACGTTGAGTTAGGTACTATTGTGAATACATTTGACATCATATGTTCGGAACATAAACTATACACATTTTGGCAATGGGTCAGAACACACAGTTGCAAGTTTTGTATGGGCGGAACTTGAACCGAGTGATTTTCAATGCCTTTGTTTGCATAAACGATTTTGAAAGACTTTACATTTTAAACCAAACTCTATGAACTCACTCAACCTTTGTGTTGACACTTTTAGCATGTTTTAATCTCAGGTATCTAAGGCATTCACTTCATGGCACGCATTGGGACACATCATGGAGTCGTGATGACGACGCGTCTCACTTGGGTTTTATGTACTTTAAAACATCGTTTGAATTGTAACAAACTTATTTCCGCACAAGTTGATTTACATTTGAGACCTACTTTGTAAACTCGATTATTTTATTAAATCAAACGACAAGTTTTCCAAACGACACTTTAGGTCGCTCAATATAACTGGATGTGGTGCTATGACAATAATCCCTGTGAATTCCATTCCACGCAAAAACAGTAAATTGGGGTGCGACATTTAAACATCGAGGAACAGAGGGCCGATCATATTGCTTATGCATTTAATGTTCTCCATAGTCGTAAACACCCCGCATATCGTAGCCCGGAGAGGAGCTCACAAGAGATGAATGCATGTGCTCTTCAATAGTCAATGAATGTGATATCTTATTTTGGACAAATTATGGATCAACGAGTAGCTCATATATGTGCATTTGTTTGGTTGTAGCTTATGATAATTTGGTACCGTGTACATGGTACATGTATTATAACCGGTATTGTGCGTACCAATTTCACGCAGACGCGAGTTGTTGTACTGCTTTATCTTATTGTAGATTTGGTGTTACACCTTTATGTAATGCTATTCACCGATATGATATGATCCATGTACATAAATACGAAACTCAATACTAGAGCACTCACCATCAATGCGGCGGGTTACATTCACTTATTAGATTATTAAAACGTGATTTTTTTGGTTATATAATATGAATATATTTAACCTTCCGACATTTGTTGCGGTGTTATGTTTATGCATCGCTCTTCTTGACAAAGTTCGCCTACAACTTAAGTAGAAGGATAAAATTGCATCCACTAATTGTCCCCATGTTTACTTTTGGGAATGATACCTTGATCCACTATAGTTATGTTTCGATTAGTATATAACCATAGATTCAACATGGTATCTTGACACGACAATTTTGTAATCTATTGTTATTAATGGGTATCATAGTTTGTGCTTTATGTTGAATGGATGTGTAGGACATGATTTATAGTATATATGACAACTTGACATCATTCTAAGAATGTTTAGATCCCTTATTTTGAGTTTCGTGATCGTTATGCATATATCTAAGCTAGACAACGATTGTATTTACTATGATTTTCCAAAATTCAAATTTATTTACAACTATAGATGACGAAAAGCATGTTCATATGTCCGATTATTCATCTATATGTTGGCATCTTATTTTATATTTTATATTTTATTTTGATACTCATTTTACTTTTTTCATCCGAGTTTATTCTTTCACGTGACATATACAAAGATGATAATTTTGAACACCATGACATACAAATTAAATGATAGCATGGCCGTGTAGTTTTAACTTTTAATTGAGGAAATAACAAAGTTGTCCATATAGGTTGCTCACTTTAATATGCAGAGCATCCTTTTTTCGTGAAAGTGTTTTGATATATTTAACAAAGTAAGTTCTTGACATTGTATGCATTTAAAATACATAGAAAGTTGTTAACCCATTTAACTCATTTGGACCTTTGCCCTTTGGATTAATTGCTACTCATTTGCCCTTTGCCCCTCGATTAATTGCTAATTTACACGCACGGTTGTATCTATATGCATGGGCAACTATTTGTTTTAAAATTGTAAAACAATAATAGATGGTTATAAATTAGGTGATCAAAACAATAGTAGATAAATGTACCAATTATTCTCGGGAGTAAATGGTCCGCTCAACGCTCCCAAGTCTGCTTTGACTATCTTTTCACGTGATGGGATGCATCGCATGAAATGCTCTTCATGGATTCATCTTTGATGATTCCATCACCACTTAGTTTTGGAAAAGTTAAGCTTTCGTTGTTATTTCTATAATTCACTTTTCGAGGTTTGTTAGTAATATTAGCCCCTCGAGGTGTAGGTGTTGATACACTTTGTGAGCAGAATTGTTGATCATTTTTCGATTCTTACCTTATCGATGAAGCCACTAAAAGTCATTGGTAATTCTATAACATTGTGCTTCAGGGAAAAATTAAAGAAAATTTATGTTTGCATTGTGATGTAGTGTTATGGTGCATGGTATGGTTCAACCCCCGGTTTGAAAGGGCTTGACCTTACTCCTTTGAAGATGCTCGTGGACTTCTAAAAGTTGCAATTAAAGACCATAATCATGTTGTTTTCCTTTTTTGAGTTGCTGTGAGTAAATCGTCACCTTTCATTTGTTGATCATTAATTTCAATGCAAATGACCCACGGCTTTTTGTGGTACTCTACAAGATAGGGTGAATCCTTCTCAGTTTCCGCAAACGTTAAAACATATAGCATTGTTGTCACAAAGACGAAGAATACATTAAACTCCACAACCAACGTTGTGGATATAGAAGTTTTCTTTCGTGTATGAATAAGCACAATACATCGTATTAGTTCTCACACGCTTTATTGTATTTTTACATATATAAAATGAACACATTCTTTTCTTTTCATTTTAATATCATTATGTTTTGTGTTATTCGTGATTTATTAATGTAAACTTAGAATTCGTAAAGTAATATTATGAGTTAGCTACCATCCCAATGGCTATAAGCTAGTATATATATATATATAAAAAAAAATGAAACAAAAACCTGCAACACCTTTTAAGATAAATGGACGACGCGCCATTGAAGATCTGCAAAAAATTAAACATCGAAAAATCAGGAGTTTGTTTTAGCCTTTCATGATAAATAAAGAGAGAAAAATACATTTGTTGTTGATATGGCAAATAGAATAAAAAATGGGTAAGTTAATTTAATAAATAGAGAAAATAAAGGTGAAAAGAAAAGGGGGAAATTCCGCTCATTAAAAATGAAAATCTCTTGAAAATTTTATATGTTTTTTTGTTATGGATTAATTACACACCGCTCCAAATAATCAAAATTCCATATATTTTTATTTACGGTTTGCTATGCAATCGCTTAAATAATTTTCAAAGAACAACCGTTTTAATTATTTAATTATTTACAACGATTTGGTATGTAAACGTTTTAAATAATGCTTTCACATTATTTAAAGCGGTTGAATATTAGAACCGTTTTAAATATGCCGTTTCAAAAAATAGTTTGTGTACTAATGAGATGCACTTACTTCACCAGAACAACCTAAGAATCGACTCCCTGAGTTGGTCGAGGTCCATGAAGTGTGAATTATAGCTTGCTTACCACACCGGCAACGTACCATGTTGAAAGGTTAAAGGGTTTGTAGAAGAAAGGTTTTGGAAGAAAGTTTATAGATGATAAGTGACGATACAAATGTGGTACAAAGTAATATATGAAACCGAACATCAGACAAGACGATTTGCAGACTCACCAATAATATATTGACTGAGCATTACGGGTCAAAGGACTAATCGGTCTAAAAACCTAAAGTTTGAACTCACGGTGCCGATTTTATCAAATTTCGTGCCTACGATAATTTTTGCCAAGTTTAAAGATTAACGGTGTCTTTATTAAAAGTTGAATAAAAACTATATGCACAAATCCATAAATAGTGGAACTCTATCTTTTGAGGTGACAAATGAGTTTGTTTGTTTGTTTTTTTCTTTTTTGAGAAATTAAATAAAAATCCAAGTAATTGCTTAATTATTGACTTTAAGATCGTCTTGATGAATCGCTGAAAACAAGTTCAACTTGAAAGAGTAGATGATTTGCACTAAATGAACATATTAATTATGAAAAGAAACATTAACTCTTGACTAACATTTTTGAATAAGCAAATCGAAGGTGGGTTTACGTTGTCAAGCATATAAATAGAGAACTACACCAACCATTAAATATTTTATTTTTTAAATAGTCCTATTTGAAAGTTAACGATGAATCAACCATTCATTTATTAGTATAGATATTAAAAGGCAGGACCTTAAGTTTTGCAATGCAAACATTAATTGCAAACTTTCCTAACTTGGCAAAAATAGTTCCTGAGGTTCAAGTGGCGTTGCAAAATAAGTCATGCATCATTAATTGCTATCTATAGCAATATGGCAAAAATAGTCCCTAAGGTTTAAGCGACGTTGCAAGGTAATTAATTGCAAACTTTCCCAACTTGGCAAAAATAGTCCCTGAGGTTCAAGTGGCGTTGCAAAATAAGTCCTGCATCATTAATTGCTATCTATATCAATATGGCAAAAATAGTCCCTAAGGTTTAAGCGGACGTTGCAAGGTAAGTCCTAACTAAACATTAAATGCAAAGTTTCACAACTTGGCAAAACAATCCCGAGGTTTAAGTGTCGTTGTAAAGTAAGCCTTGTAGCATTAATTGCTATCTATAGCAATTTGGCAAAAATAGTCCCTAAGGTTTAAGTGTCGTTTACAAAGTAAGTCCTTTGAAGCCAATCCATTGCATCAGATCGCGGTTTCTACACTCGCTTATACATAACTTGGTAGACATTTTATATTTTCATGTATAGTATTTTATCTCGATCTTTTGCCTTTGGAAAGTCCTCCGCTCTAAAGATGAATACCAAAATATTTCATTCGAAATATCTCATCGTGAATGACTGAGGAGAAATATTTAGATCATAAAGACTTTGTCAATTTCATCGATTTGATTTGATTACAAAATATTTTACGATATTGTTTGATAATACCCTATCAAGAAGACAATAAGAGCATGTTTGGTCGGAGGTATTAAAGGGTGAGGAATAAGAAAGGTAAACATTACTAAGGCTTGATTTACTATTATGTAATGGACCATTACTCAAAACAAAGTAATGAAGCATTACCTTACAAATTGGAGGTTATGGAATTTATTACCCGTATAACCACCAACTGAAGAATATATCAATATGTACAAACTACGAGGGTGCAACTTGTAAATAGTTTTAATTGTTAGTTAGAAGGTGGTTAAGCATGTTTACCCACCTATAAATATATGTTTCTTCTTCATTTTGTAATTAGCAACTTCCAGTTTAATACAATCATTTCCCTCTTTCATTCCGCGTTCATATGGTATCAGAGCCTAAAAAGCTCAATCTAAACCCTAATTTTTGATTCAATTTATTTGTTTTCAATTGAATCTTGATTCGATTCAATTGTTTCTTGATTGATCGATTTTCTGTTTTGTTCAAGATTCAAGAATTAGGGTTTCTACTGGCCATCAATGGCGACAACTAATCCAATTCCACCTGCTAATTCAATCAATAATTCAATTCCGTCTGATAATTCAATCAATGATCCTTTACATATTACTAATTCTGATCATCCAGGCATGGTTTTGACGACTACACCTTTTAATGGTGGTAACTTTCTGGGTTGGAGCAGAAATATCAAGATGGCGTTAGGGGCTAAGTTGAAATTAGGGTTCATTGATGGGACGTGTGTTAAGCCATCATTGAATGATGTGAATTATCAGAGGTGGATAAGATGTGACTATATGGTTACATGTTGGGTTTTGAATTCAATGGTTACTGAGTTGTCTGATGCTTTCTTGTACACTCAATCTGCCATGTGAGTTGTGGAAAGAGATAATCGAAAGATATGGTCAAAGTAATGGACCACTTATCTACCAACCGGAAGAGAATTAAGTCATATCTCTCAAGGTAATCTCGAGATTGTTTATTTCAATAAGTTGAAAAGATGTTGGGATGAACCGCATAATCTGAATGGTTTGCCCACATTGAATTGTGGTAAGATGAGAGTGTTCTTGTGGAATTTTGGATAAGATCTTAGAAATGGATAGTAGATCCAAATTGATGCAGTTCTTGATGAAATTGAGTGATGAATATGAGGCAGTTAGGAGCCAGATCTTAGGAATGGATCCATTACCTAATGTCAATAAGGCTTATTACATTGTGCAGCAGATTGAAAAACAAAAACAAGTGACCCATCCAGCTTTTGAACCCACTGCTTTCTTTGCAAATTTGAATGGTAATAAGCCTGGTTATCAAGGGAAGAAAGATTTTAAAAGTGGTTCAACTAGAAATGAGTTCAAGAAAGTATGCACAGGATGTAATCAGGAAGGTCATTTGGTGGAGCAATGTTTTGAGAAAATTGGTTATCCTGATTGGTACAAAGGAAAGAAGGGCAAAAAGGGTACAAGAATTGCTGCTCAAGTGAATTCAAGTTTAGATGAACACATGGCTGGAGATACTCCTTTTGATTTAGGATATGAGAATGGTGTTGGTGTGGGACAGAATGGCATGTTTGATCAAAAACTTGTGGCTGCATTTTGTTCAGAAGTAATGAAGATGTTTAAAGGGAAAGGAATTGCTGATAGTACTACAAATGCAAATCATGCTAGTTCTTCTATGCATTATGCAGGTATACTTTCATGTTTCACTTCAGCTTTTGCTCTATTCTGTCATCCTGACATGAATGTTACAATAGACTGGATTAGTGATACAGGAGCCTCAGATCATATGTCCCCTCATTTGCATTTATTCATTTCTATCAAAACCTTGAAACATCCAATCATTGTTCACTTACCTGATGGTAGAACAAAATCAGTAAATCTTGTAGGTCAAGTCAAAATCACACCTTTTCTCACATTGGATAATGTATTCTATGTACCTGATTTCCAACTCAATTTACTATCTGTGGGTAGATTGATTAAGGATAAAGGTATAGATGCTCATTTTTATCTCAATGACTTTGCATTTCAGGACCCTTCAACTAATCAGATTGTTGCTGTTGGTAAAAGGGCAAAATGTCTCTACATTTGCTAGTCAATGCTTGACTTTGCAACATTTTCTCATCATGTATCTGTTTTCTGTCAATCTCATACAAAGTCTACTTTTCCTATGTCCATGAATAAGTCTGTATGTAACTTTGTTTTCCTACACAAAGGTAGACATTCATACTTTTCATTCCGAATTGGTCATACTTCTCTTTCAAAGTTGTCTCATATTCATGAATGTAAACATTTCAATGCAACCGATTTCTCTTGTGAAAGTTGTTCTCTTGCTAAACATCATAAATTGTCCTTTCCTAAGAGCAATACTTTTAGTTCTTTTGAATTTGAGTTGGTACATATGGATCTTTGGGGCCTTATAAAAGCCCGCACTAAATGGAGCTCAGATTTTTTACTATAGTGGATGACTTTACAAGAGCAACATGGACTTATTTAGTTCATAGTAAGGATCGAGATACTAAGTGTTTTATCTCGCCTTGTGGCTTATGTTCGTAATCACTACTCTTCAACCACTAAAACCATAAGAATGATAATGGTACCGAGATTGTTAATGGAAATGTTTAGCTTTAAGCTCCAAAGGAATTATTCATGAAGTCCATGCCTTATACACCTCAACAAAATGGGGTGGTAGAAAGAAACATAGACATCTTTTAGAGACGCTAGAGCTATTAGAATTCAAGCTAATTTTCCAATCAAGTTTTGGGGGCATTGTGTTCTAGCAGCCACTTATCTCATTAACAGAATGCCAATGAAGAATTTACATTGGAAGACTCCTTATGAGAAATTGCATGGTACAGCTCCTTCTTATAGCCATTTGAGAGTTATTGGGTGTTTATGTTATGCAACTGTTACTCTACCTCATAAAGATAAACTTGAACCAAGAGGCTTGAAGTGTGTACTTCTAGGTTATCCTCCAAATTCCAAAAGGTATTCTTTGTATGATCTTACTGCTAAACAGGTTTTTCATAGTAGAGATGTCACTTTTGAAGAAAACATCTTTCCTTTTAAAACACAACCAATATCATCTGAATGGCATGGAGGTGATTTTCCTTCTTTTAGTTTTCCTACTGAACAAACTCAACCTGTTTCTGCTGATTCTGCTGATCAAGAAAATGAAACTTCAGTAGAAGATCAACCTAATTCTGCTGATTCTGCTGATCAAGAAAATGAACCTTCAGCAGAAGATCCACCTGATTCTGTTCAACCTGGTCCATCAGTTTCTACTGAATATGTTCCCACAAGAAGATCAACCAGAAATACAACTAAACCAGCTTGGCTAAAGGATTTTGTTGTCTCCAAGCATCATGTAGCTTCTGTAAACACTGTCACAAGTACTGCTACTCATCCCAAATATCCTTTGTTCACTAAAGCAGACTTTGTTGGCATACCTACGCATCATATAGCTTTTCTAGCTAATGTGTTTACAACTACAGAACCTTCATCCTATAAACAAGCAAGTCAACATCCAGAATGGGTTAAGGCAATGGAGCTTGAACTTAATGCTTTAGAAGCAAATGACACATGGGATGTGACTGTTTTGCCAGCTGGGCATAAAGCTATTTCTTCAAAATGGGTTTTTAAGATCAAATACAAGGCTGATGGGACAATTGACAAATACAAGGCCAGACTTGTTATCAGAGGTTTTGATCAAAAAGAAAGAAAGGATTACAAACACACTTTTTCTCCTGTTGCAAAATTAGCAACAGTGAGAGTTTTGATTGCTCTAGCTACTGCAAAAGGTTGGCCACTCTACCAATTGGATGTTAACAATGCTTTTTTGCATGGTTTTGTTGAGGAGGAATTATATATGGAACCACCAGCTGGATACACTAGAGCTTCTACAGGACAAGTTTGTAGATTAAAGAAATCTCTCTATGGTCTTAAACAAGCCTCTGAACAATGGAATCATGAGTTGTCAAAATTCTTACAGCTCTAGGTTTTGTTCACCCAAAATGATTATTCTTTTGTCAAGAAGCATAAGGATGAATTTATAATGTGTTAGTATATGTTGATGACATGCTCATCACAGTAATTGTGAAAGGAGATACTTTCTACCAAACTTGCTTTGATCGAAATTTACAATCAAGGATCTAGGACTGCAAAATATTTTCTCGGGATGAGATTTGCGAACTTCAAGGCACTCATCTTAACCAAAGAAAGTACATCCTAGATCTCTCAATGATGTTGGTCTCATCGCTTGCTAAACCAAGAGCATCACCTATGCCAACAAATTTAAAGCTTTCCTTGGGAAAAGGTACTCCTTTGAAGTCATCCGCTTATAGAGATTGGTAGGCAGATTACTTTATCTTACCATGACAAG
The DNA here is from genome assembly GCA_022545495.1 of Chrysanthemum lavandulifolium. NCBI lineage: Eukaryota > Viridiplantae > Streptophyta > Magnoliopsida > Asterales > Asteraceae > Chrysanthemum > Chrysanthemum lavandulifolium. Next base: position 228,002,602 of record CM040241.1, on the reverse strand, counting down.
ACCAGATATATCGTATGTGGTGCAACATCTTAGTCAGTTTGTCTCTGCTCCTATTGATTTGCACATGCAGGCTGGCATTCATTTGTTAAAGTATCTAAAAGGAAGTGTCAGCAAAGGCCTCTTTTATCCAGTACAACCTCACTTACAGATCATCGGTTTTCGATGTCGATCAAGGGCTTTGTTTAATGACTAGAAGATCTCTTCGATATTGTATCTTTCTGGGTCATTCATTGGTATCTTGGAAAACAAAGAAACAACCCTCTGCTCCGTGTCCTCTGAGCAGTCAGAGTACGTAGCTACATACCACTACTTGTGAAATTATGTGGCTGGGTTTTCTCTTAAAAGACTTGCATATTCCAGTTAAAGTACCTATTACACTCTTTTGTGACAACAAATCTGCACAACAATTGGCTGCTAATCCTTGTTTTCATGAAAGATCTAAACATTTGGACATGGACTGTCATTTCACAAGAGAAAAAGTACAAGAAGGTTTTCTGCAAACAACCTTTATTCCCACAACAGAACAACTTGTTGATGTCATGACTAAGGCTTTAAATCATGTGCAGCATTCTATATTGATTGGCAAGTTGGGAATCACAGATCATCCAACTTGAGGGGAGGATGAAGAATATATCAATATGTACAAACTACGAGGGTGCAACTTGTAAATAGTTTTAATTGTTAGTTAGAAGGTGGTTAAGCATGTTTACCCACATATAAATATCTGTTTCTTCTTCATTTTGTAATTAGCAACTTCCAGTTTAATACAATCATTTCCTCTTTCATTCCACGTTCATACCAACCCACTTCCTTTGATCATTTTTTGGAAACTTGTGGCTTTCTTTTGTTCCGCAAATTTTATGCCTCCATATATTGATCTTGGGGCTGCTTTGGCTTAGTAAGTGAGATTGAAATGGATTCAATTCGAAAAGATTTGAAAAAAAAGAGAGAGAAATGTATGGTATATATAATTTATAAATTAATATTATATATAAAACTATTTAATTTATAATTTAATTAAATATAAAACTATACAAAATAATATAAAAAGACAAAAGTACATATACGAGTGACCGAGAAATTTTGATGAAAATGACATGCCAAAGGATTCAATGAATCCTACCAATTTATTGTGGAATGGTTTTCTTTTCTTTCTCTTTTTCTGACTTTTTGATTCTTATTCTAAAAGGAGGCTGCCAAACTGCTAATTTTCACTTTCATACTATTCGCATAATATAAAAACCTCCAAACAATCACGTACTCAGTATGCTGTTGCCATAAAATAACAATATTATTTCCAGTTATTAATTGGTACCAATGTTTTTATATTAGCAATACCAATTGTTTCTTGTGGATGTGTCATGTATGTTTTTTTTTGTATGTTGTAGAACCAAGAGAAATCAATGGCTAATGTAATGCATATTACATTTCTTAGCATTCTTTTATTTTTTCTATTTATTTATTTATTTATTTTTCGAATCCACAATTTTATTAACTAGAAGACGCTTTGAACAAACATTACAAAGAGATCAAATGGCGGTTTTAAGCAAGACCAAGAAAATATCCTATTACATTTATTATAACACCAATTAAAGGAGTTAAATCTATTTTTTCTATTTCTATTCCTCCATTCAACTCCTAAACCTAATGGATCTCGAGCCCAAAATCATTTTTGGCCAATAATCCAATCGTCTAACAATAATTACGTTATACGTCCCACGCTTTGGTGATAACGAGCCATTCGGTTTTTTTTTCTTTTTCTAGCTTGTGTGAGTGTTTGTGAGTCGTGTTCCTGTTTGTGTTCTCAAAATAGGTATTCCAAGATGTCTTTTTGTTCTTTTTTTTTTTTTTTTTTTGTTAAATAAAATTATATTTAGTTCTCTGAGGTTTATTTAATAATTGAATAATACTTTAAAAATATTATATTCGCTTAAAAATATTTTTATGAGCGCAACAAAAAAAATGCTTTGTTAGTATTAATATCGACATCTTATCTTTACGCGAGATTAATATTGACACTTTTGCTTTTATATGTGTTGTGAAAAACCGTGATGACTATTTTACTCTATAAATTTATGAATCGATCCACCATTCCCAGCAGAAATTACATAAATGGTCCATGTGGTTAGCAATAAAATTGCATTACTGTCATTTTTGGATCCCTCCTATGGTTTTACCCGCTATTTTTTATCTACATTTTTATATATCTTTTGTCTACGTGTTTTATATAAGTTTTCATCCGCTTTATACGCTTTCGCGATTTTATACGTCATTCTGCTTTCTTAAGTCAGTCCACTTTTATTCATTCATTTTTATATGTTTTCACATGTGACTAAAAAAATTGATTTTTTTACATGTGACCAAAATAAAATTCTAAAAGAAATATTTCGTAAAAAAATTTCGTAAAAGTTTTTCATAAAAAATTTAGGATTTTTTAAAAGAATTTTAAAAATTGAAAATAAAAATTCAAGATAACTTGTGATTTTTTAAGGGACCATTTATGTAATTTACTCTAGAGACAGTGGGTCGCAATCCGCAAATCTCATAGGATTATTTGTATAACTTGGAAGGATAAAATGGTACTACTCACATAAAGACAAGATATCACCATTAATACTCACAAGAGGTTTTTTTTTTTTTTTTTTTTTTTTTTTTTATAAAAGATATTTTTAAACAAGTATAATGTTTTTAAAAATATTATCCCTTAATAAGTTACCTTTAGTCGCTTGAATATTTTTTTTCATTTTTCATGTAAAAGAAACGTATGTATATGATTGATATTACGACATAGTTAATTTCTATAATTCGATAATAAAGATGTGTTTGTTTTAAAGAATAAAATAAAATAAAATAAACCGAAACTCGCAAGTATCGCAGTGTTTGGCAAAGAAGCGAAGATTAGTAGTGAGAGAAGATGGTCATGAGTCGTGAGCGAGTTGTGCAGCTCATCGTCATCGCTTCACAATTTCTTAAAGAAGATTGAAAATTGAGCATTCTTAAAATAGGAAAGCTCACCGCCTTTTCTAAACGACTACTAAAAATCAAATGCTTCATTCTTCTCACCGCTCATCGCCCAAAAAGTTTTCACACCGCTCGCCAAACATACACTTGAATTATACTCATATAGAGTTGAGATTAATATAAATTTTATATTTGTCACATATTCAATAAATCAATTTTAGTTATATATATTTCATCAAAATTAATAAAAAACTTATTTTTAAAACAAACATACCTTTCAAACGGTAAATCTTCGCCTATAGAAAATATACCATTTAAATTGACGAGAAAATCATATGTGATTAGTAAAGTCATGTGATTCATTTTAAATATGTAACACCTCCAAAATGGTTTGCGCGGAAGAAAAGGTTTTGGGATGCTACTCAATGGATCATAACACAAAGTGAAAAATAAAGATTTTTCTTAAAGATTTCATTTATCAAGAAAAATAGCTTTACAGGTTGATTTGATTGTGGAAAATGGCCCATTAATAAAATGTGGTCCCACCAGATATCGTAGTCATCTACACCATGCCACGTCAATCTTGCCAAGCCTCAGGAGTTAGCTATCGCTTTTCATCCCGAAAATACACTAAAAAGTCAACACAAAGGTTGAGTGAATTCATAGGTTTAGTCATAAAGCAGCTTGATCACAAGATTTTTAAGTTTAAAAGAAGTTACGTGCTACGTTGTTATACGCCCATAAAAGATAGTTGATATTATCGCACTAAGCTCATGAAACCAATACTAACCGTGACACACCTAATTCTTGGTGTAAGTAAATAAAATTGCCCTCCGAGATGTAATAGCCAATTACATAGAGATACAATATATAGTCCTGCTATTTCGATAACCGAGTCGGGTCGCCGCCCCATAGTACAATCCACGATATTTGCGCTCACTGCAAGTGATTAATGGTTCATGATGTATGGGACTTTTGGTCGGCAACTTAGGCAGAGTCATAATATCAAGAGTACAACAAAACAATTTTCAAGCAATTGTGATCATAAAAGCAATAGTAGCATGTATTCTCCCCAAGGAGTTTATAAAATAGTTAAAAGAGTAAAAGTGGGAACATGAACTCACCTCAGAATGTGCACATGGGGTCTAAAGAGAATTAAACCAAGGAGTGATAATGCACGGTTCAAACGCAACCTAATTAATACGCAATTTAGTCTTTATTTATGTTTAAGACTCGATAAAGTTTAACTAACTTTATAGGTTTTAAATGTTTTTGTTGTTGTTGTTGTTGTTTTGTGTGGCAATTTATTTAAGTTTAAAACAACAAGTATTGGCTCTTGGACAAAAGTACAATTATATATATAAGAGTATGTAAAAGTACATGTGATTTGTAAGTTTCCGGTTCAGAGTAATCGAAAGACTTAGTACGGGAAGTATTCACAAGTATCATCTTTGTGAAAATAAACGCTTAGTAAAATACTAATAAATACTTTACGCTAAGTATTTATGTGTGTAACGGTTACGTGATATATTTAGTTAGTGGATGGTAAGTTAGAAAGTATTTATATTAACTTTTGTTATAAATATTTTCTTTATCATTCTTAATTTTCGCCTTTTACTTCTAGTATTAATACTAAATACTTTCATTTCATGAAAACAATAATAGACAACACGTCCACAAGTAATAGTTTTACATTTTATTAGAAAAAATGTATAAATTCAAGTACAAAAATAGTTGTTAGAATGTAAAGATTTTGAGAAAAATGTCAAAGTATTAAACTTGAGGGGTTGGAATTGTAAAGAGTTATATAAGTTATAAACTTATATAAGTTTTAAGAAAAGTTGATAAGTTTTCCAAACTAGAGGGGCTAAACTGTCAAAAGGTGAAAGTAAACAAAATAAGAAGGAGAGTAAAAAAAATGCCATTGCCCAGGCTAGAACCCGGGTTTGTTGTGTAACACGGATAGCGTTGCACCACTGGACTACAAGTCCTTTCGTGTTAATTTGTGGCAAAGTTGGTATTTATTAAGTTGTTAACTGTGATTTCCATGTGCTAAATTTTCTTCACAGTGAGGTTTACGTGCATGTGTTTGAAATTGTTTCTTCTATACCAAAGCATGCTTATGTCTTTGCAAAAATAATACTTTTAAGTCAAATAAGCACTTTAAACAAAATAAGCACTCAGTTATACCGTTGGGCCTTTCGGTTCAACAAGTAAACCCGACTAGCCAAAATGTTTTAGTCGAAAGTTTTGAGTCTAAAACGAGTTTGTAAGTCGTTTATAAGTCCGAAAGTTTTCAATAAGCACTGTTACACGTTGGCTTATAAATAAGCTAATGATTACGGGTTGGGTCTTATGGCCCCTTAGGTGTTCGCAACGGGTATACGGTTTTAGTCTGGTAAGTAAACAAGCATATAAGCTAGTAAATAAGTAAGTAAACTAGAAATATAAGTTGTATAAGCCACGAAAAAGCTATGTTAGTCGAAGAAGCACCTTGTCCTAAGAGCCAAAACTTATGTTTGCCTTATATATACCTTCCCTTGTGTCATTTTTAGTTCTAAAACTTTAAGTAAGCTCGACATATATATGCGTATATCGATTTAGAATATAGAACCAAGAAATAATTTGAAAATATGTGTACAAGCTAACATGAAGTGCATGAGTGGCATGTTTAGTAGTTTAAGAAATCAAAGAAAACATAAGATTTGGAAATCGATTTCTTACAGTGGGTTGGGAGGTGTTGAGCAAGAAGGAAGGAGACCTAGACCAAGAGAAAACCAAGTACCGAAAATACTATAACCCAAGACTCCAAGCTTATAAAGATTGCTTCCAAGCTTAACCCTTGTTGTATACTTTGGAGTTTTAGTGAGATTTGTGTATGTGGGATTTCCCCTTGGTTCGACCGAGAATAAAAGAAGGAAGAGGGAGTAAGGATTGACTCTCCTTTCTTGCTTGGTTCTTGTGATGATGCTAGTTAGAGCAAAGGTAGCTATCAACCTTCATCCTCTTGTGAGTTATCATTGGGAAGCGACGAGACAGAGAAGCATTGATAGTGATATATCAATTCACTTTTGACAATAGGGAGGCGTTGGGGCAGAGAAAAAGAGAGATGGAAATGGGTAGGCGCAGGTTTGATGGTAAGAAAGGGGAACATGTATTTTCCTAGATGAGAAAAAGGAGGCGATGGCATCCAAATAATGAAGAGATGGGTCTGTGGGAGTATTTTAGGATTAGAGTAGGTTTTTGTCCATTTGTTTTATTATCACCTCACTGACAAACTGTCTCTGTGTTTTGTCGATCCTCAAACAAATGTACCTTCCCTAGACCAAAAATATAAAATTATATTTTTGAAAACAATTTTTATAAACGTAATAATATGACATTCTTATTACATTGAAATTTGATTATAATTGTTTGTCGTTATTTAATTGGTGTCGAATGCGCATGCGGTCAGTGACTTTCTAAATTCTCTAGATAACTTCTCGCTTTCTTTCAGAAATTATTAGTGATTGGTATAAAGTGTATTTTTCTTATCTCAAGATTTATTTCTAGTTTTGTATGATATCACAGTTAAAGATGGAATAACTTCTCAAAATAATGAATTAAGCTTATGTATGCTCACATTTTAGCTTGACAATAATAAATTTCACAGATACTTTGTGGGCAAGTATTGTATGCTGTCTTATTTCTAAAGAAACGAATGACCTCTCGCTTTTAAATTTTAGATATTGCCATTTTGTAAGAAATTAATTGGTTTGAATTTTCTAACGTAATAAATATTATTATGATAATTCAAATTTTACGGGTTGTTATAAAATATCACATGTGCTTTTTCCGAATCAGATGTGATTTTTATGCGAAATGAAAAAAAAAAAAATTCGAAAGTATATAGAAGTGTATATTTATAGAAAGATAATTTAATTCTCGCCCGATGGTGTGATTTTTTCCGTAACGATTAACGGTTTCAAATATTTAATTTTTCAAAAATTGCGAATTTTTTTTTTTTTATTTTATTTTTTTTTATCATAAAATAAATAAACATGATTGGTTCAAGGTAAGGGTGTGCATGGTCCCAAAATCGGACCGGACCGGCCAAGACCAGACCGGACCGAAAATCGATTTCGGCATAAACCCAAGACCGAGACCGGACCGCATGTGGTCGGTCCGGTCGGTCCTTCGTCGGTCCGGTCCAACAAGGCCAATTGTTTGTTTTAGTCCGGACCGACCGGACCGAGGACCACCATAGCCTAAAAGTCGGATGCATGGACCGGACCGAATGTGGTCGGTCCGTTCGGCTTCTTGTCGGCCCGGTCGGTCCGATCCGTTCGGGTCATATGCTCACCCTTAGCTCAAGGTATATCTGACAAATATAGAATGTATATTCTGAGATAAGTATTATTCAAGTTTTATGTTATAAGAATATTATAAAGTTAAAGTTGATGTAGCAATAGTAATACGTCTAACAGTCTAAGAGCATGGGGTATGGGACAAACCGATTCTCGCCGAAGATGACATGGAACCTCGCCGTTGCATTTCTGGCTCGCCACGACACAAGGTGGCTTCGCCACTTGGTGTTTCGCCGTTGCAACGAAACACAAAACGACAAGGACTAATCGAATATATCCGCTATAAACCCCTTGTTGTTATCTTCATCAAAATTGTTTTATAAATCAAGAAACAACTATAAAAACAATACCTTTAGTTAAATCAGTTGCAGAGGACAAAGAGTTTTGTTGAGCATGAAAAGAAGAAGAAAATGGGAGTGAAGATGAAGAAGAAGTTGTGAAAATGAGTTTGTGGGTAAAGCTATAAATGATTGTATTGTTCTTGGTTTTGGTACACTTGGTGTCACTAGGTTGCTCACTATTTCACTTCTTTTTTTTTTTTTACTCGATCAATTTTTGTTTGTGGTGTGTCTAGGTTGGGGAATTAGTTTACTGATAACTCTTGGATCTGCTCCGTAACATATACTGTATTTTAAATGAATGAAATGAAAATAAATAAAATGAGGGTGGGTGCCTAAAATGAAGAGAAGTGAGTAAGTTGTGATTGCAGATTTTTAGCTAGTGTGTTGGAGTGATGCTAAGACACGCGTACTAAATGAAGAGAAGTGGTGAACGACACCCCACGCTCTAAGTATGACCAATTATCTTGGACTTTAAATCTTATGTTTGACAGAACACGTTGTAATAGTTGATGACTCTTTATCAGCAAGTTTTTAGCACTTAAAATATTTTTATATTTAAATAGTCAGAGACTTTAGTACAACTAAATTAGCTAAAAACCTTTGTAATAAAATTTATATAGTAAACCATGTTCTAGGTTTTCTATATAGCAAACCAACCCACGCACTGAAATTCCCACAAAATTCGAAGAATGGAGTGCCGATCCAAGATCGTCACGTTTTCTTCATTCCTACTCCTTCTAACACTTCAGTCTCACTTCACACTTCCCACGAATTCGAAAACGATTGTTACAAGTCTTCCTGGATATCCTGGTGAACTTCCTTTCAAACTGGAAACCGGGTATGAATCTTAAATTTTACGTCATTAATGTATGAAAACTTGTGCTTAATTCCGAAAGTGGTTCTTAGGTCTTCCAAAGCCCTCAAATGTTGAAAATTATTTTAGTAACTAGTATATTCTTTTGAATTTTTGACTAACTAATCTACGTGACTTTTGAGAGTTAACAAAGATTGAAATGACTTCTTTGTTCCATTTTAAGAATATTATGTACACGAATATAGTTCTAAGTACCAACTTTTGTATTATAGGTATGTAGGGATAGGGGAGAAGGAAGAAGCGCAGTTTTTCTACTATTTCGTTGAATCGGAACGAAACCAGAAGAAGATCCGCTCATCTTTTATCTTACCGGTGGTCCTGGTTGTTCTGCTGTTATTACCTTCTTTTATCAAATCGGTAAACCTTTTACTAGTTTATATTGGCATAAGCACTTTTTAAAACATCTTGCCATTCGATTTTTTAGACATTTAATATATTAAAATGCTTGCGAGACGCTAGAAATAATAAGCTAAGAGAGCTGGAACTATAACAAGATTATTTCATCGTCACGCCATCTCGCCACATCAAGATCTCATTTTCCCACAACTAACCACAACAAACCCTCCTCACTCATAACAAACCTCAACCTCTTCATTCGTAAAATACCACTACCACTTTATTTTTTTCAAATTTCCAAATAAACTAAATTTATTTCTTAAAAATAGTTATAAATTATCTAAATTTGTCAAAAGTTAAAAAAAATGGAAACCGATACTTCTTCTTCCAAAAAAAAAAAAATAAAAAAAAAAATAAAATGCTTCGCCTTCTTCATCCAACCACCTGCACACACACACACAAAACCTACACACACAGTAGTTACACACACAACCCAACACAAACCCACTTTCAAATCCTTCAATTTCACAAACCCGAAAAAGAAACTTGCTTTGTCGGAAACTTGCTTCGTCGTCCCGACGATTTCACAACTCACGGCGAGCCACAACGAGCTACGTCGGTGTGGCGGCGGCCCACGGCGAAGAGCCACGTAGGCTCACGGCGAGGGATAACGATCCCACACCGTCCGCTCTAAGAGATGGCCGATGAGGCATTGCAATTCGTTGTCACGGACGGAACGAGGGTGGATCTCGGAGTCTGGGGACATTCATGAATTTTTGTAGTTTTAAACCTCGAACTTTTATAAATGCAACATGTCTCAAAAAATAGTCTTTTTTGATTTTCTTTACATGCACTAGTTCCGTCCCTGCTTCCATTTAGAAACTCGAGTGATATGTTCAAAGGGTGATGCATGCTTTAAAACTATCGAAAATGGAACACCTGTAGCTTTTGTTGAGTCATCGACATTTTTTATTTTTCTTATTAGTGGTGTGTAAATGTTTTCTAAACCATAACGTCATCTATAGCTTAACTAATTAAATTTGGGTAAAAACGTAGTTTGTACGGCATGATTACGACTATCTAGACTAGTTTATAAGTTTAGAGCCGGCCTATTAGGGCTAGTCACGTCAAGAACCCAGACGACCCGACAACCCGCGCCACGCCGCCTTTCTTCTCCAAATGACCCGACAACCCGGATGCCTCAATGACGACCGAGGATTTTTTTTTTTTTTTTTTTTTTTTTTTTTTAATTCAAACATTTTAACATTAAATTTAAATTTCATTCAAATTAAAAACATTACATTACGAAATTAAAAAAAAAAAAAAAAAAACATTACACTACTGAATTTAAAAAAAAAAAAATGCATCGAAATTCAAATAAACACAAGAATACTTAAATCATAATCTAATCAACGCTCCCCGCATGCAGAGTCATATTTGAGAGTACGAACCCAAATCCCTCGAATGGAGGTTCCCAGAGTCGTTGGTAGTCGAAGTTGATGCACCAACACCATCGCCTTTGTTTTCCGATAGCCAATTGATTTTGGTCGATGTTGTTCGTTATCATCGAAATGTTTTCCACAACTTGTCAAGAACCTCGCGATCTTCGGGTTTGATCTTTCAAAAATTTCGATCACGCCTTTTCTTTCGGGAGTAATGTCGTTCTTAACTCCGTAGTTTTGTCTCATTTGTTCCTTCTCGCTTTCGCCGGTCAAACAATTCGATGACGCTTATAATAGCTTGTTTCCAGCCTCATCGTCGATATTACATCGATTTTGAACGACACTCGCATATCTTCAACCGAATGGAGACGGCAAGCCATATTAAATCGTGTGTTAAGAAGTATTTGAGGTTGAATTGTGTTTGAAATTGTGTGTTAAGAAATGTGTGTGAGCGGTTTCAGATTTATAGAGCCAGAAAGTTGGTTTGATTTTTTTTTTTTTTTAATAACCAAACGGTCAAATTTTTAAGTTTGGTATTAATTCAATCGTTGGGAAAGGATATATATGCTATAACATCGAGCGCCAAACACCCGGCGTCCACAAACTTCTCCTTCGCCTGATGTCCCAACCGATGTGCCACATTGGTTGCCAACGATAAGTTAGATCGGTCGTGGCTCAAAATTTTTGTTGCTCCAACCGACGATACCTCCCATCGCTACTAGCCTTATCTAGAAGATAATGCTAATATGTAAAAATTATTTATCAAGATGTATCAACTACCGAAACTATTTTATATTGTTATCAAGTTTTGCCTATATCAAAATTCACATGATAGATAGATTATTGAAAGTATAACCTTTCTCATAGAACCATGCATGTATGTAAATTAAAGAGATCCATTGATAACAGTAAAAATAAAATCTTAAGAACACATTTTCCATACATCAAGTTTTGCATATTAAGAAGGTGATATATATTAAATATAGTTGAATGATTTCAGCTAAAAAATAGCAAAATGATATCTTATAGGAGTATTTTATACAAATAAGACTATGATAATGTTGGCTTTTCTTATATACTTTTGATTTGTAAACATGTTTGGAATTTGAAGGTGTCAAATGCTAAGAACTACATCTTTCGTCAAAGAGAACTTGAGTTTAGATCATTTATGTGTTAAGCTTCATGCACAATGACAATGTTATCTAATTTTACTAAACATTAATGAACTTTATCTACTTAAATGAATATGAACCGTGAAATATAAAGAAATGACACGTATGTTCTTGCAATTGAATTGATCTAACATTCTCGTACGTAAGTTGACGTGTCTTTTATTTGGCTGAATCTCTCAGTGGAACATTGTATAGATCGGTGTTTGCATGTTTCAGCGGACGTGCAAACAGATATATATTTGCATTTTAATCACAAAAGTAGAAAAGATCCAAAACCTTAGATCATCACAAACTTTTACTTAAAAGATTAGTAAATATTTATTGGGAATGTCCAAAACGGACCGCCAAAATGTGTCCCTACCTGACAATTGTAATTAATCAACCCCATGACTTATCTTTTAGCAGTTCCACACTTCCACTTGCTTCTGCTTCTGTTTTGTAGTATATCTTTCTCGTTTATCTTCTAATTTATTACGTAATAGTATATACTAACTGACGAAGCTAAAATCAATAAGCAATATTAAAAGGATTTTGTTAACAGTAATTTTTTTAAGTATCGCTAACTATATTACTAGCAAGTAGCAAGCTACCCTCGTAATACATCGTTAAAAATACTAAGATGATATATATAAATGCTACATCAGTAAAAAGAAAGATGATTAATAAAATGCTTCACAATATTTTCCAAGATATGGTAACTAAATATCACTAACTACATTAATAGCAAGTAGCAAGCTACCCACGTGAAACAGCGGCAAAAAGAGCTAGAGACGATATATAAATGCTTCTCAACATTTTCCAAGATATCGTAAACAAGTAGTGTATACGATATTTGCTAAATATAGTTTCGTGTATTTAGCTTTGTAAGTCACATAAAGTAAAGGCATATTAAGAATTAAAAGATAATGATAATTACATAGTGTTTATGCTCAACGCCTCGCGACTCCACTTTAGTAGGGGCCTACCTTTGAATCATTATCATCTTTAGTCCATACACATAAACTAGTATATGGAAAACTCTATAAACTTGATGCCCAATGGAAGTTTATGTACATAAACTTCACTAGGGTGAGTACAAAACCGAAAACCGAATCAAAATCGAAAACCGAAAAGCCGAACCCAAAACCGCCCCATTTGACAAACCATTTATAAAACCGAATATTTGAGGCGGTTTTGGTTTCATAAGAAAACCGAACCGAGATTTATTATCAATATTAAAAATACTTCAAAAATTTTTGGTGGTACCATAAGTATTAATTTATAGATTTATTACTGAATATTAAAAATACTTCAAAAGAGATTATATTGATAACAGTGGGTTATTTATAACTTATACTTTATTATATTGCCTTGATGTGCATTTTTATTTTCATTTTATTTTTGTTATTTGGTTTTTTTTTCACTTTTGTTGTTCTTTTCTTTAGAAAATGTACAATGTTATGGAGGTACATTATTAAAAACAAAAGAACATTACAAATGTTTTCTCGTCACGTAAGTTAAGATATCCAACTTAGAAAAAGCCTTTGATAAGGACATGTCTAGCCAGGAGGGGTGACGATATGATAAATAAGAGTAAGGGGTACGTATATAAAAACCATAATTATATATCAGTTTCTTGTGTCTAACAATCTATCCACCGGTTCGACAAGAAACCAAGTAAAGATACTATATTGACTTCACTTAGGGCATCTTTAATGCAAGGTAGAAAGATAGCTTTTCTTTTCATCAAAAAAGTATTTCAAAAGCCTTTTAGCATCAGAGCAAAGAGTTGAGGATCCTCAAGTCTCGGATGAATGACTTAATCAAGTTTTCTCCCCACACCATTCCCATATTTTTATTATTAAAGTATGAAACAAAGCTTTGTAAAGATTTTTTTTTTGCAATGGAGTGAATTTGTGATTATAGTAAAAGATAATACTCGGTAAATTAATACTAGATTGCTTAATAAACTCTCTAAATAATACTTTTGCAGGTCACTATATTATAAAGTAATATCGATAAATTAATAACTTTTTAATTAACAAATTTAGGTGATCTCATGAGCATTAAAAAGGAATTTGCAAAAAAAAAAAATTATAAAAAGTTTAAGTTATTAAAAACTTTTTGCATTGTAGATGCTCTCAGTATCTAGGATGATATGTGGTCGTCTATATTCACTAAACAAGTGTATCTAGTCAACATCGAGACCCTTTTACATTTGTTCATTTAACAACATTCCATGTTTTTCATTACAATGGAATTTTAGCTTCAACCCAACGAATCTTTATGTCCGACACTCTTATGTTTATATTTTTGCATGATTGCATAATTAAGTTGGTAGTCTATTTGGTATTGGCTTATAGTGCCCATTGTATCCCTACCACAAACGCCTTCCAACGAAACATAGCCTACATCGAAGCACAATCGTTTCAAAGGAATTAAGCCACTTGACGTGAATAAAATTATAATGCTATTATATCTAATTATAGTTTCAAATACTTTTATGATTGTAGCTCTCATATTGTCCTTATGACATGTGACATATACATTGATCAAGCATGGCTAGTTTGTATTCTTGATTATCATTTTTCTCTCTCTCTCTCTAAAACACTAGTGAATTGTAGCTTAAAAGGCTATGGAAAATCCATTGATCAAGCATTTAGAATATGGGACCTACTTTCCGTATAAGGCATGATTATGTAAACTTAGAGCATGGGGTGTGGTAACGATTTGCCTCATTGCTTCCAACGTGTCACGCCACGGGCGTGTTTCGTCCCTCGCCACCCCACCATGCGAGCTCGCCAGTTGTGGTTTCGCCGTTGCAACGACGAGAAAGAAGACAAAACCAAACCTTTAAAACATTACTGTTTAATCACAACGGCTCTTTTTTTTTTCAAATTCAAATATTACCCACTCTATAAATATTACCAACATTTACACAAAAAAATTCACACTTCTCAAACACAATTCAACTTCAAAATTCACACTTCTCTTTACGCAAGATTATTATGGCTTGTCGTCTCCCGCATTCCGCTAAAGATATGTAAATGTACGTTAAAAATCAATGCAATAACCCGACGACGAGGCTCGAAAAAACGCTATTATACGCGTCATCCAATTGTTTGAGCAGGCGAGGACGGAGAAGCTGCAGATGAGAGAACACTACAAGAGTTGCAACGACATCAGCACTGAACGAAAAGGTGTGATCGAAAGTTTACAAGGAGGAAGCCCACGAGATGACGAAATTATTGACAAGTTGTGGCGGTGTGTTCAAAAGGTAACGAACAACATCAACACCAAAGTCAATTGAGCTATCGGGTGAACAAAGATGATGGTGCAGGAATCTCCAGGTGACGAGGAAGCTTTGTCTTGCCTCGAGGATTATATACCTCCTCATATGATTCTCGCGAACGAGGAGTATTCAGATTAGGATTTAGGATTTATGTATTTTTCGTATGATTTTTTTATTTATCGTATGTTTTTTTATTATTATTTTTTTCCGTATTGTAGTTGTATTTTTATTTAAATGAATGGAATGAAATTTATTTTTTTGAAAAATATGGAAAAGAAAAAAGAGAGTGTTATTTTTAAGTGAGTGTGTTGGAGTGATGTGGCACAAGTGGGGCCCAAATGAAGAGGGTTGAGTTCACCACCACACCCGATGCTCTTATGATGGAGTCATTGTGCACAAGGAATTCGATAAATATAGTAGTAGCACATGAATTTGTGTTGGCATTGAGCAATTTATGTTAATTTCTGATTTTTAACAGAAGTCACTCACATCTGTTTTGTTCATTCTAGTGAAACTGTAAAACTCTTCCTGAACATTTTTTTTTTTCTCTTCCAGGTCCACTTAGTTTCAACTTTGACAATGCTCCTGAAAACATCACAATAACGTTGAATCCAAACTCATGGACAAAGGTTTATACTTTTTGCGCAATTTACAATGATATACTTATATTTTTGCATAAAAAGTTTTACTAATTTCACTATCTAATATATACTAGTTAAAGCTTGATGGTTTATTGGTTGTGTTTGTTTGTTTTTTTTGTAGATGGCTAATGTCATATTTGTTGATATGCCTGCTGGAGCTGGATTCTCGTACGCCACAACAAAAGAAGCATCAATTAGTAGCGATAGCATTGTGGTGAAGCAAGCTAACGATTTTCTTAGAAAGGTCAACATAACGCCTTATTCTTTTTCGAACTTGTTACAAAATTGGTATTCAAAGCGTAGAAACTCATATATTTTGATTGATTTACAACAGTTTCTAATTGACCATCCTAAGTTCTTGAAAAACCCTCTATACATATCGGGCATTTCTTACATGGGAATTGCGACCGATTGTTACATTGGAATTGTATAATGGTAAGTTGATAATTCCTTTGCAAATTAATTCAGTTTCTTTCCCTATTACAAGGATTGTGATCTTTGGAAACATCTGTTTGTATAGCTAACGAGCGTGGTGATCAACCTGCATTGAATATCCAAGTAAACGATCTATCCCCTTGAGTTATGGAATCCCATCTACGAAAATGGAAATAATATATTTTTTTTCTTGATTTTTGACACAGGGTTACATTCTTTGTAGTCCTTTAACCGATAAATTCATGGATTTCAATTCTAGAGTTGAATATGCTCATCGTATGGCCCTTATATCGGATGATATCTATAAGGTAATTCTAGAGTCTAGACAACAAACAAATTACCATTAAACTACTGGTATGCTATTATAACAGTTTTATTTTGTAGTCCGCGATAACAAATTGCCGTGGTAATTATGTGAACACCGAGAACGCAAATTTGTTGTGCACGGAGAGTCTTAACCGATACAAAGAGGTAGGCTGAGTGCATTGAGTAGAAACACATTAGCTGAATTAAAGATGTAGCCATCTAAAATTTTCCAATTGCAGTGCACAAGTGGAATAAACATGGAAGATATATTGGAGCCACTTTGTAATAAATCAGATGTGAAGCCATACTGCCGAGTAATATCTCTATTTCCATGTTTAATCTCGAGTATATAACTTGAAACAAGAGTAACGTGGATTGAGAAACTGACAACACCTTGTTTTCTTTTACTCCAGGAGTACTATTACGATTTTGCAGCAAATTGGGCAAATGATGAGGCTGTGCAACAAGCTCTTGGCATTCGCAAGGTACATCAGCTTAACTCTATATGACGTGAAAAAGATGTGAATTTCAGTTTATCATTCAACTATATTCGATCCATTTACATTCAGGGAACGATCGAACGTGGGAGTTCTTCAACAGGACTATGCACTATGTTGAAGGGAAGAATGACACATTCTGCTACTCTTATGATATATCCAGTAGCTATTCCTTCCATAAGAAACTTGTTAGTAAAAATTGTCGAGCTTTGATCTTTAGGTAATGAAACAATACTCTCCATTTCATATAAAGATATTGTTGATGAATGTACGTGATATATGACATTTGTTTGGCAGTGGTGATCATGATATGACATTTCCATATGTTGGAATCGAAGAATGGATAGGTTCTCTTAATCTTGCCATTGCAAGTCCATGGGAGCCATTCTATGTTAACAGTCAAGTTGGAGGGTGAGAATCAACTTCATATATGTACCCCATACTTGTGTAGTTCAGTTCTATGTCTAATAATTCCTTGGTTTTTCTTCCAGCTATGAGATGACATACGCACAGGACGATTTTTCATTAACATTTGCTACGGTTAAAGTAAGAGCCTCATTGCCATAAAGTTTTTATGATTTTATTAATATTGCCAATCATTTCTTATAGTATGGTTGGTATTCAGTATTCACACTAGCAACGGTTTCAAACATTAAAATATATGATCTTAATACGTCTTCGACTATATCCATTGCAGGGTGCGGGCATTCAGTGGCACAATACAAGTTTAAAGAAGCTATGGTTTTGACAGAGAAGTGGCTTGCTTCAAAAACTTATGCAAGCTCGATGTAATGTATAACAGATTAGGTTTATGATTGATATGATTCATAAGTCCATGTTTGTAGAAGCTCATTTATTCCTCTTAATATGCTGTAACTGAATGAGCCAGAATAACTGATTGATATCAATGGCGAGTTGGTTGAAATTCATATCTCACATTTTTATGGTTTTTGGCATTGCCGTATCCACATTTTCCAAATTGAGTTACAAACATGAGAGGCAAGATGTCTCATACAAGTGAAACATGATTGACTTGTTAAATGGAATTACTACATGATTGAAAGACACTGAAAAAGACCAATGTATTCTACAGATCTAATTACCCAATGAGACAACACAAGATATTGCAACCTCAGTGACAGTCCCAACGTTTTCCACTTTTACTTTTCCTGAACTCGATTTGACCACATGATTAGGGCGAAACAGCACAGAGTAGGAGACTTGAGTCACTTGACAAACACCAGCACAAGATTGAAAGAAAATACAAAGAAATATATCCTTTGAACTGCCCGAATGTCACTGGATCGAGCAAATGCCACACCATGACACAAGTACCCCGACGACAAAAGTATTATATAATAGACTGATTCCGTTGATCCGATCCTTGAGAAACGTTGATTGACCAGACATGTGAATGAAAGGAATCATTGTAGAGATTTCATAGTCACCGGTAACTTGGTGGCACGCCAAAAGAAATAAGCTGAACTCTTTTTTCCAAGGAATCCCGACGCTGTTAAGAAAATATGCATTCCTGCGGTGGTGGTTAAACGACAGAGATGAAACACACAGATCCAAGTTGAGTTTAGATGTTGTTGAAGAACTACACAGGTCTGGTGTGTGGTAGTGGGTTCTCTGTTTCATCTTTTCACATCATCAACACTAGATTATATTAATACTTGGTATGCCCAATATCTTTGTCAATTACTCTTATCTTTGTGTTGCTTAAAGATGAGATATCGAGCAATAATACTACACAATAAATATAGATTCTCTATTTGTAGACCAAATGACACATCATTATTATTATTTATCTCCATCATTCTTCTCATTTGGTAGTAACTTCAAAAGAGAGGAAAAAAAATAATAATAACTTTACAAATATAGATTTCCAGAATCGTAGGCTTAATTGATGTTACATTTATCACATGGTGCTTGTATATGCCTGCGTAGCAAGCCACTTCTTTAACAGAACCATAGCTTCTTTCGGCTTGTATTGAGCTACTGAATGACCCGCACCCTATGGATCAAGACAGATGAGTTGTTTGTCATGTTATAAAAAATGTTGTCTTGAAACTTGCTACGAAGAAAAGGAAACAAGCAAGCAAGAAACCATGTATCTTTGAAAGTATTGCTTGGTGTCAGAATATAGACAACTACATATAAATATCATATAAGAACGTTGATGGAAATAACTGATAACGGGTCTTACTTTTATAGTAGCATAGGTCATATAGAAATCGTAGTGCATACGTCATTTCATATCTGCAATAAAAATAATGAAATTAGAAATCATACAATTTATAGAGAACGAATGAAGTCTATTCTCACCCTCCAACTTGGGCATCAACGAGAACGGTTCCCATGGGCTATCAAGTCCAAGATTAAGAGCAGCTATCCATTTCTCAACTCCAACGTATGGAAATGTCATGTCATGATCCCGCTGCCATTGAAATGATAAGTGTCATTTATAGTCTTCAGTGATAATCAAGTAGGAGGGTCTATAATGTCACGTTACCTAAAGATTAATGCTCGACAATCTTTATTAACAAGTTTCATATGGTACGTAAAGCTGCTGAATATATCATACGAATAGCATGATGTGTCGTTTTTTCCTTCAAGGTAATGCAAGGTTGTGTTGAACAATTCCCATTTTCCAATCATTCCCTAAGAATATAATATGTAAGATAGTTGAATGGTTATCCGCAATTGTTAGCGCCGTCAAGTGTAGGTAGTTTAGTAAATATACCTCATGAACGCTAAGAGCTTGTTGCACAGCCTTATTGTTTGCCCAATCTATTATAAAATTATAATAGTACTCCTAAAAGAGTAAGAAGAAGATGAGGGTGTCGTTAGTTAGATCACATTTGTTGTGTTTCATGCTATATACATAAGATCAACCATAGAGGTAAGAGGAGAAAGATATTACTTGGCAAGGTGGCTTTGGATCAGTTTTATCACAAACTGGGTCCAAAATATTTTGAGATCAATTCCACTTGTGCACTGCAGTTCAAAATTTTAAATGACTACATGATTTATATCCAGTTAATGCTTCTATAATTAAGCACAATTGACTCACCTCCTCATATCTTTGAAGACTATCTAAGCATAACGAATTCGCTTTAGCAGTGTTCACATAGTCACCACGACAATTTTCCACTGCAGACTGCAATATCATGCTATGTTAAAAATAACTTATCATAAAAAAATTTAGTGGTAATCTGTTTAGAATTACCTTATAAATATCATCGGATATAAGAGCCATACGATGAGCAAACTCAACTCTAGAATTGAAGTCCATGAACTTGTCGGTGAGAGGGCTGCAAAGAATGTAACCCTACATCGCAATTCAATAAACAAACGTTAGTTTTATGTTTTATATGGTTTAATATTCACAGGGTTGAAACATCAACTTGAATATTCAGCATTGGTTGATCACCACGTTCATTAGCTGCAAAAAACAATGTTTCAAAGATCACATTTTTTTATGCATGATGTAAATAAAGAGGTTAGCACATGATATATCAACTAAACAATTCAATTACCGTTATACAGCTCTAAAGTAATTATAGGCGCGACAATTCCCATGTAAGAAATTCCAGATATGTACAGTGGATTTTTCAAAAACTTTGGGTGGTCGATAAGAAACTGTTGCAAATCAATCAAATTAAACACAAAAAAGCTAGTAACTTAATATCAGTATTGACTCAATTAAAAACAAAAAGAAAACTTGTTTAGATACTTTTCTAAGAAATTCGTTAGCTTGCTTGGCCACAATGGTATCACTACTAATTGATGCTTCTTTGGTTGTGGCATATGCGAAGCCAGTTCCAACCGGCATATCAACGAATATGATATTGGCCATCTACAAAACAAATGACCAAAACTATAGTTTATATTCTAGTGACATTAGTATATTGCTGGTAACTGGATGAATACATTACCTGCGTCCATGCGTATGGATTCAATGTTAATGTTGTGTCTTCAAATGCATTGCCAAACTCGAAACTAAGTGGACCTACAAACAAAATAATGCAATACAACATATGTCGATTACTCTATTCATAAACATCACATCTTTACATGTTCATGAACGAAATGAGACAGAGATGAAATGTGCATATTTAAAATACTAACGTGATATGCACACCACCATAATGTTGGATATTTTAGTGTAATTGGATTAACTTGTTTTGACCAATTTCATCATAATAATACATCATTTAGGTTTGGAGGTGGAGTCACACACCTACTGAATTTATTATGATCTTAGGGCGAAGCCCAAGGGACGACAGTCCGGGCGCGCCTAATAGCAGTCCAAGGCTTGGTGGAAAATTTTTATTTCCATCGAAGTTGCTATGTAAAAACTTCTGAAAATCCTGCCGACGGATTCTGCTTGAAGTGAAGGATTCTGTTGAAGTTATGAATCTGTGAAGTTATGATTCTTGAAGTTATGTTCTCGAAATTAATTTTCGGAAATTGAGGACAAATTTGACAACTTGAAACACGAAAAGCGCCATTGGCAATTATCCCTTTGTTGATATATTCGGTTTTATTTGGTCATATATTTTCTAACGGTTCAATATATCTCAGATAAACACATACAGAAAATTCTCATTCTCTGAATTGTATCCGATTGAATAATTTGGTAGAACCACCGAATTGATTCGATCTGAAAACTCCTTTCAGAGATTTAAGCATATCCACAGTGTTCGTTATTACTACATATCCCCTACACAAAATACACTACAACTATGCATATAATCATATATGATGTTGTACCATATTCATTATTGATATGATATTGTGGTGTTCACATCACTTTGTATGCATATCACCTCCCATAAAAATATAGTCCATTAGTTAAGCTGCATGTCCTATACATGGTTTAGTAGTATAAATTATTTTTATCCCTATCATATCAAAATGCAAACATTACTTGTGACACAAGAACAATCGTTTTTGGCGACACATTATGATGTTTAATTGGTGTCGACTAACGAAAGGAAGGAATGTGGAGGTAACATGTGTCATCTTGCCACATCACCATGCCACATCACTTCTTCCTTCCACCTCACCAACCACCCCACCCCACCCGCCCCACGCACCCCCCCCTGCATGTTGGATTCTTTCATCTGATAATGAAACGGAATATAGTTGAATCTTGATGTTTGTTTTGATCTGTCGATTACAATTCAATTTGAATGAATGAATGGTAATGGATAATATTTTAATGAATGATGGTCGATTGTTTAATGATGATGGGATATTGATTATTGAATCTGAATAACATTCAATTAATCTGGTATAGGTGATCAACTATTCAAAAGCAAAGCTTCAATCGATGCATCACTATTCGAAGCAAAGCTTCAACGAAGAGAATTCAATCTCAATTAAACACAATGGTTTAACACTTAAAAACACACTTCATTGCTTAAAAAACAAAACACGCAACTATGGCCAATAGGCCTTACATTATTTTATCTTACAGACATCACACAACACTAAAAAGCTAGTGCCTAAACAGTGGCACATTTTGTCTTCTGCGTTATTTCACGAGCAGTGTCTTCAATGATTTTCTTTTCTTTGTCTTCATTTGTTTCACTGACTTGTCATCATTAAGGATTGTCATTTTTTCTTGAGTACTTTTATCGTCTGCGATCTCATCTCCCCTGCCAGTTTCTTTAATTTCTATCGGGATTATGTTTGCCGAAACTTCATATTTGACATAGTAGTCCCAATTTTCCCGATGGCTCACCGAGTGTTGACCAATTTTCCTGTGGCCTTTGTCATCGTTTATTGGAACATCTGGTTTATTTTAATGGCTCATCTTGTATGACCCTTGCTTCCTCCAGGCACTCTTTACATAAACATATATCACACGGGATATGTATCAATTCTGGTTTTGGCTCTAGAGTTGATTTTTTGGATAGAGTTCGTAGTGAGCTGTATAGCTCCTTTTCTTCTTTCTTAATGATAGCCATTTGCTTTTGTAGAGAAATGAGTTGTTCTATTTTTTGTTGTAATATAAGTCGAACTTGCTTTGCTACATTCTCCATTTTCGAGTGAGAGTGTTTACAAATGCATCCTTGTTTCTTTTATACTTGTAGTTGTCGACATATAACTAATCATCCTCCTTTTTTTTTTATTTTTTTTTAGATATTATTTATGTGGCTTGTTTTTTGTCGAAAAACCTGTTACATATTTTTTTTAAATACTGTTTACATTATTTTATAATCTTTAAACACATAAGTGTTTTTGTATTTCCATTCCAGGAATGTACTTGAATAATTTTTATTTGAAACAGATTTTTTCTCCGTATTACTCAAAAGAGCTAAGTCATTGCTCGAGAGAGCTAATTAATAGATGTTTACTCATCATTGCTCAAAATAGCTAATCTATTGCTCAGAGAGCTAATTAATAGATGTTTACTCATCATTGTAATTGTCTAGTCCTTCGATCTATGTCTATAGTGTTTTCCCATTCTTCGTTATAATCTAAATCTTGTGTTTTCAATTCTTCTTCATTAACAGAATTTAAATTATATTCATTTAAATATCCAACTATCCTCATTCTTGAAATCATAAAAGCTAATGGATTTTTAATTCCTTTTAACTTTAGAATGGTGGTAAGAAAATAAGTTGAATCGAGTTAACCTCGTTATATTCTCCTATATTTTTCCATGTGAGCCTAGTTGTTGCCAACCTAGTTCTTTTTTCATAAAATTCAAATAATATGTTAAAAATCAAATATGAATTATTGGTTTTAAATTCTAATTTTTATTTAAAATTTTTCATTAAGCAATAATTATTAAAATGGTTTTATGCGTAATCAAAAGATGTATCACTAGAATTTGTATATGCATATATCTCAATATCTGAATCCTTGAGAGGTTCGTATCCTAGATTATACACAATTTTTAATATTTATGAACAACAATCTGACAAAATAGGTGAGTACGGTTTTCTAGGAAAAAATACAAGATACAGAAGAAAATATGGAAAAACCAATTGATCCTAAATACAAAAGCTATTATAAAAAGAATTCAAGACAAAACTATTTTAAAAATAGAAAAAAACATCGACAAAAATACTACAAACAGGACAATTCAAAATATTGCCCATCCGAAAAGAAATATTGTAAATGTTGGCTATGTCATGAGATAGGCTACTATGCAAATAATTGTCCGAAAAAAGGACAAAAGAAGGAAACAGAAATATTAAAAATTGCGTATAATCTAGGAAACGAACCTCTCGAGGATTCAGATATTGAGATATATGCATATACGAATTCTAGTGATACATTTTCTGATTACGAATAAAACCATTTTAATAATTATTGCTTAATGGAAAATTTTAAATCAAAATTATAATTTAAAACTAATAATTCATATTTGATTTTTAACATATTATTTGAATTTTATGAAAAAAGAACTATGTTGGCAACAACCAGGCTCATATGAAGAAATATAGGAGAATATAACGAGGTTAACTCGATTCAACTTATTTTCTTACCACCATTTCCAAAGTTAAAAGGAATTAAAAATACATTATGATTTCAAGAATGAGGATAGTTGGATATTTAAATGAATATAATTTAAATTCTGTTACTGAAGAAGAATTGAAAAAACAATATTTAGATTATAACGAAAGAATGGAAAAACACTATAGACATAGATCGGAAGGACTAGACAATTACAATGATGAGAAAACATCTATTAATTAGCTCTCTCAAGCAATGGATTAGCTCTTTTGAGCAATGATGAGTAAACATCTATTAATTAGGTCTCTCGAGCAATGAATTAGCTTTTTTTAGCAATGATTAGTTAGCTCTCTCGAGCAATGAATTAGCTATTTTGAGTAATATGGAGAAAAAATATGTTTCAAACAGAAATTATTCCAGTACATTCCTGGAATGGAAATACAAAAACACTTATGTGTTTAAAGATTATAAAATAATTGCATACAATATTTTTTCAAAAATATGTAGCAGGTTTTTCGACAAAAAAAAGCCACATGAATGATATCTAAAAAAAATAAAAATGATTAGTTATCTGTCGACAACTACAAGTATAAAAAGCAACAAGGATGCATTTATAAACACTCTCACTCGAAAACGGAGAATGTAGCAAAGCAAGTTTGACTTTTATTACAACAAAAAAGAGAACAACTCATTTCTCTACAAAAGCAAATGGCTATCATTGAGAAAGAAGAAAAGGAGCTATAAAGCTCACAACGAACTCTATCCAAAAAATCAACTCTAGAGCCAAAACCAGAATTGATACATATCCCGTGTGATTTATGTTTATGTAAGGAGTGCCTGGAGGAAGCAAGGGTCATACAAGATAAGCCATTAAACAAAACCATACGTTCCAATAAACCAAGACAAAGGCCACATGAAAATTGGTCAACAATCGGTAAGCTATCGGGAAAATGGGACTACTATGTCAAATATGAAGTTTCGGCAAACATAATCCCGACAAAAGAAATTAAAGAAACCGGCTGGGGAGATGAGATCGCACAAGATAAAAGTACTCAAGAAAAAATAAAAATCCTTAACGATGACAAGTCAAGTGAAACAAATGAAGACAAAGAAAAAGAAAATAATTGAAGACACATGTTCGGTGAAATAACGCGGAAGACAGAATGTGTCAACTGTTTAGGCACTAGCTTTTTAGTGTTGTGTGATGTATGTAATATAAAAATAATGTAAGGCCTGTTGGCCATAGTTGAGTGTTTTGTTTTTTAAGTAATGAAGTGTGCATTTTTTAAGTGTTAAACCATTGTGTTTAATTGAGATTGAATTCTCTCTTCTGTTGAAGCTTTGCTTCTGAATAGCAGACGCATCAGTTGAAGCTTTTTCTTTTGAATAGTTGATCACCTATCCCCATATTAATTGAATACCATTTGTATTCAATAATCAATATCCCATCATCATTAAACAATCAACCATCATTCATTAAAATATTATCTATTACCATTCATTCCTTCAAATTGAACTGTAATCGACAGATCAAAACAAACATCATTATTCAACAACTATATTTCGTTTCATTATCAAATGAAAGAATCCAACATGCGTAATATTATAATCATCCATATGATTATAACGAACATAGTAATAATCGCTTGCATGATTATTTATACCATCCATCAACAAATTTCGCAGGTAAAAAATTCTGGTATCATGACTTACATTATTATTTTTACCAGTGTTGCAAAACAAGGCCTACAAGGCCGATTAATCGCCGATTAGGTGCTACTGGGTCACCAACCTTGCCGATTCGTGTAACTAGGTCAAACAAGTCGGTCAACATCGGTCAATGGCGGTCAACGACTGTTAACGGTGGTCAAACTTTCCGGAAACTTTCAAATCTTGTCGGAAATACCCAAAACTTGTCTTGAACAAGTTTTAATCAATTATATTTGATGTTTTTATCTGTTACAAAATGATTTTCAATGAAAGTCTTGTCTAGAATACCCAAATCTCGCTGGAAATACCCAAAACTTGCCAAAAATGCCAATCCGATTAATCACTGATTAATCCCGCCTTGACCGATTACAAGCTACAGGGTGGTCGACCGCCCGACTACTGATTCACGATTTTTACAACCTTGATTTTTACATCATTACTAAAAACAAAACACACAACTATGGCCGACAGGCCTTACATTATTTTTATCCTACATATATCACCCCACCCGCCCCAGCCCCCCTCCCCTCGGAAAAAAATTTTTTAAAACTTTTTTTCGAAAAGAAAAATCGATTTTTTTCAGGAAAAATTTTCTTACCGCATCGGTATAAATTCTTTGTATCATTGTTAGAAATTTGAGCATTCCGACCGTTTCGACCGGATAGAAGGACCGTGGTCGATCTCGGTCCTAGTTTTACCTTATTTCGGTCTCGGTCGGTCCGGTCCGACCAAAAACCGAAAATCTGTTTATTTGGACGGACCGACCACATTCGGTCTCGGTCTCGGTCCCGGTTTTTACCTTAATTCGGTCTTCGGTCTTGTCGGTCTCGGTCCGGTCCGGTCCCGGGCCGATGCTCACCCTTAATCATTGTTATAAGTTACTTCATTACCCCTACCTTGATATATGTTTGTCTTTTAGTAATAATGTAAGAAAAATAATGTAAGGCTTGTCGGCCATCCAGTAGTCGGTATGTAAATTATTAGTGTACAATAATGTAGGGGAAGTATTCCACCTACTTTATCTCTGTATAAATAGAGGCCTTGCCTTAGTAATGAAAGGAGGCAAAGTTTGAAGTTTAAACCTCTGTGTTTAATTGTGAGATTGAAATCTCTCTCTATCTGTTGAAACGTTACTCGTTTCTGAATAGCAGATTATCTATCCCAATCATCAATCACCAATACAATCCACTATCAATTCAATTCAATCATCCACTACTAATTCATTCACAATTGAATTCATCGACGCATACTAACAAAATCACAAAAGCAAATGGCACTAGTAGTTATTCCTTTTTCCATTATCATGCATTCCGTTTACAAGAATTAATTTGCAGGTATTATTATTCCCGCGTACAATCTTGGTATCAGAGCTAGATAAAGAGTTATAATAAAGAAGAATCACAAGATATCAACAATAAAGAGTCACAAATAAAGAATAAAGATATATGCTAACGATCAAGAAGATATAAGAATTACAAGCAGTCATCAAGAAGAATTAATTTGCTAGGATGCAGATTCGAAATATGTGACAGGTTTTTGGAGATATAAGCTTCAAGAAGACTATTGTAGAGGTCGACTCATCCGTTGGCAACTACAAATACACCAGTTTCACCGATACATCAAATATATCAAAAGCAACGACACCTTTGCAGAAGCTCTTACAATAGAATGGAAAGAATAATAACACAAGCTCAACAACAACTTCAACAAAAAATAGATCAACGCATCTCTTTAGAAAAACAACTAGCCATCATCAGAAAAGAAGAAAATGAAATATCCAGTACAATACAATATTTGACCAGAACACAATTTCAGAATTAACCACAACACCAACACCGTCAAAACCCAAAAAGCCAACACTATCAACCTCAAAAACCCAAGCATCATATTCACCTTCACCTGAAAAAAATGAATTTACAAAAATGGAAGAAGACGTCGAAGAAATAGTATAAAATTCAAGCATTGGTAAACAAAAATGGTTCCTTATTTTTAATGGACCATTCAAAGGCATCTATTTCGATTGGGCACTCGCAAGTCCTCACATAATGGAACAAAGCGTCACACAAAAACGTTCACATCAAAAGAAGTAGCAGAACAAGCACTCAAGGAATTGTACAAGACAGTTACAACAGAAGAAGTTCAAAATTCAAAGAAATTCATTTCTCTCAATCAGAGACTAGAAGAACAAGTATCCAAAATGAAGCCAGTCGATTTGATAAGAAGCATCCCGACCACAAGGGAAAAGAAGAAATGAAGAAGCCATCCGTTGAAAAATTCCAAAGACTTTGGGATAGTATCATACACTATGATGAAGTACAAGCTACCAAGTCTTTTTATCCAAGAGATCGAAAGATAGGACCAGAAGTAGTATTCCTACCAGGAACATCACCAATGGATATTCATGAATATTTCGTTCATGGATTATTGGACACAGTATACACTGACGGAAAAAGCATCAGAGAATTTCAAGAATTTCTAGTACGAGTACATAACATCATTATGACATACAATGATTTTTTCGCAAAAAATCGACCATTGTATTTTAGCATTCATTCAAGTTATCCAAACTTTGACAGAGATTGCAAGCTTCTAGTACCATCGATCACTCTAGCAGAATTAGGAGTCAGTAGCGGCAAATACCCATCAAAAGATGAGATACAACCAGCAACTCCATCTACCCAACACTTTCTAGAAGCACTTGCAGGAGTCTTTTTTGCATCGTTAAGACTCGGAACAGGACGAAGACAAAAAGCAGACACTAAAATTAATTATTTCGGAAACGATATGTTAGTTTATTCAAACTTTTCAGGAAGAATCAGCGAAGAACAACAAAAAGTTCTACCATAATTCGAAGGACCATTTGAGAATTTTTCTGGACCACTTTCAGTACTTCCATAAGATTTCAAGATTGCACTACACCAACGACTATCCAACTTACCAAGACATATTTTTGAATACTATTCAGAAACACAAATGCAGGAATGAAGACAGAAGTTTAGGAATTATTGAAGAAACAAAAAGACATAATAATAAAGACAAAAGATCAAGAATCTTTGATCACGCGTGATAATGCGCCGGCTGTTTAATTATTGCTTCTACTTTTTCAACTTTTTCTTTAGGGTGGTATGATGTATGTTTGTCTTTTAGTAATAATGTAAGGCTTGCCGGCCATCCAATAGTCGGTATGTAAATTATTAGTGTACAATAATGTAGGGGAAGTATTCCACCTACTTTATCTCTGTATAAATAGAGGCCTTTCCTCAGTAATGAAAGGAGACGAAGTTTGAGGTTTAAACCTCTGTATTTAATTGTGATATTGAAATCTCTCTCTATCTGTTGAAACGTTACTCATTTCTGAACACCAGATTATCTATCCCAATCATCAATAACCAATACAATCCACTATCAATTCAATTCAATCATCCACTATCAATTCATTCACAATTGAATTCATCGACGCATACTAACAAAATCACAAAAGCAAATGGCACTAGTAGTTATTTCTTTTTCCATTGTCATGCATTCCGTTTACAAGAATTAATTTGAAGGTATTATTATTCCCGCGTACAATCTTGAACGAAATGCATGATAATGGAAAAACGAATAACTACTAGTGCCATTTGCTTTTGTGATTTTGTTAGTATCGTCGATGGTTCGGTGTGAATGAATTGATAGTGGATTGTATTGATGATTGATGATTGGGATAGATAATATGCTATTGAAGCAGTAGCGTTTCGACGAGAGAGATTTCAATCTCACAATTAAACACGAGGTTTAAACTCAAACTCGCATCCTTTCATTATCGAGGCAAGGCCTCTATTTATACAGAGATAAAGTAGGTGGAATACTTCCCCTACGTTATTGTACACTAATAATTTACATACCGAAACTACTAGATGACCGCAAGCTTTACATTATTTTCTTACATTCTTACTAAAGACAAACATACATCATACCACCCTAAAGAAAAAGTTGAAAAGTAGAAGTATTAATTAAACAATGGCGCGGCGTCACGCGCGATCAAAGATTCTTGGTCTTTGTCTTTATTATTATGTCTTTGTCTTCAATAATTCTAAACTCATCTTCATTCCATTTGTTTCGACGATGTTCACAAATAAGGGTGAGCATCGGTCCGGGACCGGAATGGACCGGACCGAGACCGACAAAACCGAAGACCGAATTAAGGTAAAAATCGGGACCGAGACCGAGACCGAATGTGGTCGGTCCAGTCCGGTCCGGTTCGGTCCGGTCTTCGGTCGGTCCGGTCCAAATAGGCAAGATTTTCGGTTTTTTGGTCGGACCGAACCGGACCGGATTGAGACCAAAATAAGGTAAAAATCGGGACCGAGACCGGACCGCCGGTCCTTCGGTCCGGTCGGTTTCGGTTCGGTCCGTTTGGTTTTGTCGGTCGGTCCGGTCGGAATGGTCGGAATGCTCAGCCCTATTCACAAATATGTCTTGGTAAGTTGGATAGTCGTTGGCATAGTGCAATCTTGAAATCTTCTGGAAGTGCTGAAAGTGGTCCAGAAAAATTCTCAAATGGTTCTTCGAGTTCTGCTAGAACTTTTGGTTGTTCTTCGCTGATTCTTCCTGAAAAGTTTGAATAAACTAACATATCGTTTGCGAAATAATTAATTTTAATGTCTGATTTTTGTCTTCGTCCTGTTCCGAGTCTTAACGATGCAAAAAGACTCGCAAGTGCTTCTAGAAAGTTGGGTAGATGGAGTTCTGGTTGTATCTCATCTTTTGATGGGTATTGCTGCCATCGACTCTAATTCGCTAGAGTGATCGATGGTACTAAAAGCTTGCGATCTCTGTCAAAGATTGGATAACTTGAATGAATGCTAAAATACAATGGTCGATTTTTTGCGAAAAAATCATTGTATGTCATGATGATATTCTGTACTCGTACTGGAAATTCTTGAAATTCTCTGATGCTTTCTCCGTCAGTGTATACTGTGTCCAATAATCCATGAACAAAATATTCATAAATATCCATTGGTGATGCTCCTGGTAGGAATACTGCTTTTGGTCCTATCTTTCGATCTCTTGGATAGAAATACTTGGTAGCTTGTACTTCATCGTAGTGTATGATACTATTGCAAAGTCTTTGGAATTCTTCAACGGATGGCTTCTTCATTTCTTCTTTTTACTTTGTGGTCGGGATGCTTCTTATCAAATCGACTGGCTTCATTTTGGATACTTGTTCTTGTAGTCTCTGATTGAGAGAAATGAATCTCTTTGATTTTTGAACTTCTTCTATTGTAACTGTCTTGTATGATTCCTTGAGTGCTTGTTCTGCTACTTCTTTTGATGTGTAACTTTTGTAGGTGACGCTTTGTCCCATTATGTGAGGACTTGCGAGTGCCCAATCGGAATAGATACCTTTGAAAGGTCCATTAAAAATAACGTACCATTTTTGTTTACCAATGCTTGGATTTTGTACTATTTCTTCGACGTCTTCTTCCATTTTTGTAAATTCATTTTTTTTTCAAGTGAAGGTGAATATGATGCTTGGGTTTTTGAGGTTGATAGTGTTGGCTTTTTGGGTGTTGATGGCTTTGACGGTGTGGGTGTTCTGGTTGATTCTGAAATTGATTATGAACTTGATGTTCGGGTCAAATATTGTATTGTATTGGATATTTCATTTTCTTCTTTTATGATGATGGCTAGTTGTTTTTCTAAAGAGATGTGTTGCTCTATTTTTTTGCTGAAGTTGTTGTTGAGCTTATGTTATTATTCCTTCCATTCTCTAAGAGTGTCTGCAAAGGTGTTGTTGCTTTTGATATATTTGATGTATGGGTGAAACTGGTGTAGTTGTAGTTGCCAACGGATGAAGCGACCTCTACAATAGTCTTTTTGAAGCTTATATCTCCAAAAACCTATTACTTATTTCGAATATGTTCGTAACTCAAATCTTGTTTGCAACAGATCGATCTTCCATTTTTTGAGTGTTTTTAAACATGCGAGTGTCTCTTTTTCATGAGTGCTATATTTCTGCTCGGTCTCTGAAAATGTTCCAGAGATATACTTACATAATTTAGCTTCGTATTTTTCTATTTTCAAAACAGATGTCTACTAATTGCTTAAAAAAGCTAATTTTGATGTTTGTAATACTTAGTTAAATAATAATGGATCAGATTGAGGAAATTGCTTTCCATCAATAGATGATGTTGCTGAATTCGATTGAGGAATTTAACTTCCATCAATACATAATGCTTATTTAGATAGATTAGATTGAGGGATTGGAATTCCGTCAATATCTAATCCTAATAATTCTTTTCCATTCTGAATAGCTTTCATACATCTTGCCCAAGTGCTATCGGATGCATCTGTTTCAATTATCAAAAAATCTTTTGCTTCCGGGTTATATAATTCTGATAAACATTATACAGTTGTTTTAATATGTTGTACAAGTTAGGTATCGGATGTTGTCCATTCCCAATGATTTTTTTCAGAAATTTTCGTTTGTAAAGCTTTTCTTTATTTTGCTAAATTTTTCAAAAATCATTGTTTGGCTATATAATTCAAACACTCTAAAAATCTTTGAATTTGTTTTCGATCTTCTAATTTAGCTGGAAAAAGTTTTATTTTTTCTTGTGTATTATTTGTTAAAGAAATAATTTTATTTTTTGCAATTTTTAATCATAAATATTCTACTTCATTTTTAAGAAGTTTAGACTTCTTTTGTGATAAAATCAAACTTTTTTCTTTAATTCTTTTTAAAACTGTTGATACCGCTTTTATGTGCTTTTGTTCATCTCCTTTTGTAAAAACAATGATATCGTCAATATAAAATAAATTTTTTCTAAACCTTGTAGATTATTATCCATAAAGCGTTGATAAATTGATGGTGCTTGTTTTAATCCAAAAATTAGTACATTCCATTCATAATGTTTTTGTGGAGGACATGAAAATGCCGTTAATGGTTTTGTTGATTCATCAAGTCTTAGTTGCCAATATCCTGATTTAGCATCAAATGTACTAAAATGTATATTTCATTTTAATTTTTCTAAAATATAATCCTTTCTTGGTAACTTATAGGAATCTCATATGGTTGCTTCATTCATTTTTTTATAATTTATGACCATTCGTCTTTTTCCTCTTTTAATTTCTTTGTTATTTTCGACATGAAATGTTGGTGCTGAATGAGGACTTGAACTTTTTCTTATTATTCTTTTGTCTAGTAATTGTTGACATTCTTCTTTAAATTCTTTGACATCTTTAACACTATAAGGTACTCTATTGGGTATGTTTATTTCTGCTAGTGGACCTTTTAATTTATTGAGACTAATTGATCGTTAGTATTTATATTATCCAGTGGATTTTCACTACATACTTCTTTTAATGCTCTTTCTATATGTTCTTTTTTAATTATTAATAATATTTCTACTCGAAATTTTATATTTCGTGCTAACGTACATATTTTGTTTGTGTAATAATTGGTGTTGATACCAATTCTCCTGTTTCAGTTGTTTTATGATGACAGATTTGTCAGTTTGTGTGAATGGTTGGTATAATTTTAAGAAATTATTTCCAATTATTAGATCTATACCTGA
Organism: Chrysanthemum lavandulifolium; assembly: GCA_022545495.1. Taxonomy (NCBI): domain Eukaryota; kingdom Viridiplantae; phylum Streptophyta; class Magnoliopsida; order Asterales; family Asteraceae; genus Chrysanthemum; species Chrysanthemum lavandulifolium. The sequence continues at coordinate 227,969,232 of CM040241.1, read as the reverse complement.
ATCATGCATGTAGATGGTTGGTGTAATGAATTCTCTCTTGTTAATATACAGTATATAGGAACCATTCTTCCTACATACCATATTTTATGTACTGATTTATCTGCTACGACTATTTTTGTTGGTTTTATTAATTTTTCCTATTTTTTTAATATTTTTCGTTTTCCAAAACATATCGTGGCTCCGGTGTCTGCATATGCAAATATTTTTTATTTTCGATTGTTACTTCAATGAATGTTGCATTTAGATTATCTCTTGTCTTTTTACTTTTATTCATCGTTGTTACTTTTTATAAAAACATTTTTATGATAAAATAATGAGCTAATCCGTTTCATAATATGGTTCTCCAAAATAATCAAAACTATCATCATCGTAGTAATCGTCTAGTTCTTCTGATTCATGTCCATATTCTTTTTATAATCCAAAAATTGTTTTTTCAATTCTTCTGCATTAGTCGAGTTTAAATTATATTCATCTAGATATTCAACAATTCTCATTCTTGATATCATAAAAGCTAATGGATTTTTTTTCTTTTGGAAATGATGGTATGAAAACAACTTGTAGTGAATTAATTTCTTCGTATTCTCATATATTCTCCCATGTGAGTTTGGTTGTAGCTAATTTAGTTCTTTTTCATAATATTCAGATAGTACTTTAAAAACCAAATATGAATTATCGGTCTCAAATTCTAATTTCGATTCAAAATTTTCTTTTGTGTATAATTGGATTTGTTGCCATATTTTATTTTGAAAACTTATTCTAGCTTTATTATAATAATTAAATCCTTCTTTATCGTTACTTTCTATTTTATTTGTTATAGCTACATATAACTGTTCTAATTCTTCTTTATTGTAATGATTTGAATTAATATATTCTAGTTGATAAACACATGTTTCAGTGTTAATAATTCGTAATTCTTGACTCAATTTTTCACTCATCTTGTTTAGTGAACTTGTTTTAGAATAGTTCTAAGGCATTTTTTACAAATTATTTTTGTAATATGAAGTATTTCTAACCTTTTCATAAGACGCATTCTTTTAAAGATGTCTATTTCATTTTTTAATTCTATTTCAGTTTCCTGGATATGTATTCCAAATTGTTTGATAACTTCATCTTGCTCATTAATCTTTTTTCGAAGTTTTTGTTGATATAAACTCATTTTTTAACAAATGACTAATTTTGATCTGACATTTTGTATTACCTTCATATTTTCTTTTAAACTATTCTTTAATGTTTTAAAATACCAATTTATATTAATATTTAGAAATCCAATGTATATTACCTTTTCATTTCTTTTTAATTCATTTTTAACATATTGTATTTCTCGCAACATAGTCTTTCTTTGTTAATATAAGAATTTTAAGAAATTGTAATGATATTAATTATAATTATTGTTTAATTGTATTTTTGTGTCAGTCATATTCTTAAACTTAATAATCGTAACATTTCTTTTACTTCTTTTATATATTCTTGATTATTGGAAGATTCTTCATTTGTTACTGAAATTGGTTTTTCAATTTGTGGTATCCATACTGATGATATATCAGATGTTGATTTTCTACTTCTTTCAATATATTTGTGTTTTGAAAATATATCAGTTGTTGATTTTCTAATGCATGGATAAGCCAACCTTAACTCCAAGCCTAACTCCTAACCAAAAATTAGAATAAGGAACTCCAATTTATGTTCACTTCTTAACAAACTCTAAGCCTAACTACAAACCAAAAATTATGATAATGAGCTTTAATCATCGGGTGACATGTGTCATTTTCTTAACAAAAAATTCACCTTTATTTTCAAACTGAAATATCTTTTTATCTATTTATTTTTTTTATAATCTAATTTCACCATATTTTTAAAATTTTGTACTCATTAATTCAACATCCATTTTGATATATTTTTATGAGATTTTAGATTTTACATTTTTAATGGGTTTATTTTATTTTGATTCAAATTTTTACAAACTACTAGAAAAAATGCCATTAGCAACAATAATTTTAACGAGAAATCGTTGCTAAATTATGCATTTAGCATATAATTTTAGCAACGAAAATGTTAACAAAGTTGCAATTTTTTTAGCAACAAAAAAAAAGTTGGTATTTCTACAAATGACCATAAATACTTGTTGCTAATTTAGCAACCACTAAGCAATTTTGTTGCATTCTCAAATTAGCATTAGTCGGATTAGCATCAATTGCTGTTAGTTGCTAATTCGACCGGTGCTAATTTTAGAATGCAACGAAATTGCTTAGTCGTTGCTAAATTAGCAATAAATATTTATGGTCATTTGTAGAAATACCAACTATTTTTTTTTTGCTAAAAAAATTGCAACTTTGTTAACAATTTCTTTGCTAAAATTAGATGCTAAATGCATAATTTAGCAACGATTTCTCGTTAAAATAATTATTGCTAATGACATTTTTTCTAGTAGTGATGCAACTTTAATGTTTATTTCAATCAATACAATTTTGATTCGTCAAAATCATATACTTTTTGGGAGAGTGTTTGACGGGTAAGAGATTACAAGGGTCCTTATATATGCGGGAATAATGATGTCAATGGAAAGATACGGTAAACTCAAGCAAACACATACAACTAACATATATACATTCCGAGCAAACACATATAACCATACTTATCGCCAAGTTGTGCATGAAGATCCAACTAAGATATATATATATATATGGGAAAATGGCGCGAAAAGTCATCAAACTTGCCTTACTTATGTCATTCGCGTGTATGACATATTTTTTCTCATTGTGACACAAACCTTTTTAGATTGTCTATTGTATGTATCGGTGACTTGTTTTACCTATTGCAACCGGTCATGTTAACGACCGTTAGTGTTTTTATTGCACCGTTAGTCCTTTTAAATCTGCTTTTAACGACCGTTATTATATTATTGCACCGTTAGTCATTTCGCCCGTTTTCTGGCGTTTCGTCCGTTTCACACTTTTTCGTCCGTTTTGCACGGTTTCTTCCGTTTTACGTTTTCGTTTTACGTTTCGTCCGTTTTAGGCGTTTTGTTCGTTTTACGTTTCGCACATTTTACGTTTCGTTCGTTTTACGTTTTAGTTCATTTTATCGTTTTCCACGTTTTATACGTTTTTACGTTTTCGTCCGTTTACGTTTTTCGTTTTACGTTTTGCCTTGTTTGTCCGTTTTACGCCGTTTGTTTTACACCCTTTTATACGTTTTCACGCTTCGTCCGTGTTTACGTTTCGTCCGTTTTAGACGTTTTGTTCGTTTTACGTTTTGTTCGTTTTTACGTTTTAGTCCGTTTTACACGTTTTTTGTTTTGCGTTTCATCCGTTTTACACGTTTTTCGTTTTACGTTTTCGTAGTTTTACACTTTTTGTTCGTTTTACATTTTCGTCCCTTTATACGTTTTCACCGTTTAGTCGTTTTACACTTTTTTTACGTTTCGTCCTTTTTGACGGTTTTTACATTTTACACTTTTTGCGTGTAAAACGGACGAAACCGCGCAAAACGTAAAACGAAAAAACGTGTAAAACGGACGAAAACGTAAAAAAAAAACCGTAAAACGGACGAAAACGTAAAATGAACAAAACGTAAAACGGATGAAACCGTCGTAAACGTAAAGCGAACAAAACGGACGGCGTGCAAAAGGAAAAACGTAAAACGGACGAAAACGTAAAACGAACAAAACGGACGAAACTGCAAAAGTGTAAAAGCGAAAAACGTGTAAAGCGGATTTAAAACGTAAAAAAAAAAAATGTAAAACGGACGGCGATGTAAAACGGACGAACGGCGTCTTAACGTAAAACGAAAAAACGTAAAGCGGACGGCGTGTAAAACGGACGAACTGCGTGCAAAACGTAAAATGAAAAACGTGTAAAGCGGACGAAAACGTAAAACACAAAAACCGTAAAACGGACGGCGATGTAAAACAAAAAAACCGTGTAAAAGCGGACGGCGTGTAAAACGAACAAAAGCGTGTAAAACGGACGAAACCGTGCAAAAACGTAAAACGAAAAAAAACGTGTAAAAACAAAAAAAACCGTGTAAAAACGGACGAAAACGTGTAAAAACGAACAAAAACGTGTAAAAACGGATGAAACCGTGCAGAAACGTGTAAAAACGAACAAAAACGTCTAAAAACGGACGAAAACGTGTAAAAGGAAAAAAACGTGTAAAACGGACGAAAACGTGTAAAAAACGAACAAAAACGTGTAAAAACGGACGAAACCGTGCAAAAACGTGTAAAAACGAACAAAAACGTCTAAAAACGGACGAAAACGTGTAAAAACGGACGGCGTGTAAAAGCGAACAAAACGCGTGTAAACGGAAGAAACCGTGCAAAAGCGGACGAAAAAGTGAAAGCGGACGGCGAAAACGGTGAAAATGACTAATGGTGCAATAATATAATAACGATTAGTTAAAAGCGATGAAAAGGACTATGATTGCAATAAAACACTAACGATCGTTAACATGACCGGTTGCAATAGGTAAAACAAGTCACCGATACATACAATAAAGACAATCTAAAAGGTTTGTGTCAATGAGAAAAAAATAGGCCGCTACACGCAACGATAATGATAAGTGACAGAGTTTGATGACTTTTCGTGCCATTTTCCCTATATATATATATGATTGATATGTAAATAATGTTTGTCTTGATATGTAAAATTTCAAAGTAAACATGTTTGTCCGATCATTGCAATGGACCCCTCTATTAAATTGAAACCGTTCAATTAAATATCAAATTATATATAATTTCATTAGATCTTGGAAAATCTAACGCGATAGCGCATGAATATTAAAATAATTTGAAAAAATATTATCGAATATCAAAAGTTATGTAACAAAATCAAGTGAAAGTGACAACGAACAAGCGACTGAATACATTGTTTTATGGAAATCAAGCTAAACTATTACTCCGTAAGAAAGATAATTTAAAAAAGTTAAAAAAACACATGTCTAAAATTTCATCTTAAAAGTGGCAGACGCGTGGCATTTCCTACTGCGTATATCAAAAGATTCAAAGCGGCTGCGTTCAAAAACACATGTCTAAACACCACTTTAAACTCTTTAACTTTTTTTTCTTTTTTTTTTGAACAAACTTTATACTCTACCGAGAATCATTTATTTACATAACTCAACAAGTTGTCTGAACATAAATTTTATCGAAATTCATGCTTCATTTGACCCGAAATCAAAACATGATCGATTGCCTTAAGTATTTTTTCACTAATATGTACCGACCCTAACAATTTCCTAGTGTAGTACATGTGGGTTGCTGGGACAAACAATGATAAAAACAAGTCGTTAGTTGAAAAAACTGGATTTTGTTATGAAAAATGATTATTGGATTTACTAATTATGCCTACAAATTAACCTAACGATTTGATTGGTTGATTTAAAAAATTAATTGGTGAAAATTTAGAGAGAGAAAGTACTTAATGTAATTGTACAAATGATTCATGCATTAAGTATATATTTAGGCTTGTGTTATAACATAGCAAAAATTTTATAGCGTAAAATTTTAAAATATCTAATTATTTTTATAATTTTTCTCCTTAATGAACCGATTTATAATGTACTTTTAAAAATTATGAGAGTTTGTTACCTAAGTTATGACTTTCTAGCTCCGCCCCTAATCATCAACACCTTTTTATGCAGTAAAAATCTATAGGTGTTCCGAAACCTCAAGAACCACCCTTTGATCATGTTCAGAATTGCTTACTAATCCAACGTAAATGACTACTTTTGAGCAAAATTTTCATACCTATTTGATTGAAGAATGTAAGGACAGCTGAACAACCCGGACCACCAGTGAGATAGAATATAAGCGGATCATCATTCGGATTCCCTTGCGATTCAACGAAATAGTAGAAAAACTGCGCTTCTTCCCTCTCCCCTATTCCCACATACCTTGAACCATGCATAGTGTAGACAGGTCAGCGTTGTCGGTTATCAATGTTTTGCGTAAAAATAAACAAAGTTAAAGTTTAAGAAGAACGATACCCGGTTTCGAATACGAAAGGAAGTTGACCAGAAAAACCAGGAAGAGTGTTGACGATAGATTTTGAATGGTTTGAGCTAAATTGAAGTGCTAGAATCATGAGGAGCATAAGCGTCTTTGAGAACCACTCCATTGTGTGTGTGTATAATATGAAGTTCAATAATTCAAATATTTATTAGTGACCAAAGTTTAAAGGTTTATTAAGAACCCGTTATTACAAAATGGGCCTACAACGCTGTATATTGAGCACGAGAGGGGATGGGAGATTAAAATTATGTAAATATACCTTCTGCTCGAGGTTCAGAACACTTTTAGGAAAAAGTTTGGCGTATTTCGTTTGAGATTATGCATTTTTTCTTCCAATCATGAGGCGTCAGTGTCATCCACTTTTCGAACCCAATGATTGAATTTTACTTTTCGTACATATATTTTTAATCGACCTGATCCAAATAATTTTAAGATTCGAAATAAATTCACTTTTATTTTAGAAAAAGTCAAACGACTTTTTAACTTTGTACTTTATACTTTTGACTTTTTTTACAGAAATTTTAAATACTTTTTAAATTACTTTTATATTTTTTTAATTAAACGAATTCCTTATAATAATTAAGCCTTTTTCATAAGACAGATTTTCCTAACCTTATTCTAAGACACATAATTTACACAATACTCCCACAAACCAAGATCCATCTTAACGTTGAACCTTGCAAAAAAATGTTTCGTATTCGGGTATGTATTTGTATTTTTACATTAAAACTGGTTTTTACTTTCGCATATTGATATATCTAGAAGAGTCACCAATGATGCGTGATGGAGTCTGTAACTATATATAATATGAACAAATGTTTTTCATTTTAAACCTTTCTCTCATAGTATGTCCCAAATCTTTATAACGAAGTAGATATATGTTTTTCAAAGTAGAATGTCTAAATTATTAATAGTGTAAATAATTATCACTTTTATTTTTCAAATTTTAGCGTTAAATTGGTGGTCATAAATTTAGTGAGTTTTTTTTTTTTTTTTTTTTTTTTTTTTTAATTCTATTAAATATATCATTATCAGGGGTTCTTATATAGTTTTAATGAGACTTAAATTTTAAAATTTACATTAATTTTCTAATTTTCCTTTTATAGGAAGTCAAAATCTTTATAATGTAGTATAAATTAATTGTTAGTATCTTTGTTTTTCTGTATTTTATTTAAAATTAATCATGTTTAACCACGAAATTGTTTGGAGATGTGCTCTGTTTTTGTATGTATATTTTTGTATTGCCTGATAAGTGTTTGATGAAATGCGAGCTGTGATAATTCGGTTATTTGGGCGATATTTTGCTTGTTTAGGTTTTTTTTAACGGAATGTGTCGTCTATGATATGAATAGAAGCTAATTAAGCGAAAAATTTACGATATGATGTTTAAGGTTAAATTGTAGTGTGATTTGTTTGATTGTGTTTTGTATGCGATTGTTGCAGTCAATCGTTTGAGCAAGCTGGTAAAGAGCCAGGGTTTGTGTTTCCCAAGCAAGGGGATATTAGTGTCGAGAGGATTAAGCAATCAAAGTATTTCAAAGCTCTTATCCAACTTTCCAAAGGAAGTACTCGAAATGAGGTACGTTATAGTGGTGGATGCTTATTTAATTGGTACAACTTTTGTGAACCATTTACGATGTTGTGGGCTAATTTTACTGTTGCTGTGTAGATATACATACTGTAAAATTATCTTTTTAAAGTCTAATGGCTAATGAGCGACACCTTGTGTTAGGTTGATGAACGTGTAAAACAGGAAGATACGAATGGCAATATTTCAAAGGTTTCTTTATATGGAAAACCAAGAGGCTTGTATGGAAGCCTCTCAGGGAAACATGGTAGTATGCATAATAATGGTGTTGAGGGTCGTTGTTTGTCTACATATATAGCTGTTGATGAAGAAAGAACAAATGGAAGTAGCTTCAGGTCGAAACGAGCTCACGTGGAAATCAGTAGTCCAAAGAATATTAATGTCGTATCTCCGTCAAGCAACGGGGATGTTGATGCTGGTGTTACGGGCAATAATTTTGTTACTGCTAGGACAAAATTGGTATTGATCCTTAATGTTACCTTCTTATAAGGTTGTAGCTGTGATTGTAAAATAAAATCAGTTTATTCATTTATAACTAATACTGAGAAGCGGTCTCTTGCATATTTGCGCCATTCTTTGACCAATGCTATGATGTATTTGTATCCCAGGAAATGGATGTCCGGCAAAGGAAAGGGTTGGCTTCATCACCAAATCCCTCGGTCTCCCCTCAAAGTGATGGAGCTAACAGAGGCTATGGTGTCAAATCCTTTGGAGCACGTCGGGGAATACGTGGTTTTGTACCTCCTATTAAGTCCAACGGGGGTAATACTGGTAATGTAGCATCACGTGCAACGAAGGGTGATGATGCATTAGAGGATTCAACAAAAAAATGGTAAGCTCGGCACTTGTTCATGACATAAGAGGCCAATATCGAGCATTATCCCTTCAAACTTGTTTATATTAACTTTTCGTAAATGATACTATAAATTCGATTAGGCAATCTTCTCTAAGCATATTACACTATATGTTTACTGCCTGGACATGCTATGTGGTCCTGATGGTGAACTTCCAGAGAAGTTAAGGAATTTAGAGCCTCGCCTCATTGAGCACATTAGTAATGAGATTATGGACAGAGATCCCAATGTTCGCTGGGATGATATTGGTATTTACTGATGCCGAGACACTTTTCATGTTTTAAATTCTTATTAACTTTAATAAGATTTTAATATGCTGTCTGTGTGCAGCTGGGCTGCATCATGCCAAAAAATGTGTAACTGAGATGGTCATATGGCCTTTGTTGCGGCCTGATACTTTCAAGGGTTGCCGGTCTCTAGGACGAGGACTTCTTTTATTTGGTCCCCCAGTAAGTTCTATTTACATTAGTATATTGGTTCGTATTAGAGGCCGCAATATCGATCCATCTTCTTATGACTGGGTTGGTTCAGGTTATGTTTTATCTCTGATTCTCTTATGAGTTAAACATGTAAAGTCAAACAAGTTAGCTGAATAAGTATTCAGATAAAAGGGGTTGAATGGGTCAAAAAGGCTAAAGTCTTCAATAGTGTATTTCCAATGCATGAAACATTGAAACTAGTGTAATCATTGTATTCAAAAATTATATTATAATTGAAATAATTCAAGTTTTGTAATCTTATTTGATACGCTAATAAAGCATAAAATCTTAATTTTTCGGGCAGAAGTTTGTGAGGTCAATTTGACCCATTTTGATTTACCTGACACACCCATAAGGCCATAATGCCACTTATAGTTAGTATATCGCGACAAATGTCACTTTTTTTATTTGTATGTATCTGTTTCTTGGTTTAGGGAACAGGTAAAACAATGATAGGTAAAGCCATTGCTGGAGAGGCTAAAGCAACATTTTTCTACATATCTGCAAGTTCGCTAACCAGCAAATGGGTACGTATTAAATCTTTTGGGTGAATGATTTGTAGCCTTACACATAAATGGTGTCAGCTAGCTATGCAACATATCATTCGCTATGTACAGGAGGACCCGTATAAATTTGTTTTTTAGATCTAATTAAAAAGGTTTAATGGTAGATTGGAGAAGGTGAAAAGCTAGTGAGGGCTCTCTTTGGAGTTGCCAGCTGTAATATTCGTGGATGAAATAGATTCACTTCTGTCCCAGGTACGTCCAGTTCTGATCCATGAACAAAACATCATGTGATGAGGCACACACAAATACAATACAGTAACGTTTATGATTCCATTGAAATTGTCTAAATGATCAGTACAGTTTATCTAGTTCCATTGTGTTTTTACTGCATGATAGATGCTTACTAAGGATATAACCATTGCAGCGTAAATCAGATGGTGAACACGAGTCAAGCAGGCGACTGAAAACACAGTTTTTAATAGAAATGGAAGGATTTGCTAGTGGAACTGAACAAATATTACTCATAGGTAACCTACAAAACTAAAATTATGGTGAAGTCTGCTATCTCTTAACTTTTCAACACTTCCAATCCTTTCCTATTGCAACTTGCAAGCAAATAATATAAATTGAGCATAAAAAAGAATGGAACATACAATGAATGTTAGGGTTGGAGCTCAAGATTTTATGAAGATTGCATACCACAGGCAACAAATTTTTATAAAAGATGTTAACCAAGTGGATCAGCGATGTTGTTATGTACTTGAAACATCTTTGTCAGATGACCTTGGAAGCTATGATTAGTCAGCAGTAAATTTATGCTGCTGCATTTAGAACTTTTAATTCAGTTAATCAATAGTGAAAAATCCCACTTTTAAATTTTTATCTGCTTTCACTTGATTTATAGCCATTTACTTTCTTATATGTCTGGCAGGAGCAACAAATAGACCACAAGAACTTGATGAGGCTGCTAGGAGACGACTTACCAAAAGACTATACATTCCACTCCCTTCTTCAGGTGCAATTATGATTTATCTAATTCTACAATTTCTTATGCTACAAAAAAGAGGTGGCAGTTTCAACCCATCTAACCATGAATGGTTGATTTGGATTACATTTAGTCTCTAATGAGTCAAATGGGTCAAGCTTATAGTTTTGACTAATAAAAAAACTGGTCAAATGTCCACACGTGACAAGCGGATGAAAGTCATACGACGTGTATTTAGATGCGTAAAACCTTCTGAATCATTTCATTAAGCAAAGTTAAGAGTATTCAAATGCATAAACCCTCTCTATATCTGTTTTGACCCGTTAGCCAATCCTCTTGACCCACTAATTTTGCTGCACTATTACTAATATGAGCCTGTCTATCATTTCGGGGGTAAAGAAGCTAGAGCCTGGATAGTACGAAATCTGTTGGTTAAGGATGAGCTTTTCAAACTCTCAACTGAGGATATCGATAACATATGCAAATTAACCGAAGGTAACTAAGTTTTTTTTTTTCTTTCTGTTCTACATTCTCTTTGTAAACTATGGGTGCTCTTTTTAGTCAGTTTGATGTATGACTGACATCAATTCTACTTTGAATTGTTTTAGGTTATTCAGGATCTGACATGAAGAATTTAGTGAAAGATGCTTCCATGGGTCCACTGAGAGAGGCTTTAAGACAAGGCACCGAAATCGCTAAACTTAAAAAGGAGGATATGAGACCAGTCACTCTACAGGTAAATCAAATGGCTGGCCTCTTTGCTTTGAAATCATTGTGGAATACTGCAAAGATTTAACAACGAGGATGAAAGCTAGTGGCATACGAGCTGAGTTGTGCACGGGTGAGCGACTGCCAAAGCTCATTAGAAATGCAGAGAAGCAAAAGATACCATTAATGGCTGTTGTGGGGCCCAAGGAGGTTGAAACAGGGAGTGTAACGGTTAGGTCAAGGTTTGGTGGGGAGCTAGGGACCATGGATGTTGGTGATTTTATCGCAAAAATTAAGGATGCTGTTGACAGTCGAACATTTGTTTGACATGATTTGGAAACGAAGATTGTTGGTGCAAATGATAAAGGACTTAGTGAGTTTGGTAGAACTTACAATTCATAAAAAATATACACACGAATAGCAACAGTTACTGTTTATCTTGATTTTTGACAGAGGCTTTATTCATTCATATCAATGTATTAGTTTGCACATATATATACTTGGTCTTTTTGCCATAAAATCTTAGTTGGATCGTTTATAATGGTGTCGAAAAATAGCCTTGATCATGAAACTTGGAAGACCAAGAATTCCACAAAGACAGAAAAATGCGACTTGCTGTATATAAGCATATATTTATATATTCATGGAGTCGGGATCGTGTAAGAACAAAAAATATGGTGTAAAGGTTCGACCTTGTGAATTTCTGCAGAGAATGCATGAACGCTATTAGTGACATGTGATTTTATTTGTTTATAATTGTGCAGTTCTTAATGTTTTTCATGCTCGGGCCATATCTGTGGCTTTTACATGATCATGACTATATAATGTGGTACTAGCCAATATTTGTATATATGCACAATCAGTTATTTGGCTTTGCATCTTGATTAAAATTTGGTAAGGGTTCCAGTACCATTAGAAGTGTAGCATCAGTGAACGGAAGACAGTTTCACACGATTTACATTGTGGAGGGCTAGCAACGGTTCAAAACTTATTATATACGGTTTCAACTCGATAACATTTCCAGGTTACAATTTTACGAGTATAAACGTATGAGATGTGCATTCAAATACATCTTAAAGTATACATTATGCTGTCTTTTTCATGGTTAAAAGCGCTCTTTCTCACTAATAAATAATGACAGACATTACCCGGTCCTTAATCCTAGCCTCTGGAGCTTTAATTCCGTCCCCATATTGGTACGTACAATTTGAAACTCTAGCAAGATTTATGGCCATATCAATTGATGGATCAGTCAAATGTTCAGAACAAGCAATCCGGGCTTCGATCATTTTCATCCATGCTTTGTCGATTAGAGTTTGTATATGTTTGTGTGCAACTTCCTCGGAAACGCCGTGTTCATGCATGTAACATGATATCGCATTGGGACTCTTGTCTATGTCTTTCTCATCCTACGCAAAGAGATTAAAAATATTAAGAAGGATAAAAAGAATAGTAGTAAAAGTTGTTGTCAATACAGTGAAACCTAAAGCATGCCAACGAAGCAGCCAAATCATTGTAAAGTCGAAAAAGCATAGATGACCATTTATAAAGATCATGTTTCTTTTCCAAAGACTCAACTGCATCATTTTTTAAATCTTGATATATTAAAAAGTAGCCATGAGTAAGTATAACCATTCATCGCCATGCGTTTTCAAGATAATCTTCAAGTGTTGGCATGTAATTGTCGTGAGTCCATATTGCTTCCACAAGGAATGCTTCTAATAATTCTCCCCACTAATTCATCAGAAAAAACAAGACAGATAATAAAGTTCATAATAAAATAGAAAAGTGATGCACAACATACACACAGAGGAAAAAATCAAAGTAATGAAATTAAAGATGAATGAGATTGAATAAATTTGAGTATTAGACATATTTTTTGGTTGATGTTTTAGGCTTGTGTACATCACTAAGCAAAATAATCTGTTTCTTAACCGAATCACTAGAATAGAATAATAAATCTAGTAGTACTACAAACCACTTTTGCAAGGATTGGTATGATGTTTATTCCTTGTGCGGTTAAGGTGTCATAGCTCATCTCATTTATGGTGTTGTAAAGAGCTAGGAAGCCTAGTTGTAGATATTCATGCATATTTTCCATTGCATTAATGTGCCACCTGAAAAAAGAAAATTAATCAAAATCTGGGTCTGAAATTTGAACCAGCTGACATTAAAAACTTGTAACTTGACCTCTTAACAGCATTTGTGAAGACCTTGAGCTCATTTAGAGATCCATACATATCATAGATGTCATCAATTGTGGTTATTAATGCGACGATCTTTGTTAGTTCCACACGACAAGTATAGTATTTAGGTTCAAATACCATTCCAACACTCTAAAAGAAGCATTCCATGAGTCGGTCCCTGATGAAGTCCAAGTTTCTTACTAGGCCTGTTTTTTCCCACCACCTGTTTTGCAACAAGGATACAATTTGTTTAAGAAAACCTGATGAAATCTACAACATTCATGTTTGATTTTTGATTTTATGTAATATTGACAAAAGACAGTTTCGTATACTTTGATACTTCTTGGAGATCTCTTATGTGTATCAATTGAACCATGTTGAAATCTAATATTATTTCGCTTAAGTCATTTCAAAGCGTTTAGAAGCGCTAAAAGTATAAAAAATATTTTAGTAAGTTTGACTTTTTACTAAAGGACAAAAGAATTTATAAGAATATTAAAAAGTCTTTCGGTTTAGGTCGCTTTAAAAGTATAAATTTGGTAAAAGTCGAAAAACAATCATTTGGTTCACAAATGTCGAGGACACTTGGCACTGAGATTAAAAGTAAAACGATCATAGTCACAAAGTCACAGTTAAGGAATCTGCCAACTTTTTCCTAAAAGTGTTCTTGCAAGCGGAAGGTGCGTTGCCATAGTTGCCCTTATTACAATAAGTATAATGTATTAATGTAGATTGAGACATCACTGTTATGGAAAATTATTCTTTTCTGATTTTTTATTTATTTATTCTCGTCATCACATATTCTGACACTTAGCAATATTTGAAGGATTTTTAGTTTGTGAGTAGTTCTAAATCTAAATAGGAATCTAAAGGGAAATTTGTATTTACGTGGCACAAAATAACACTTATTTTTAACTTTACTTACTTTTGTACTATATTGCTAAAATTAAAACAACAAATCACGTTTTGCCGATTTTACCTTTCTACGCAAACTGCACACTTTATTTTTCACCTATTTATTATTTTATTAAATAGCTTACTACATCTCAACTTCGAATAATCGGTCATATCTCCTCGTACGCACCTCCATTTTTACCGGAAATTACACCACCTTCAGTGTCGTTTTATTCCGATCATGATAACACTCATCTCATGTGTTGTCCTTCACCCCGGATTTCGACCGAAACTACTGCAAGGATGTTGTGATCAAGTTGTGAAGTGAGTGTCACGTGATAAAGAAACGGGACTCGTTCTCACCTAACGGTTTCTATACTGCGATATCCTGCGAATCAATTACGAATGTTTCAACAGAACGCAGTGTGCCCGACGATATGACAAGGTTGGACTCACCTTTCCATAAATAAAAATTGTAAGTAAGACTTTGAATGTACACACTATGTATTTCCTATAAATATGTACTCATTTAAGGTCTCGTGTTTTAAATAATTTATAAAACCAGATCTTGCCCTTTCACCATATCATTACAATGGATCATATTTCACTACATAAATATCTTCGACAACCATACAATGTTGGATGTTTTATAAAAGGTTACCAACATGACAATGACATCATGTTCTACACGGGTTTTGCATCGATGCTTGTGTTCACCCAGTTTTGATAGTATTTGCAGCTGCACAAAAGTACTTTACTTTTGGCGCACCAGTTTACAACCAGGACCTGGTTGTTCACAAGTGAAACAATTCCTTTGAGCTCTTATGCTTTTTTAACGATGATTTTGGAAAGACGTGAATGGTTTTGAATGTTAAATATGGTGCTCACGATGTTAAAGTAATTGCTTTTATTTAATTAATGTATATTGCGAATGCAGTGTGATCGCACTGCAATTACATTATGGATTTAGTTAACAAGGATTCCAACGTGCGCGTTGCTGCGGAGTGTTCGTATACGGTATTATTGTATGTGCTAGAAGTGTAAATTTTCAAAAATTAAGATAACCGTATGCTCTGTTAGTTTTCTTATATTCAACCTCGTTTAAGTTCTTCTCAGCTATAGTTCCTATCGGTAAAATACTAGTAAAGTGTATGCGCTAGTATTGCTCGCGAGGTGCAGCAAATAGTTTGTGTATGATAGAATTGCATGAGCTGAAAGATTACATTTTTTCTAAATTAAAATTATTTTTGCTACGGCTGAACCCATAACTCATCACTGGTTCCACCATCTAACAATTTTGCTCAGAAAAAGCCCAACATGTTTTAGACGAAGAGAGCCGGAGAAAAAAAACCTAAATGCCAAGACGCGATGAAAATCATGTACAACTACTACTTATTACACATTAAGCCTAAGTACAAATATAAGTAGTATTCATTCATAGGTAAATATATTACAAAGAGAGTTGATGGACCTAAATATATAGCAGTAGTATTCTTTCATTCATAAATAAATATGTTACAAAGAGAGTTGATGGACCTAAATATGTTAGTCATAAAAAAGCCAAAATATGCAGGCAATGGCGCATGCCATAAAAGGTTGGCTCAATATAATTTTATAAAGCATTTTAAACATGTGTTTGTTCCAAATATTATGAGTATCTCATAATAATTCTTAGATACAATTAACTTTTTCGACCACAACAGCGAAAATGCACGGAATATAGTCCTCAATATATATAAACTTCATACTACCCAACTACACAGCAACCTGAGTAAATATAAACTATAAAATGAACACATACATCTTTATGTTACGTCACAAAAAGTCATGCAGCTCAAGAAACTAAGCCTTGCGAGTAACTATAAAAAATTGTAGGTTTAGAATCTAAGATTTCTCTTGAAGCGCTTAGGGTGCTTAATATAATATATTAAAGCATTACACTGGGAAACCCAAGATTATATCAAGCACTCAAACGCTTCGTGAACATTTCAGATTCTCTTAACATTTAAAATTACAGTAATGAGCAATACTGAATAACATGATGACCATCAGGATAACCAATATTATATAAATTGTCGCCGCTATCTGGTCAAAGAGGCGATCACAGGAGGCAGTCACCGGGGACAGAATCTATGATGACAAAGAAAAACACCTTTATCAGAGAAAGTGAATATCAACTCAGTTATACGAATCCTAATTCACCGTGTTCCAAAAGAATAAACAATTCTTGAAGATGCGTCTTCATTTTTTTGTGTTCAGTTGCCAACCATTGTATACTTTATTTTGAACCAATAATAGTAGGAAACAACATCATCAATTAATTATAACCACGAGAAAAAGCATTTTTATAATGAACTTGTCATAATATTTTATAGAGCATTCTCTTTATACTTTGAACCATCTACATCTCTCTTCCATTTCCTCATCATGTTCCAAATCCCCAACCTATTTCGGGTACCCCTTTTGTTCCGGCATCGATTTGCAAACCTACAATTGTCACAAATATAAGACTTGTAAGCACCTTGTTGGGGGATATTCCCAGCCGTGGTGAAGATATTAAAAAACCTTCATATCGATATCTCCCATCCTCCTCATGTCAACCAGATATTTCTTGGACAACCTAAATACAAAAGAAAACAATCTTCTAACACTAGTATGAACAAAACTATACTGCCTCACATCAATATTTGGTAACACAAAACACCAGTTCTGTTAATACAAATAAGCCGTAAAAATGTTTATTTATATTTTACGATCTTCTAATCTTTTGTCGATAACAAACTTAAAATCATTTTAACGAAACAAATAAAATACGTAAATAGTTTGAGCCAATAGTTTTCTAACACACTTACATTTTCACATAAAACACTAAAACAAGCATAAGTGATTTTATGATTTAGTAATACATATGTACAACAACTAGTGTTTACATATTGGGCAAATATATATACATAACTAGTAGGTATTATAAATGGGTAAAAACTACAACCCATGGAACATATCCATAACCTATGGTATTGACCCATACCCATTTGACTAGGTGCATTGCACTCATAAGATACATTGTATCTAATAAAAGAACCATGGATCAACCCATAACCCATGACCCATAACCAAAATATCCATGGGCAAAGAGGAGCGTCCCACGGATCCCTAGTTTTATACTAGACGGATCCCTTGTGGGAGGGATCCGTGAGATCCGGGGAACAGTAAGCATTTCTCCTCTATAAATAGTGAGTCATTTCTTCCTTTTGGCTTGCCACTCTTACACATACTTTCCCCAAGTATTGTAACTCTCTAACCACTGATCCTAAGGGATCTTTCTATGTAGTTTGTCTTTTGTTGTGTGATTCTCTAGGTTCCTTTTAAAGGCGAGATCACCACTTCTGAAGTCGAGCAAGCTCAAGTCCATGAGTTGCCATGCTTCGTCATCATCAAGACTACTGAGGTTCTCTTGTTGATAGTTCTTTCTTCCTCCATAAAAGTGTTGTGTCAAAGGCATTAGTGAAAGATGCCGAATGAGTCAAGACGAAAGCATAAACGTTCGTGTCAAAAGCATTAGTGAAGAATTCTAAAGGTGTCAAGACAAAGGCATTAGTGAAAGGTGTCAAGCGTTGTGTCAAAGGCATTAGTGAACGATGCCTAGGAATCAAATCAAGTGGCATTTGTGAAGAATGTCAAGGTAGTATAATCGATGAGGTGCATCGTTATACATATAGTAATAGTTTGTTTCCAAGGATGGTGATATCCTTGATGGTGTCGTAATAAGGAGTTGGTCTCCTTTGGAATTAGGTGTTGTGTAGTGTTGGGTAGTAGTTCCTCCATTGTAATGGAGCTCGTTACTTAGCCTAGTACCTGATAAAGGGTAGGCGACGTTGTGGTAGGTGTGGTTCACCTTGGTGTGAAAGAACCCGGTGGTTAGCCTAGTACCGGAAAAAGAGTAGGCGACGTTGTGAAGGCTTCTCCGCCATAAGGAGTTGGTGTCGTGTAGTGATTACGAACTCTCGAGTAGGTGACTCGAGGAGTGGAGTAGTCGAGGAAGGTGTCCTTGTGGCGAACCACTATAAATACTCGTGTCGTGGTTATGTGCTTACTCTTTATCTTTCATTACACTTTTATATAACTATCTATCAACGTCTAACATACACATCTAAATAAATTGACATAAGTCGATCTAAATATTTTAAAAGAAAATTTTAAATTGGTAAAACTATTTAACCCCCCTTCTAGTTTTCCACAATTGGCATCAGAGCTTCGTTACCAAGTTTCTTAGAGTATGTTGTACTTTAAAAACTTGATACGATCCGTGTATGTTTGAAAACTACAAAGAAGGAAACATTTCAAAACATTTTTTCTCTCTTTCATGTTGGAAATTGATAGATCGTTCTAACATATATGTGTCAAGAAATCTTCATGCTAGGATCTCTTCAAAACATTCATTTCTATTCAAAGAATAATGAAGTCAACCTGCAAGAAAGGATTTAAAAGTAATCACAACCTACTTACTCTAAGTACAAAGGATTACTTTAAGAGCTCATGAAGTAATTTTGGTATTATGTCTTCATAAGCCAAACCAAGTAGCATAAAGGTATGTTTATTTTTTCAATAGCTAGATTACATGATTATGTTGATATCATAGTTCTTGTTTGTTTAATAATTGGTAGTCTCTTAAAAGTCTCTCTTTCGTCACTTTCCCAACTTACTCATCATCGGGAATAGTATTCCTCTTGATATCGTCAAACTAACACCGTCGTCACAAATGGATCCTTGATAAATAACTTATCAAATCCCATCGACCAAAACATATTTTTATTTGAAACCTCTAAACTATTTTTGTTCCGTAAGCTAGTTTATAGCCTACTACAAAATAATGCCAAACAACCCTTTTTCATCACGATGGCGGATCCTCTAGTTGTACTAGCGGATCCCAAATACAAGGGATCCGGGAATCGTGGGACGAAAAGCGACTATAAGCATTTGAAAACCATCACCGATCATTTTCCTCTCCCCACATAACACAAAATGACTCAAGAACGATTTCATCCTCATAGGACTCCATACCCTCAAGTATTCTTCTCTAGAACACCATTGTAAGTAATTACACTAACTTGTTCTAAATTTCATCATCCTCATCCTAGGGTTTATGGTTTCTCAATCTCTACTAAATTAATTCAATTAGGGTTTTCAAAATTAATCATTAAAAGGGGCTTTTAACACAATTAGGATTACATTGTGTTCACAACATTGTTAATACTAATCAAAACCATAAACCCATCTCAACTAATTTTACCTAATTGGAATATTTGTGTTTCTAGGACCAACCATGCCTAAAGCCACTCAACAAGACCATCATAATACCGTTCATTACCTCACCCATTACTATCGAAAAGATGGATTATCAAACACCGACCGAAAAGTCTTTAAAAGACTCGAAAAATGACTTATCCACGAAGGTCGTGTAGTCAAGGATTGTTTCCTTGAAAATACCGATACTCGTCAAGTCTTCTCGGCAATCAACTTTGATTTTCTTCTTGACATAGATGAACAAATTTGTCCGGTTTTCATTTTTGAATTTTACAAAAGCATTAGGATCATTCGAAACACCGATGAAAGCATTTCAATCACCTTCATCATCAACAAACAAAACTTCACGCTACCTCTCAACACATTCGCTTAAATTCTTCGCATTCCTTGTGAATGAATTTGTATGTACTCTCAAGATTGGGTGATATCTTGTCAATCCTTTGCTCTTGATCCCAACCCAATATACCATACTCCTCTTGATGAACCCGAAACCGTCCGAGACACCATTTTCAAAGTAAGAGCCGACCAATCCTGTCTCAACCGAAACAAGAAGCTCATTCACCGTGATCCCTTTCAAATGGAACTTTTCGAAATGCACCCCATGTTTAGAAAATGGGAAGAAATACTTAAGGAAAACGTCATTAGCCTAGTTGGTAACAAGGATCATCCAAATGCATGTCTCGTGCAAATGATCTATTTTCTTATCCACCAAAAGCCATTTAATCTCGCCTATTACATGGTGAAGAGAATGGCCGGGTTCAAAGTTTCCAACATGGTACTTCCATATGGTATGCTCCTAACACGACTTTGTAAGTATGTTAGTGCATTGCAACCATCTCCTATCAACGATGATCATTTCTTTGCCGATCACGTCATGGTACCTCTTACCAAACAACCCCCTAAGCGGTTCACGATCAATGGAAGAAAACCTAAAGCTCTCTCGGATTCCTCGGATGGTGAAGTAGAAGAAGATGAAGAAGAAGAAGATGCCGACCCCATAGCTAACATCAAATTGGAACCCTTTGATTACTATTGACAACTTCCAACTATTCCAAACGAGTCCGCGAAATTCAAACAATTGAGGGGTATGATTCAAAACCTACCTTATCACTTCACAAAGTCGGGAAAGAGGAAAATAAAGGATTGACGAAAGAGACTATAGGACTATGTTTAATTTGAGACATTTGATTAATATGTGAATGACTATGTTTTAGCACTCTTGTTTGTGTTAACTTGGATATTGTTATTTCTACCATGATCTATGAGATGTTTTATGTGATGACATGTTTATATCGTTGTTTAGTTTAATGGTTATTATTGAATATTGCTAGGTGCAAAATCGCACTTGATTACGTGATGGTTACGATCTGCGGATGCGGATCCCTAGGATTAGCCTAGACGGATCCCTCCCTTGAGGAAACCGTGGGATCCGTGACAACATATCAACAATACAGTATCCCATACATCAAAATAGTTCACTAGATCACTTCACACTAGCTAAACATAAGATTTTAGAACTCAACTAAGTCTTCTTCAAGAATGAGAAAGCCTTAAACCCACTCATTGCTTACATAAGATCTTATTCAAAGTACCTTTTGATGTATCAACTCATCAAAACTCACCATATTTCTGCTTAAATACTCACAAATTGCTTTTCATTTTTCAAAACACTTAGATGGACATATTGAACAATTTTAGGAAATTGTTTCTAGTCATCTTTATCTCAAAACGGGTCAAAAATTAGTTTTTCAATTATTTTGATTTTTGAGGATTTTTCAAACTCCATCTCAAGCTAACATATGATCTCTAGGATCATTTATTATGACTTGACACCAACAAATTTTCCTTCCATAAGAGGCAATCATTAGCTATATCACTTATTGCTCTTGATCATTCAAGTACACCCTCATTTAAGATACTTAGGAGGACTGAAACACTCAAGATGGTATAGATATTAGACCTTAGAAACATCATTTTTATCCTTTCATAGCTGCTGAGAGCCGGATCCTTAGGATTAGCCTAGACGGATCCCTCAAAGGAGGGAACCGTGGGATCCGGGTGACAGATTATGTCAATTCTAGCCAAAAAAATCATTTCAAGCTCATCTTGCTAACTTGAACATTCCACCTCATTTTCATTAAGTCCCTAGATCAGCGAAACCTGAACTTGAATCTTGTGCATGTTAATCATCACATTTCCATGAATCTTAATGGCTTAAGTCTTAAATGCACTTCTAAAATTCTTCCCTTTATAAGTCATCTTGCTAGAACTCCTTAGTCATCAAACACAACATAATTCTCAGCAATTAGAAACATCTTCCTTATTCATTTCATCATGAGAAAAGCTTCTAGTGCTAACTCATCCACCCAAGAACCACCCAAGAAACTTGCTAGGGTCATACAAGAAGTTTCCTCAACCAAATCATCTCCGGTTAAGTCCACAAATGCTAGGATTTCCCCTACATCAAATAAACCAATCAAACTAATTCCCAAGAGGATTGTTCCCACAAGGATATCATCACCAAACTCTACTAAACCAAACACACCCTTTTCAACCCAACCAACATCATTGGTGCCTAGAGCCACATCATTTAACACCTCACAATCATCTCCACATTCTCACAACTTAGAGGACTTACCCCCTTGGCCATCTCATCCTCCACCATTACCAAAAAATTCACTAGAAAAGGTTGTACAACAAAACCAAATTGTTGAATCAACACTTGCACCAATGTCAATTTCTCCATTTCCCCCCAATAATCCATTTTGGATTATGAAGAGACATCAAAGTCAACCACCCGACCACATGGAAGTTGACACTTCTCTACCTCCACCCTCAAACATTGTTGAGCCACCACTTAATGAGCCTCCACTAATTCCTCCTTTATTTGAGGATCCTCAACCCACTTCACTTGAACCTCCGCTTCAAGAAGCTCAAAACCATGACAAGGATTGCTATCATTGTCAACATGTTGAAAGGTTGATACATGAACTACGTGAAGACTAATGTTTCATGTTTTATCACCTCCTCGAACGTTTCGAAGAGGTCAACAAACCTAAACAACCATGAGCCTAAAGCGGTGTCCTAGTCTCAAGCTCAACTCAGAAAGTTTAGGAATCCCATTTCATGATTGATCATCCTTAAGCACGTTGTTGCTTCTTGAGTTTAGGTCACTCATTAGTATTAAGTGGAATATGTATTGCATGGCTAAATCATTCTCTTAGTTTTAAGAGATTTCTTGTTTATCTCTTTGTTTATTGAATGATAACGTATTTGCCATATTACTTTGAGTATATGTTTGTTGTTTGCATACATATCTCACTTCCATATTTAGCATTGTTTGATATACCACCATTGCTGTTAATCTGTCACCAGACAGACGGATCCCTGGAAATTGCCTAGACGGCTCCCACAAAAGAGGGAACCGTGGTACAGAAGAACAAAATTCTACTAACTTGAGTCTTATTTGTAGGAATTCATGCACTATACTCTTGTTTTCTAACCTTTATTTTGTTGATTTTCAAAATACACATGAAGAACTTGACACCCTAATCTAGGGGGAGCTTTGTGTCAAACCATGCATTGCAAAACCATTTGCAACATAATCCTTATTTGGATTACATTTCATGACACCCCATTGCAAAGTTGCAATCTTCATGGGGGAGCCTTTTCGTCACAAGGACGAAACCATTTGCAAACAAAATTTCAATTCGTTAGCTTGTTAGTTTATATTTACTTGACGCCCTAAAAAATGGATGGACTCGTCAAGGGGGAGTTAAGACGTGAACTATTCCCGTCACTTACTTTCTTTACATTTTTCTTTTACATGTTTTTTCTTAAAACAATGTGTTAGTTTCTTTTCAACGCTCTTTTTGTTTCGACAAAAAGGGGGAGAAGAGAGTAAAAACTCCAATTCGAACTTTTATGAATTTTAGTTTTCCCTTAAAATAACTTTATGTTTTGTCATCAATAAAAAGGGGGAGATTGTTAATACATATAAGCCGTAAAAACGTTTATTTATATTTTACGATCTTCTAATGTTTTGTCAATAACAAGCGTAAAATCATTTTAACGAAACAAATAAAATACGTAAATAGTTTGAGCCAATAGTTTCTAACACACTTACGTTTTCACATAAAACACTAAAACAAGCATAAGTGATTTTATGATTTAGTAATACATATGTACAACAACTAGTGTTTACATATTGGGCAAATATATATACATAACTAGTATGTATTATAAATGGGTAAAAACTACAACCCATGAAACATATCCATAACCCATGGTATTGACCCATACCCATTTGACTAGGTGCATTGCACTCATAAGATACATTGTATCTAATAAAAGAACCATGGATCAACCCATAACCCATGACCCATGACCCATAACCAAAATACCCATGGGCAAAAAGGAGCGTCCCACGGATCTCTTGTGGGAGGGATCCGGGGAACAGTAAGCATTTCTCCTCTATAAATAGTGAGCCATTTCTTTCTTTTGGCTTGCCACTCTTACACATACTTTCCCCAAGTATTGTAACTCTCTAACCACTGATCCTAAGGGATCTTTCTATGTAGTTGTCTTTTGTTTTGTGTGATTCTCTAGGTTCCTCTTAAAGGCGAGATCACCACTTCTTGAAGTCAAGCAAGCTCAAGTCCATGAGTTGCCATGCTTCGTCATCATCAAGACTACTGAGGTTCTCTTGTTGATAGTTCTTTCTTCCTCCATAGAAGTGTTGTGTCGAAGGCATTGGTGAAAGATGCCGAATGAGTCAAGACGAAAGCATTAGTGAAAAGCATTAGTGAAGAATGCTAAAGGTGTCAAGACGAAGGCATTAGTGAAAGGTGTCAAACGTTGTGTCAAAGGCATTAGTGACGGATGCCTAGGAATCAAATCAAGTGGCATTTGTGAAGAATGTCAAGGTAGTATAATCGATGAGGTGCATCGTTATACATATAGTAATAGTTTGTTTCCAAGGATGGTGATATCCTTGATGGTGTTGTATTAAGGAGTTGGTCTCCTTTGGGATTAGGTGTTGTGTAGTGTTGGGTAGTAGTTCCTCCATTGTAATGGAACTCGGTACTTAGCCTAGTACCGGATAAAGGGTAGGAGACGTTGTGGTAGGTGTGGTTTACCTTGGTGTGAAAGAACTGATACGCTTACACAACGTGTTCGGGGTCAAAGGAACTTCCTTTTCTTAAGCAAGTTTTATAACACCCTAGGCAGTGAACCTAATCGTTGTAGTGTAGTATTAGGGTAAGCCACGGGTATTGATATCGTTCTCTAGGGGAATAGTAATGCTAGTGAGAAGTTACTACGCTAAGGTTGGGGTTGAGGAAGATTATTTTTTATCTTTTTATGTTTTTTTAGGAATTAGAAAGGTACGAATCTCGGGGTTTGGATTTGGGGTTGGTGTTTCTACCGATTACTCTACTTGTCTAATTATCTAATCTAAGGTGTATGTAGTCTATGTCTAATTATTGTGTGCTCGTATGATAGTTTAAAGATGTGTTCACTTAGGTTTTATTACTCCTTAATTATCTCCTATTGATGGTTGAATTGTTACGTCCTTATTCTTAATCGCGTTGTGTGTCTAAAGTCGTAGGGTATGCGTTTATCCCTAACTCTTTGAACCTACCAAAAGGTCTCGTCTACAAAATCTCTAGGAATTATAAACTCTAACTCTAAGGTACTCTTTGGATGGTTTAGCCTACAACTACTCTAGGTGTTATAGTCCAAGGTTCACAAAGATTAATCAAGCATTAACTACACAACGAATGACCTATCGCATTACTAGATCATTAACAATTAAGATAAGAGACAACCAATCAATATTCAATAATTAAGTTTCATATTCCTAAGCAAACACATAAGTAAATTAGCGGGACATGGAGAACATGCAAGCATACACACAAGTAATTGAAGACATAATTGAATTAATGAAGTAAAACACTTATCTTGTGGTAAGATAGGGTTTGGAACCTAAAATCTTGTACAAGACGACCTTGGTTCGGTTTAGGTTTTTACTCCAAAAGACTACACACTTAAAAGCGAAAAATTTGGATTATATATATAAGATTACAATCGTGACGCGTCACCTTATGATTTGTGGCCGCCGGGTCGCCATCATTAGGGTTTCGTCTTGGCCACGTTAGTCTTGCGACGGCGTCACCTTATGCTCATGGCCGTCCCTTGATCTCGGCGCCGTCGGATCAAATCTAGGCCGTCGAGTTGCGACGGCATACTCTTTTAAAGCGACACCGTCACTTGAAAATAAGAATTTGGCTCTTGAGCCATCACGAGAAGTGCTCGGCGGCGTTGCAATTAGCACGACACCGTCCCTTGTATTTCGGCTGACTTGAGTGTCTCGATTCTTGACTTTGGCCATTTTCTTCAGATATCCGCGCTTTTCGTCCAAATAAGTGCCATTCCACAATTTGCCTTCAAGAGACCTAAAAGTGAAAAGGAGCGATATTAAGTAATAACGGATACAAAGTGATTAAATAAGGGCTTAAACGACCCTCAAAAGGTACATTTAAAACCTTATCAAATATCCCTACACTTGGTATTTGCTTGTCCTCAAGCAAATGTGCTTTTAGCCAATTAATTTATAAGTTAGGGGTCATGAAGCATTGGTTTAAAACAATCCACAACACATATAAGCCCATAAAAGTCATAACAAGCACGGAATTACATACTAGCACCTCACATGGGGTGTTTGGATACTCGCATCTCTCGGGTGTATATGAAATATAACAAGTTGGAAATGGAAGATAAACACTCATTAACCGGTCCTAGTACATAGATTACCATAGGCTTGAGAATAGATCAAACCTCCATCGCTTTGGCGTAAGCACCTAGGAAAGACTATCAAAAGGTCTTTTAAAGGGTTGTAATGTTAGCTTACGGTGGGGAAACAAAGGGTTTGGTGGGATAGGCTATTTAGTGGTGGCAAGTCAAAATCTTTATGTTACAAGCATACGAAGAATGGTGTTGCTAAGCCAAGACTCGACACTCTAAACTTTAGATAACTGAAACAAACAAACATAAAATTAAAGGATAGATGTAGGATGGTAGCAGTTTTTTTTTTTTTTTTTTTTTTTTTTTTTTTTACACTATTTTTTCTTTTCTCTTTTTGATTTTTTTCATACACTTTACTCTACCATCCTCTACGGTAACATCAAAATGATAGGGATTTATAGGCACATCCCTACACTTGAGTTTTTTTTTATTCTAACACTAATTTGACCCAAATTGAAAAGATCAAAACATTTGGGGTATGTTATTACACAAATAAGGGAATTTAACGTTCCCTTCCAGTCATTTCATAAACTTTAACTTTTCCCATGAGTCCTAATCGTCCCAAAACTGTGTACAAAGGATATGACTCGACTTAGCAACTCATGCAAGTAACTAGATAATTGAACTAAGGGTTTAGGGTGATAACAATAATGCACTAAAAGTGAGTGCATACAAGATAGGCTAAAGCGATTTGGGTGTACATTTGGGGTGGGGTGTAAACAATGCTCTTCATTGATATTCGGAAAACCGAAACATCACGAGAACCGCGAAAAGGATAGGCTCGAAGGGTTAACTAGGGGTATCGTGTACTAAAGATGAGTACAACGCAAGGTGTGGGGAATTACTCAACCAATGTGGAAGAAGTAATTATATTCGTGTATCAAACAAGGGTTATCCTAATGCCTCTTATCATTTAGTTATTCCTAACTACACAAGTGTAGTCTTACTAGCGATCTCGGGATGCATCACAAAACAAGTTCTAGAATCTATTATACTACGGTTCACACAATAAGAATTAAAGATGAATGCTTTAATTCCTACTAATCTAAAGCGATCCTCACATTTTGGGTGGAATTTAGGTGGTAAAGGGTTTTGTGCTAGTCATATAACTTCCTATCCGTGAGGCGCTTTTGTTAAGACTAATGGCCCACTCCTATATGTCATGAAAAATTTCAAATTTGGTGCCAAAATTACCCTAACCGACATTTTCTCATGGTTTATTACACAAATACAATTGGACAAAGCAAATAATCAAGGATAAGCATAGTTTCAAAGTTCCGTTTTATTTTCCCTCCTACACTTAAACCGAACATTGTCCCCAATGTTCCCAAAAGTATCAAAGTTATGATAATGGAAGGTAATTAAAAGCGAAAAACTAATACTCCCCTGATTAGCTCGGTAGGATCCGTGTAAAGTGGTGGTTAAATCCTTTTCAAGAAAAATGTATGCGTGAAAAGCTCCTTCCAATCTTTTGTTTCTTCTTCTTGATAAATAAAACCGCTCATTTGAAGAAAACAAAACGAAACCTTCGCGTAAAATCGGTGGTAATAATATATATAAGACTCTACTAGGATATAATGCTTGTGGAATGGATGTTTCTGAAATTTACGAAAAATTAAGACACGGAAAATTCCAAAATTTTATAAGTAGCTCGAAAACGAGAAAAAAGTAATATGTTGTTTTACTCCTTCTGACGCCGTCAAAGTTATCTTGACAAAAGCGGTCTTGCGATTTTACGAAAAATTACATCTTTAGGATCCGGAAAAATTTACGCAAAACATCCATTATGACTCGATACAAGCATTTGACTCGAACAAACACACATATATATCTTTTAATTAATTGCAATTCTCATGTTTACGTTTCTTTTGAAAGCGTGTGTAATCCTCCTACACTTATCCTTTATGTAAAATACCTTTATATGCAATTAAGGCGAGGTTAAAAACAAAATAAAGCATTTTACAAATTTAAACATGAGAATAAACAATCACTAAAAGATATATGACACTAACAATCAAAAATTAAGCATGGGTTGCCTCCCGGGCGCTTTTCTTTATTTATGAGTCTTGTAGCTAGACTCGTAGTCGTGCTCTACGTAACTTCATTACCATCACCTTCTTCTAAAACAATATCCTCATCGTTCATCATTTCATTATCATCCAATGATAATGTTTCACACGTTGTCCATTAACGGTAAATTCCCTTCCATCGTGGTCTAGTAGCACCACCGCTCCATTGCTCATCCGCTTCATTACTGAAAAAGGTACATACCATCTCGATTTGAGTTTTCCCGGAAATAATCTCAGTCTTGAATTATACAAGAGCACCTTATCTCCTTCTAAAACTCTTTAGGACTCTTTATTCGTTGATCATGCCATTTTTACCCTTTCTTTGTATGTGATTGACGATTAAATGCTTCGACCTTAGTTCATCCAATTCTTGAAGTCAGAAGAACCTATTTGACCACCTTGAATAATCCATATTACAGACCTTAAGTTCCCAATATGCTTTTGCTCAAGTTCAATAGGAGGTGGAACGCCTTCCCGTATACTAAGCGAAAGGGGTTGTTCCGATAGGTGTTTTGTAAGCGATTACGAATGCCCAGAGTGCCTCATCCAGTTTGAATGCCCAATCTTTTCTATTTTGGTGGACTGTTTTTTTATGTATCATATTTAATGCCCTATTTGTGTTTTCTACTTGTCCATTCGTCTGAGGATGATATGCAGTAGAAAATCTATGTGGAACGCCATACTTCTTCATTACCTTCTCCATTTGAGCATTGCAAAAATGGGTTCCTCAATCACTGATCAATGCCTTGGGAATCCCGAATCACGCGAAAAGATTTTTAAGAAAATGAATAACTACCCTCGCATCATTAGACCTAATGGCTTGATCCTCTACCCATTTGGATAGATAGTCAATAGCTACGAGAATGTATTCATTTCCTCCGGATGATGGAAAAGGTCCCATGAAGTCTATACCCCAAACATCGAATATTTCGTAGACTTAGATATAATTCTGAGGTGATTCATCCCTTCGCGAGATGTTTCCTGATCGTTGGCATGCATCACACGTTTGAACCAATCTCTTAACATCTCAAAAAATAGTAGGCAATAGAATCCGGCATCGAAAACCTTTACGTGCCGTGACATTTACACCGTGATGTCCTCCGGATGGTCCGCGTGGCATTCTTTCGAACTCGATCAATCTCTCCTCCGGCGCAACGTTGAATGATTTGATCGGGCATATCTCGGAATAGGAAGGGCTCATCCAGTAATGTTTTAGCGTAGTGAAGAATTTCCTTTATCTTGCTTGGTTATGTAATTTGGCAAAACCCTACTGGACAGATAATTAGCATAATCCGCATACCATGGCTCAATTTCCTTAATGGCCATTAGCCGTTCCTCGGGAAAAGAGTCGCGAATCTTGGTATGATCGAATTTCTCAAGATCAGGGTTTTCTAAGCGTGACAGATGATCAGCAGCAAGATTTTCAGCCCCCTTTTTATCTCGAATTTCAATGTCGAATTCTTGAAGCAATAGGATCCACCTAATGAGTCGGGGTTTAGCATCTTGTTTGGAAAACAAGTAGCGTAAGGCGGAGTGATCAGTGAAGGCAGCGGTCTTCTGAGGGGCGAGATATTGCTGAACTTGTCGAAGGCAAAAACTACAGCTAGAAGCTCTTTCTCGGTGGTCGTGTAATTTTCTTGCGCTACATTCATGGTTTTGCTAGCATAGTAGATTGGTTGAAAATGCTTTTCTTTCCTTTGCTGCGGGCGCCTCTGACATAATCACTAGCATCGCACATGATTTGAATGGTTTGAGACCAATCGGGGTGACCATTATAGGCGCCTGAGTAAGATCCCTTTTTAGTCGGTTGAATGCTTCTTTGCATTCTCCAGAAAAATCAAAAGGGGTATCCTTAACAAGAAGCTGTGTCATTGGCCGGGCAATTTTCGAGAAGTCTTTAATAAATCTTTGATAAAAACCCGCATGACCTAGAAAGCTGCGAATGGCTTTAACGGTGGTGGGATAGGGGAGTTTGGATATCGCTTCGATTTTTGCTCTATCGAGCTCAATTCCATTTCCAGAGACTTTATGCCCTAAGACAAGTCCTTCTTTTACCATGAAATGACATTTTTCCTAATTTAGGACCAAATTAGTTTCTTCGCATCGTTTCAACATCTTCCTAAGGTTGGAAAGACAAAGGTCGAAGGAATTTCCAAATACCGAGAAATCATCCATGAAGACTTCCATGTTGTCCTCAATTAATTCATGGAATATGGCCATCATACATCGTTGAAAGGTGGCGGGTGCGTTAGATAACCCGAAGGGCATTCGCTTGTAGGCAAACATCCCGTATGGGCATGTAAACGTAGTCTTTTCCTGATCTTCAGGGGCAATGGGAATTTGAAAATATCCTAAAAAGCCATCAAGGAAACAGTAGTATTCATGCCCGGCTAACCTTTCGAGCATTTGGTCAATGAATGGCAGAGGAAAATGATCTTTCCGGGTGGCATCATTTAACTTTCTGTAGTCTATACAAACACGCCAACCAGTAACCGTTCTTTGTGGCACTAAATCACCCTTTTCAATCTTTACAACCGTCATTCCTCCCTTTTTTGGAACCACTTGGACTGGGCTAACCCATGGGCTATCTGATATGGGGTAGATGAGACATGCGTCAAGAAGCTTGACGACCTCCTTCTTCACTACCTCCTTGATATTAGGGTTAACCCTCCTTTGCGGTTGAATGGTTGGTTTGTAATCTTCTTCCATGAGGATTTTATGAGTACAAAACGTAGAATCAATACCTTTAATATCAGCAACACTCCACGCTATCACTCCTTTGTACTCTTTTAAAACTTCCAAGAGCTTCTCTTTTGACTAGTGGTCGTGAAGAGCTTATGATGATGTGGAGTTGGTCCTCTCCTTGAAGGAAGGCGTATTCACGTGACTCGGAGATCTTCGGTTCTAAGGTAGGGGTTCCTTGATTGATGGTTTTAGCTTGTTTTACGGCTTTTGAAGCTCAATAGGTTCAATTTCTTCCTACGTGGATAAAGGAAGCACTCAACCATCTCAATTTCTTTGTTGTCGCCTATTGTGTTGTTATCATCATTTATGAATTCGTTTAATAGATACTCATCAATGCATCCATCTATGTCATCAACAAATTCATCAACTTCCTCAACAAAATAAATAGGGTGATCGTAGGAGGGGTGACTAATAGAATCCTTGATGTCGAAGGTTAAGCTCTGGACCCCACTCGTAAAGTGAGTTTACCATTGTGAACATCGATAATGGCACATTTGTAGCCAAGAAGGGTCTTCAAGGATTATTGGGACCGAGTTATCTTCCTCCATTTCTAAAATCATGAAATCAGCTGAAACTTGAATTCTCCTACCCTTACAAGAACATTTTCACAAACTCCAATGGGATATTTGATTGATCGATCGGCTAATCGAATACTCATTCTAGTTGGTTTCACCGGATATCCGAGTTTGAGGAACAAGGAATGAGACATCGGTTAATGCTTGCCCAAGATCCATGAAGGCATTGTTCATAGAAAGGGCCCTATAGAGCAAGGGATGGTGAAACCGCACGGATCTTCTTTCTTCTTGGCGGGCCTTTACGGATGATAGCCGAGCATTCTTCTCCTAATGATATCAACCCTTCAAGTTTCTTGATTAGATATTAACCTCTTGAAGTATTTGCTATGTTTAGGGATGTGATAGAATCGTCAAGAAGTGGTATGTTGATGAGCTCGTTTTAAATAAGACAATATTCTCTCATTGTCTTCTTCAGCCTTTTGATTCTTCACACAAGAGGGATAAGGAATCCGTGCGAGAGTTGGTCACTGGCCAGGTGCTGGTGTTTGTGGAAGGGGATCGTGAGGAGTTGAAGGAGGTTCAGGAATTGCTTCATTTCCTAACACAGGTTCCCTGGTGGTGGGATTCTGGTCAGGATGCGGGGGATCCTTGGTAGTGATTCCCGATTGAGTAGTGATGGTGCAAGTTGGATCGTGATGAGCTGGGCCAGATTCGCTTATTCTTTTGTGGAGGTTGGCGAATTGACTTTCTAATTCAGCTTGCTGCTCTTGAATAAACCCCTCAAGACCTTTTAAGAGTGTGGCCCCTTCTATGGTAAACTGCCCGAGTTCTTTTTCAAAGGCATCACGGATGGTGTATTCAGATCCCTCCTTTCCTTCAGTTTTCCATTTAAGATTGCCCCAAGGGTCGCATTCATCGTTTTGATAGAATGTGAGGAGTGAAGGGTCATCATAAATATCATGACTGGAGAGGAAGACGCTTTCTTGGCGTGTGTCATCACACTCATCACTTTCGTGTGGCCCTCCACAAATGTCGCATATAAGGTATGGGTTAAATAACCTTTTTGGTTCTGGCAATTTTGTGAGGTATGCAAGCTTCTCTTGTGCTTTCTTAATCCGATCATCGAAAGAAGATAAATTTTCATTCAAGAAAGTAGAGATACTTATTAGTTCTTGGCTCATTCCAATGGTTGTTTTGGTATTGAGCGTATTCCTCAATGCGGTTCCATCCTTCTTCCGCATGAGATTAGAAATTCTTGACCGTTGAGAAGTCAATGCCTTTTTGATCCTTACGGAGATATTGTCGTAAAAGATTTGAACAAGCAACCAAAGGTTGATACCATGGTGTGGGGCTTGTTGAATAAGATCTTTATAACGATTCGAGAGTTAATGATAGATTCTTCATCATTTTATGGAAGTGAAGAATTTTGCTCCTAATTAATGCGCCTTCGGGGAAAGAACTTCTTGGTGAACATGGTTGTGAGTTGTTCCCACGTGAAAATAGACTTTGGAGGAAGCTTATCGAGCCACTCCTTGGCACGGCCTTGAAGAGAAATGGGAAAACCGAGTCTAGATGTCTCCTTGGATGCCCGTCGGCATAGATAGCATCAACAATTTTTAAAATTGTTTGATGTGGTGAATTGGTTTTATTTGTGGCATCCATGGAATTGACATGCATTTTGGATAAGCCAAATGTCAGAGGCATGCAATACCTCATTGACTTGTTCTGAAGGGTAGACAATGACACTGGTAAATCCAGATGCAGAGGGGGAAGAGTATTCCCCAAAGGATTTTGCTGCAGGAGGATTGATGAGTCCATTGACCGGAGTGGCGGGAATTTCCTCGCCATGTTGGCTCAGATCGTCAATGATGATGGTTTCAGAGGATTGTGGGGAATGAGAGGACTCTTCTTCAGTTGTGACTTCATCAAAGTTGATGGAAAAAGAGTAGGCGACATTGTGAAGGCTTTTCCGCCATAAGGATTTGGTGTCGTATAGTGATTACGAACTCTCGAGTAGGTGACTCGGGGGTGGAGTAGGCAAGGAAGGTGTCCTTGTGGCGAACCACTATAAATACTAGTGTCGTGGTTATGTGCTTCTTACTCTTTATCTTTCATTACACTTTTATATATCTATCTATCAACGTCCAACATACACATCTAAATAGATTGACATAAGTCGATCTAAATATTTTAAAAGAAAGTTTTAAATTGGTAAAACTATTCAACCCCCCTTCTAGTTTTCTACAAGTTCTAAAAAGTATACCACGTACTCATGCTGCATCTAGCCAATGTGGAAAAAGACCTTGGTGACGCCATGTACAGATTTCCAACATTAACAACATGAATGCCAAGCTGGAAACATAAATTCAGATGTGAGAATACTCCCCTAATGAATATTGGGACTCTAAAGATGACCAAAAAGCTACATTGAAAACCATTAAGCGCAAAACATGAATACATCTATAAAATGTCTTCCGGAACCTATTACCAGTGGGAGAGGAACCTGCAGAGAAACCTATAGAGAAACCACCAAAGGTATGTTCATATCTTTGACCGTTCAAGGCCTCGCCCAAAAGGCCAAAAAAGATTGGGTAAGGGAGTTGTGTGTTAAAAATAAAGTAAATTTTGTGGGTCTTCAAGAAACGAAGATGGAGTCTATTGATCTAAGTAGTGTAAGATCTTGCTGGGGTAATTCTAATTTTGATTATGTGCATAGCGATTTTGTTGGTAACTCTAGAGGGATCCTGTGTATTTGGGATCCTAATTATTTTCGGAGGAGTAGTTTCACGAGATCATATTATTTTGTTATTGTTCGAGGTGTGTGGTTGAAATCAGGGATTGACCTTATGATGGTGGTTGTTTATGCGCCTCAAGAGGCTAAAGAAAAGTGCATGTGATGCGTGGTTTCTTGACTGTGTCTTAATATTTATAATGTCTCGTTATACATATGGTCTACCTAGTGCACTAACAGGCGGTGTACCGGTCGTGTAGTGTAGTAATGTCGGTAAAGCCGAGGTTGTCCCAAGAGCTATGTGTGATGAATTATTACTAAGTCTAAGTGTCACAGATTACTAATGGTTTCGATAGGGATTTAATTAATTAAACTACTAATGCAGAATAAAGCAGAATAAAAGCAAATAAATGATAAAGGAAATCAATAGAGAGAGTGGTGCTAACCTAGTTAATCCTCCTAGCTAGTTATGCCTACGTCTACTTACTTCCAATTACTTGGTGGGGGTCAAAGTCGAGAGGATAGCATTTGGTCAATTCGCCTAACCTATCAAAGAAAGATGCTACCACGTAAAGTCGGTGTCCCTCATAAGTCCTATTGTTCCCGGTCCCTAAGCCAGTCATTAAGTACCGCTACATGCTAGATTTATAATAGTGAATGCCCGGCCGTTAGGAACTTAGACAAATACCCCCTAATTCTTAAGTTCATCCAAACGATAGGTGATCAGTTGGTCATATCGCACACGTAGAAAGGGTTGTCAGTTGGTCATATCTTACCCTTCCCGTCTCAGTCTGTTCACCTAGGGTCATTTGGTCATATCTCCTAGGAAATTGGCCTTTATCTCCATTCAAAACTACCGAACCAAGGGTGGCTACCAATAAACTATGCATGCATACACTTAGAAATAATTGTACGGAAGTAAAGTAAAAGCAAACAAAACAATTAAGGAATCGTAACTAGGCCAGCACCAAAAGGTGCTTAGCCGCACATATTAATCATGCAAACCAATTCAATATTCAAGGGTACGAAATACATGAATTGCAAGTAAAAGAAATATAAAACGCTAATGCTTATCGTGGGGAGTGATTTCTCCTTTGAGACTGACTCCGTATGCTCCTCTAGACCGCCTTGAGCTTTTCCCATGTTCTCTTAGTGTTGTGTGTGGAATGGGATGATTAGAAATGATGGAATTAGTGGGGTATTTATAGGCGGATCTAGGTTACGGCATAACTAATATGAGAGTTATGCAGTAACCTTCTATTTCTTCGTATTTTGCACTAGATCTGCTGGTTCTGGTAACCTAATAAGTGGTTCTGCATGAGTCTTCAATAAACTTCGGTTATGTCGTAGTTGATGCAGGTGAGTTCTGGCGTAAGTATCGATGGCGTGGAACCTCATTTGACCTAATATAGTTACGTCGTAACCTTTGGGAAGAGTTATGCGTAACCTTCGATAAGTTGGTTTTCTAAGTCACGCAATAGTTACGGCGTAATGTGAGAGACGAGTTACGCCCTAACTTCTTCAAAGTAGTATCTTGTAATAAAGCTTTAGATATTTCTCGGTTCGCGTCTCTTTAGCTCCAATGCTCGTAATTTACACGAAAGTGGAAAACAATGGAAAACAAGCGTAAATCCATATAAATGATATAAATTACAAGCATTATCGGAAATTGACACTTAATATTCGGGACTATTTGATGTTATCAAATATCCCCACTGAACTCTACTTGCCCTCAAGTAGACCTTATTAGAAAGATTCCTAAAAGATATTTCCCATAACTTTGGAAAATATAAGTTTATAAATCCCTTATGCTAGAATAAAACAAAGCCGAACACCTCATGAAAGGGGAACAAAACACTCAAATCTCTCAACTATTCTAAGTGTCAATTTCGGGGTGATCACTCAATCGCACAATCATAGCATGTATTCTATCATAAGCTTGGCGGTTACACAAATCTCCACCACTAGAGTTAAGGGCTAAGCAATTCTCGAAGGCAATATGAGTAGACACGACAAAGGTTAAGGGGTGACTCGTCATTAATAACATGTCACGGCGAATTGGACAAAATCAATGATACATGACCAAATCCATGGCCAAGACACCAAAGATTGCTCGCTGCATCACCTAGACATGCTTCATGACTAAAGGGTAGGATAAGACATGGGATATATAATTGGTGTAAAATAAAAACAAGCAGGTAGTCTAAATCTGTAATCAAGTCATCACCACTTACCGTCCGCCCAAAGTTCAAGCTTTGAAGTCAAGAAACCGGATCATGAAATGCAAGGTAGATGTGACATTAGAGGACGTCGTGATGGGCACACTACCTTTTCTTCAACTGTTGGCATAACTACCAACTTCAATCTTCAAATGTGACCGAGGTGGCCTCCTCGATACTAAATCAATAAAGCTCATACTACAGTGCTTATAACATCGCACTTTACAATAACTAAACCATAACAATTTTTTTTTCAACATAACAATAAATGCTAAACATAATAACCCCCACTTGAGATGAACAATGGGAATACGGGGGGTCTTCAATGATCTTCAGAAATGTTGTCGATGAAAGCGTGATTTCCGAACCTTTCCACTCGAACCTTGAACTTAGGCAAATGATGACTTCCCAATCACAAATAAAGAATACAGGGTAGGCTAAGGTGTATAGGTGAATCGAAACAATATATCGGGTTAACAAAATGAAAGGAATGGCTCAGAAGGGTGTATCTAGGGGTATCTTGCACTAAAGGTAAGTGCAACAAAAGGGTTTCACATGGGGGTCGATAAGTCGAAGAGACTAATCGATAGACACACAATGGTAGGCTGTTTGGGTGATAATCCTATAATATTGCCTTCTAAAACTGAAAAGTCCAAATACATCGAGCTAACTCAACATACCTCATCTATGGTCTCGAAATGATGCAAAGGCAAAGTTCTAAAATTTACAAGCTACCGGCACACTCATAATTTGGTGGATTTGGGGTAAAATATTAGAAATGGATAAGGCTAATCTCACCATATAATATCAAGGGTTGTATGTGCTCGGCTAAGGTCTAATCTAGTTAGGTTAAGAAAAACATGTCAACATTTTAAAAATGGCATAATTTTTCAAAATAAACTAGAAAAATGAGGGCGAAATAATGTTCAAGAGATAATTCTACTCCGTCCCCCACTTGAATTGTACAAAGGCCCTTTTGTACTAAGAATTAAATAAAGGTGAAGAGAAAGTAGAATTAGGCGAGAACTTCACAATTTGCTTCATAAAGAAGGAAGGCCCACGAAAGAGGCGTGCCTTCAGATAAGCATCATGAACAAACTTCAATCCACGAAATCACAATACCGAAAAGCATAATTCTAAAAGACAAAATGAAAATGAAAAACAAACCTAACTCACTTCGTAGGAACCACGGTTGCATTTAGCGAATGCAACAAGCCTTTTAAACCACTTGGTGTCCCAAGTTGACGAGTGAAGTCTCGTGAGGGTTTACGGGGAACACACCTACAAAGTTCATTTAAAATACTAATACAAGGTTATTGTGTTTAAAAATGAAATTAAAGCAGAGGAAGGTTACATCGTAACTCTTTTAAGGGAGTTACGCCGTAATTGGCAAAACACGATATAAGTCGCAAAGCGAGTGGTTCTGGCGTAACCAACGAGATATTATTATCAGTAATTGGTAATGCATCAAGAATTACTGCTTTGCTAAAGGTTGATTACGACGTAATCACCAAGATGAGTTAGCCGTAATTACATTCGGATCTGCAAACTGCGGCAGACAATTACTTCCTCGTTTCATGCAAAAATAGTTAGAAAACATGAAACCTTACGAAATGGAAATAAAACAAAAGAAAGGGATAATTCGGGTTGTCTCCGAAAGATCACTTTTCTTTATTCTGATTCTTTAAGTTAGACTCGAGCATGATTGCTTCTATGGGGCCTTTGGACTTCCCCGACCTCTTCCATGTCTTTTATTAAGTTACGCCTAACCCAACCGACATTTGTGGCAGTGCGTAGATATTCTTTGGTTTCAATCTTCCGGATCTTGCAAAAATTTTCTTTAGGTCCCAAATGGTATTGCGTAAACTCATATTTTTCGGCTATAATTGGTGGTGGTCTCTTAAACGGGATGCCAAGAAGTTTTCATCTTCTTTTCTCGTGTACTTCATCATCTGGGTCAATGAAACCTTCTTCGCCTTGTAACTCGAGATAATCGAAATCATCGTCGTCGGAATCGGTATCTTTAAGTTGGTCATTGTTTTCTACGAGTATTTGCTTGCATTCTTCTTTTTCTACCTTGGACGAGTCCTT
This sequence comes from Chrysanthemum lavandulifolium, assembly GCA_022545495.1. Lineage (NCBI taxonomy): Eukaryota > Viridiplantae > Streptophyta > Magnoliopsida > Asterales > Asteraceae > Chrysanthemum > Chrysanthemum lavandulifolium. The sequence goes on along the minus strand of CM040241.1, from coordinate 227,930,544 downwards.
GGTGTCATCTTCTTATTTTTCATTAGGAATTTCATCGTTAGGTTGATCTTTACTCATACATCCATTCCATATTTTCTCTTTAGTTGACGCGTCAATTTTTCCGTATTTGATTCTGACCCAATCGTTGAATCCGAGATCATCTGGCCAAGGCAATTACATTCTTTCGAATCATTAGTTGAAGTCCATAGGAACTCGTCTTCCCACCCTCTCAATCTCGCTTCCCGTCACATTCATACTCAAAGGGTTGCGGGAAGCCCAAACTTTTCCAATCGGGTCTTAATTTGTTCACACCAATGATTTTGAGTTCCTTCGTCATTGTCATCTTGAAAGGAATATCATCGAGGGCTTAATGGTTTTCCTCGAAGACTATGTTTTCATATTTGAGTTCAGTTTACGAACAAAGCCGAATTAGTTATCGCGTCCCGAACCTTATCGAATACCAATCTCTGAATGATAGATTTCCAAAATCAACGTCATGCCTCCCAGATTCATGTGGGCATATCCAAACTTCGTTCTTCACGTTACCTCCTCTGTTGCAATATTCACGAAAAGGATTGCACGTTGGCCAAGCGTGAGTAATTTCATTTTCCATGATGAGTAAGGGTTTGCAGAAATGCTTGATAGGTGGTCCTTCCACTTCGTTAATCGAGAACTTGGCTAACCTTTCTTCATCGTTAAGTGTAGTCCACATGTATCTGTCATCTTTTACCCTTTCTTTATCGACTCCCCCATCGCAGGTTTTTCGAGGATCACACGAGGCCCATAAGTTGTAGCATTCCCCATCGTCAATTGCAAAAGCCTTACACCAATGACTTCTCCTTTTAGGGTTGTCGTCCTTGGTTCCCGCGTCTTTGCTTAAATTCGGGTTACGCTGTAACTCTGAGGTGTGATTACGGCGTAACTCACTTCTTCTTTGTACCTCGTCGCCAAGTTTTCCTCATTTCTTCTTTGTACCTCGTCGCCAAGTTTTCCAATTAAAGTTTCCAAGTTTTTTAGTGATATGTCATGGGAAGAGAGGCTCTTGTTTGTATTATCTTGGAAATTTTTAAGCTATTCCTCTTGCTCCTTTTGCCTATTGGTAGTATCCACAAGGTACTTGTTAATAATTTCCTCCAGGTTAGCTCTTCTTTCATTACGCTCATAATACGGTGGGGGTCCTCCACGAAACCCATTACGATTATCCCCATAGAAAGGCCTATTCTCTCCATATTTAGCTTCCTCGATCGTATCTTCCTTGTCAATTTTAGGACAATATTTAGTCAAATGTCCCCCACCACAGTTTTCATAGCCAATTTGGATGGCATGAACAGTTTCTCTGATTTTCAGCATATCTCTACCGAGATTCTCAAGCTTGTTGGTTATTGCTGCAATTTCGTCAAAACTTCCGCTTAGGTTTCTTTTACTTCCTCCGTCATGCCATTTCTGAGAATGATCCGCCTTTTACTGAATGGCTTCAATTGCAAGAGTAGGAGTCATGTTCGGGATAGGTCCTTGATAGTCCAGCAATTGCCTTGTAGTTACGTTAATTCATTTGTAGTACATTCACTTTAGGAGGTAGTACATTCACTTGGTGCCACAAAAATGCTTCTAAAATGCTTCTAAAATGAGTAAACTGTATCGTTTCTTTGTTTCTAAAAATCTGATGAGTATGTGTCCTTTAGGAGGTAGTACATTCACTTGGTGCCACAAAAATGCTTCTAAAATGAGTAAACTGGATCGTTTCTTTGTTTTTGAAAATCTTATGAGTATGTGTCCTTACATCACTACTATTACCTTGGAGCGATTTATTTTGGATCACCGTCCCATTTTATTTCGTGAAGTCAGGTATGACTATGGTCCAACTTCTTTTCGTTTCTATAGATATTGGTTGGATATCGATGGCTTTGACAAGTTGGTTAGTGATTCTTGGAATGTGGCCCCTGTTAACAAGAAAAATGCCATTCGTAACTTCATGGGTAAATTAAAATTTCTTAAAGATCGTATTCGGAACTGGCTTTCTATTCATAGGTCGAATTCGCGAGGTGAGATTTATTACCTTAAATAAGAATTGCGGGCATGTGATGAGGCTATCAATAAGGGCGATTGTTCGAATGATGTGGTTCATAAACGCACGAAGATTTTAAACAAGATACATCAGGAAAGTAACTTTCAAGCTTCGGAAATTTCCCAAAAAGCCAAGATTAAATGGGATATTTAGGGTGATGAAAATGTGAAGTTTTTCCATGGTATGTTAAATAAGAAGCGTAATCAATCTAATATTCGGGGTATTTTGGTGAATGGGACGTGGGTTGATGACCCGGTTCAGGTGAAGCGCGAATTTTTTGATCATTTTCAGGGTCGGTTTAATAAACCTTCTGCTAATCGAGCGTGCCTTGATACCCCTTTTCCTATCTCCTTATCGATCGATCGAAGAAGACTTGGGCAACGCTGATTTCCAAAGAGGAGGTTAAAAGGGTCATGTGGGATTGCGGTATTGATAAGTCCCCGGTTCCTGACGGCTTTTCCTTTAGCTTTTATCGTCACTTTTGGCCGTTATTGAGAAAGACGTGTTTGAGGCTGTAAATTACTTCTTTATATATAGTGATATTACGAATGGATGTAACTCAAATTTCATTGCCTTGATTCCCAAAATCCTTGGCGCCAACATGGTCAAGGATTTTAAATCTATCGGTTGATCGAAGCCTATACAAAATTATTGCTAAAATCTTAGCGAACCGTTTAGTTGGTGTGCTTGGTGAGCTAGTTAACGAGGTCCAATATGCTTTTGTGGCGGATAGACAAATCCTTGACGGCCCTTTTATTCTTGATGAGGTTCTTCATTGGTGTCGTAGGAAGAAGAAGCATGCTCTTATTTTTAAAGTAGATTTCGAGAAGGCTTATGATTCGGTGCGATGGGATTTTGTGGACGATGTTTTAAACAAATTTGGTTTCGGCGAAAGATGGAGGACTTGGATTCAAGGTTGTCTCAGATCTTCCAGAGGGTCCATTCTTGTCAACGGTAGTCCTACGGAGGAATTTCAATTTTTTAAAGATCTTAAACAAGGTGATCCTTTATCCCCTTTTCTTTTCATTCTTATTATGGAGGGCTTGCATATTTCTTTTCAACGTGTGGTAGATGCGGGTTTTTTTTACGGGGATCAAAATTAATTCCATGGTGAATCTGTCTCATTTGTTTTATGCGGATGACGCTATCTTTCTTGGCCAATGGAGCGAGCTTAACATTGACTCGTTAGTTCGTGTTTTGGAATGTTTTTTTCGGGCTTCTGCTCTTCGTATTAACATGTGTAAAAGTAAGATTATTGGTGTTAATGTAGAAGATGGGTTGGTTAAATTCGCGGCTGCCAAGCGTGGGTGTCTAATCCTTAAGACTCCTTTCATTTACTTGTGCACGAAAGTTGGAGGAAACATGTCGAGGATACAATCTTGGAAAGAAGTAGTGGATAAGGTTTTATCACGTCTCTGTAGATGGAAGATGAATCTTCTCTCAATTGGAGGTAGATTTACTCTTCTTAAATCGGTGTTGGGCTCTATGCCAATATTCCATATGTCTATTTTTAAGGTTCCTTCGAGTATTCTTAAATCTCTCAAATCTATCCGTAGTCGGTTCTTCAATGGCCAGGATCCGAAGAGATCCAAAACTTCTTGGGTTAAATGGAATATGGTCTTAACTCCGATGGATAAAGGGGGTTTAGGGGTGTCAAGTTTGTTTGCCCTTAATAGAGTTCTTATGATCAAGTGGGTTTGGCGGTTTTATTCTAAAAAAAACTCCTTATGGACTAAAGTGATCAAGGCCATTTACGAGGAAGACGGTAATATGAACAAGGTTAGTTCTGGAGGAGTTCGTACCTGCTGGTCATCTATCATTCAAGAAGTTAGGGAGTTACAAGGTCGTGGCAATAATGTTTAAGATTTCATCCGTTTGAAATTGGGGAATGGAGATAATACGCGTTTCTGGATTGACAACTGGTTCGAAGGTGGTGTTATCAAAGATTTGTTCCCACGTATGTTCGCTCTTGAGACTAATAAGTATGCCTCTGTTAGTTCGAAACTGAATGCTCCCAGATTAAATATTTCTTTCAGAAGACAAGCAAGAAGTGGAATCAAAATGATGCAACTTAATTCTTTAGCTGAAATCTCTAGGAGGACCACTCTTGTGCCTTGTGAAGATCGCTTTATTTGGTCTTTAGAAGGAGGGAGGTTTTTTCGTGGCTTCAATTCGAAAAAAGATCGATGTGAACAGGTTTCAAGATGTTTGTTTGCCGACTAGGTGGGTTAAATCCGTGCCTATCAAGGTGAATATCATAGCTTGAAAAGTTAAATCTAATGCATTTCCTACGCGCTTCAATATTTCCCGTCGTGGTATAGATATTGATTCGATGGTTTGTCTCATTTGTAATACTGGTGTGGAAACGACAAATCATATCTTCTTTCAATGCGTCGTTGTGAGGCAAATCATGTGTAAGATATCTTCTTGGTGGAACATCGACTACTCGGATGTGAATTCTTACTAGGAATGGCGAGTTTGGTTGGTTTCTATTCGAATTCAATCTAAACTCAAAGGAATTCTGGAAGGCGTATACTTTGGATTGTGGTGGTATATCTGGAACTTCCGCAACAAGCTTTTGTTTGATAAGAAGATCCCGGAAAAGGCTATCATATTTGATAATTTAGTTTCTAGTTCTTTTTATTGGTGTAAATTTAGATGTAAAGCGTCGTTCAAGTGGGACGATTGGCTTAAGAACCCTTTTATTGTTCTCGTTTGATCTAGCCCCTTGCTAGTGTTTTAATAAATCACCGTTCAAAAAAAATTCTGACGATGCATAAAAATAAAAACACCCCAGCAATATAGATATGGCCAATATACATCTCAAAATAATCACATTATATTCTCATCATCGCTACTTCTATTTACTTGAATAATTCGCCATTTATGCAAAAAAGGCTGAGCAAAGCTATAAAGAAACATACCAAATAAATCTAAACTCAAACTTAGTACCATGTAATCAGAAAAAAAATGGCATAACAGTTTTACAATTTCATCAGTTATGACTACAAACGATACACAACATATAAAATAAAGACATCGAACCACATACACATCATACTTTAAAAGATATGAGGAAGCACTTATTTTGCAGTAACGAAAATAGGTTGTTGCACATGCAAAAATAACAGCTACGACCACATCTTATACACAGAATACACAAAACAGCATGTATCACACATCATATATGTGCACTTATAAACGTGACATAAAATGAAACTGACAGCCACACATGACACTTTAAACAACGACAACAAATAAAGTCTTATAAAACAAACACGCATACAACCTATAGACTACACTCAATTAATGTCACACCCTCGCCGGAGGCGGAAACACGAGGTGTAACGGAAGGGAACATAAGCACAAGATAATAGAACATACCAACGTTAATATTTAAAAGAAATAGTACACCATTACAATACCAGTTTAGCCGTCATCGGCAAATATATTACAAAGTTTAGTTCCCAAAATATTGCGTTCTATTACATAATGATTTGTAGTGACAAGTGAAAACTTCATAATGCAAGACACAGTGAAAAAAGCTTACTAACGATCACCTGAAATGCATGAGAGAAAATGGGTCAACTATGGAAATAGTTGGTGAGTAAACATGTTTAGCAAAATAAGAAAACTCGAAAGAAATATTCAAAGCTTTCGGTCAACGAAAATGGTCCACAAAGCAAAGGCATTGTAAATCCACTCAGTTCCAAGTTCCGCCCATACAAAACTTGCAACCTGTGTATTCACAACCCATTGCACAAAAGATAGCGTATGTAGTAGTCAAGTATAAGCGGTCATAATAGTTCACAATATAGTACCACGAATATAATAATTCAGGGATGCTACTGATGAAACCAAATTAAGCTGGGTGCCACTACCCAAAGTTATGTTGGGTGCCTCTTCCCAAAGATATAATGGGTGCCTCTTCCCAAAGATATCTTGGTGCCTCTTCCCAAAGATATACTGGGTGCCTCTTCCCAAAGATATAATCCGAACATAGGAGACTTTATAGTGATGCTCGAACATAGGAGACTTTATAGTGATGCTCGAACATAGGAGACTTTGTAGTGATGCTCGAACATAGGAGACTTTAGGTCAAGGTCATAACATGTACGGTTCAATAAGTTCAAGTAAGGCATTATTTCATAATTAAGTTCAAGGATTTGTTTGAGTTCACAAGTTCTAGTCAAACTAGTTAATAAAAGTAGTAAACAATTTAGCTCAAGAACGGTTCATGCATTTCACCCCAAAATATAGTAAAGCGGTAAAAGGGGTGTGATTACTCACTTGATGAATAGATGTGATGACAAAAGTGGTTACACGAAATGTAGCGTGAATCTCGGCTGACCTATTATGAATGATATGATATGCAATAAGTCGTGATGTAATGTTATCGCATGATTGGATGATATTTATACCACTCATGTATTTTTGAAAACAATACTTCTCGTCTAAAATATAATCTTTTAACGTCTTGACCATTTTAAATTACTTCACATGTATTTACATTGAAACGATATCCTACGATAGACTTTTAGTGATTTATTAAGAGAATATAACTTTTCGTCAGTAAAATAATGTCGTTGAAATTTCCATGAAAGTGACAAAACGGCCTCTAAAAGCTAGTCGTAAAATGGTGCACGTCGAGCGTTAGGAAACGAACTCAACGGTTTTGGAAAGCTCGTACCATGGTCTCAAAGTTTTAGTACATACATTTCCATCCTAGAGGTCTCGAACATAAGGAAAATATAGGTTAAGTATGGTACTTGTGTGTTTAAGAGTGGTTTTCGGTAAACTTTGGCGACTATATTTTATTCATTACAACTCCGCTTGACTAACGGTTGGATATTTTGGAAAATATGGTTGGCGAACTTGATTTTACTAGAAGACATCTTTTAAAAGAGTATCCTATCAATGTTAAAAGCGACCCTCAACATGGCCCCTAGTTGCCGTAGTATATGTTTAATAGAAAATATATTAATGTTGCTAATAGAATAAAGTTACGCAACTTGGTTTATCGCGTGTAATTTACTCGTTACAAGTCCGTTTTCTCGTTTTATATGTCCTTAGATTCGTGTCAAAGTATACTAATATATTTTTGATAAGTCGACACAATTTATAAAGCTTAAGACTCATTTTTGACACGTAAAGAGTGACATTTTTCATGCTGAAATTTCTGGAATTATTACTTTTCGTCGTCAAACTTCAAAAATTCATAACTTCTTCGTTATAGCTCCGTTTTAATCCGTTCAAGCGGCCACGTTTTCGTTTTAAAGTGTATTTTCTAAATATCTAGCTCAAAAATATTTACCTACTGTCGGATTTTCCCAGAATTAAAAATACGGACAGACCCTATTTAAAACGTGTCGAAATGAGTTTTTCTCGCGCCAAACCTATTCTAACCCATTCAAAACAACTCCGAAGCTATTCTAATCCTACCATACACCTTCTTAGGGTGTCATGGGTTCCTAGACATCACCAAAACTAAAATATAACAAGGAGTAATTATAGGATGGATTATATATATATAACATATAAAAACCTTAAAAACCTTTAAAAATGGTATAAACATCATGAGACTTGCATGTTTCTCAAATAAAATGATATGACCATAAAAATGAATGTGAAATAAAAATATGAATATGAATGCTTACTAGTGATATGATGAGGTTTAAGGACAAAAGGTTTTTCCTAATCACTTGAGGTTTGTATTACAAAACCTTAGCAACAAATGATACTAGTGTTTAATTATACTTGTCTTGAAAACTTGGAGATGACCCTCCTTTTGGTCCCTTGGCTGCCGAATATTTTGAGAGAAAAGAGATGAGCTTGGATCTTGTTTTGGTTTACAAATGAATAAGTGAAGTGAAAGTATTTTGTATGAATTATTGACTTAATATTATATGACTTATTTGAAAGACAAGATCCACAAATCAAGGGAAGTGGATGGGTTTGGCTAGTTTTTTTTTTTTTTTTTTTTTTTTTTTTTTTTTAAACAAATATGTATAAGTGTAATTATATGTAAGTTACTTGAAGACTTGTGGTAAATCGTGTACATTTGAATATTTAGGGTAGCGTTAGCTAAAATAAATTTTAACGAGTCAAAGTAAAATATATTGAGGTCATAAAATTATAAAAATACATTTCTTGCAAATTTTGAGTGAAATAATAATTATCGTGTAATATTTAAGAAAACCGTCGTAGTTATGCAAATATAACAATTTATATACGAAATAAATTTAAAACACCGGTAAACTAATAATAATATTTTATCATCTTAATATGAGTATAAAAATATATCGGAATAATTTTTGGAAGTATCGGGTCAAATGTTCAAAATAATTAATTACGCGATAGCGTTTATTTAATATGAAATTATGCGTTTATCATGAAATGAAAAATCATGCATGAACTAATATGATGAATATTGAGTTTAAGAAATGACCGGAAATTGAGAATTGTGACAATTAACAACTTAAATCATGAATTCCAAACTCATCCACAATTATTTCAAACCACTCAAAGAAACTTCAGCACTCTTAAAGATATACATAGATAAACAATAAAGAACAATTCGAAATCTAAAAATTGTACCTTTCTAGAATGGGCAAAAATCTATATGCAACCATGAACATGCAAAATATCTAAAGCTCAAGGAGCATAGATAGGATATCAAACCTGCATACCTACAGCAAATTAACCAAATCAGGTAAAAAAAGCCTCGGTGGAATTATAAAGAGCCCGTGTGACACACACTATCCAAAATCTCTTAAAATTAAAGCATCAACAAACTTACTCAAATCAACAACAACAACAACAAAAAAAAAATATACTCTTAATTTGTGACCTCCCACTAACGATACAACTATCAGTCTACTTTTTCTAACACCACCAAGAATCTTGAATAAAGATATCTAAAAGAAGCAATTCGAAACACCAAAACAGTCAAACAACTACCAACCTTCAGATCTAACCAGCTCTAAATAACTATATATTGTTGCATAAAATAAACACCCACATTGAATAAGAATCATTAAACAAAAAAAGCACGAACATACCTGTTACCTAAAACTACTCCAAAAAAAGTTGGAAAACTCTTTTCATCGGGAAGTACCAAAAATAGCCATGAGTCCTCCAAACTCACAACATTTTAAACAAAGTTTATACAGCAAAACCAAAACTCTTAAAAAAATTGCACACCTGAACACGAAACCAAGAAAACTGAACATGACAATCGTGACTCAAACTGTAATGATAAAGCAAGAAAAATGATGAGATCTGCCCATCATTACTACCAAAACCTCCAAAACAATTTCAGGTAAAATAAACTTTAGCCGCCCTAATTTTCTTTCCCGCGACCATTCTCTCTGTGCATGTTTTCCTATAAACAAAAGCCACGCAAATAAAACGCCAATCCCTTATGTAATTCTAGAACTGATAATGGAAAATATGTGTGCAACATGCAACGAACCATCACACTCTCTGATAATGAAGAATATGTATAACACATGCAATTAGCCACCTAATTAGCTGCGGCGCTGTAACATATTGGATTTCACAAACACATCAAACCATAGCTAATATGGGGCGTACACTATAGGGTTTAGAGAGAGAAAGTTAAGAGGTTTGGGAACTTAGTGAGAGAAAGTAAAATCTTATTATGAGCTCCAACCCTCACCTTGGGAGGTAGAGGTATTTATAGTACCTTAAACAAAACGCCACCTACGGGCATGGATCGTGCATCTGATGGGTAAAGACCCGTCCGTCCTCCACAGTGTTACTTAACTAAATACTAACTAACATTAAATAACTACGACTACGAGCTTTCTAACAATTACATATACTTGAGGTGACCGACACTTTAACAACTGGATTTTATAAATCCTAACAATCTCCCCGTAAGGGAGGTCACCTCAAATTACATTGAATACAAACAGATATTACATTACGATTGTTCTTGGATTCTTGTTAAAGTTCTTTGCTCTGTTGCCCGTAGTCTTTGATTCTTCATGTTTTCATGTTTGGTTAATCCAGTGGAGGTCATTAATCGATCCACATGATGATGAGTTTGAGCACGCTTTGAGATCATCAACTTCCATAAATCTCGACTCTTCCTTTGTATTGTTGACATTATGTGATGTTGTGACTTTTGGACCGACATACCACATTACGGATCATGATTTCTTCTCATCGAGTAGCGGAAGCTTTTGTTGATTCATGATATTTGCGGCATCATAGCGAGTAGCATGGAGTGAAAATAGCATAGTTGTTGATGCACTTATCATGATTTGAAGTGAATGTGTTGTGTGAGCATGCGGCAATGGATTGACCTCTCAATTACGATCGGTACGCAAGCGTCGGGTGTACCGCATACAACAGTTAGCAATAAAGCGCACAAAGTGTCTTTGATCACTTCGTTGAATTGAGGTACACGGACCACGGTTCCCGCTTGATCGAGACAAGTCGCCGTGATCGATACAAGCACGCCTCGTGATCGGTATAATTTGAAGTATCTCATTGATGGGTTTCGACCGCCTAGCCGCTTCAAACCGAACGTCTTAAAGAAGACAACAGGAGTGAGTGAACCATCGAATTTGAGATTCATCGATTGATGAAAAGAAATTTGAAAACAATCGTGTCTTGCTCAATATAAAGTGTTTTTGCAATAAAATGAAGGTTTTAAGGAAAATCAATTATCAATCATAAACACCTTTTATTTTGAAATATTAATGCACGTCGATGTGCTAGAGAAAAGAATTTTAAGCACAACGACCGGTTTTCAAAGGTATCCGTCAATCCATTACCCGAACGAGATTGATTCATAATTTTGAATCGCCCCATTGTTTACATTCATTTGTCACATGGTTGATCTATTGGATAGATCTCACATGCCACCTACCAAGAGCTTGTTTAATGTTGGCTCTAGAAGGTTTTCCATCTTCATTGTGAGTATGTTGGCATATCACGCAGATGTTCTGGCAATACCACAAGGATAATGCGTAGGGCTCATAAGATATATTCTCGCTTTCCACATAGTGTGAAACAGTGAGTCTTCATTGATTGTGTCCTAATGAGATTTATTAGATGATCTCGTGGCTCTAGACTCAATAGTGCACATTTGGTTCCTATCTTGGGAGACTAGGGAGAGGTCTCCTTCTTTAATATCAACAATCTTTAGAGAAAGTCGATAGATAATGTAGGTTCCCGTAAGAATGAAACAAGTCCTTTTAAGAGGAACTTGAGTAGCTTGGGAAGTTGTAGTGCGGTGCGTCCTTTGGGTTCATGACGTCTTGTCTTCAATACCAGTGTTACCTTAGTAACCACCAAAGAGCATATGTATTGAACCCGGTTTACGCCCTAAGGTTGAATAATTGAGGGCTATTTCTTTTCACCCTTTTCACATTCATTTCTTTTCATTCTTCAACCCCTTCATTGCTTACCGAGACTTCATTACTAGAACCTTGTTGGGTTTATTCCAGTTCTAGCTCTATCTCATCCGCACTCTTCCCATTTCTCACTTTTCTCCTTTTTCATCATACCTAAGGACTCTACATTATCTAGTAGATTGTCCTGGGTAGATCCCTCCGGCTCTGGCTGGATCGTGGAACGAATACCTAACCTAACCATCCTTATATCACCATACATAAAGTAAATTTGGTCGGTCTTTTGGTAAATTTCTTCGCCATTGGAACCAATTGAAAACTATTTGAAAATCAATCCGGTACTTGTGATATATTATCAAAGCATTTTGTACTGAATTGTTTTGATATTTCGAAAAAGAGCTCCCCCTCAACATGTGCATCGTATATTTGAAATCGTTTTGGCACATGGAGGCAAGAGGAAGAATTCACTTCTTTGATCAACATTTTCTAAAACTATCGACATCACTTTCCCGATCAAAATTAGTATTTTTAAATACTTTGTTAAGGTAAATTTGGGAAAGGATGTGGTTTTCAAAAAGTTGCTCCCCCTCAATATGTGCATCGAGATTCGAAATTGTTTTGCACATATTAGGGAAAACTTGCACTTTGAAACAAATCAATCACGTTTCAATCCTTTTTGGTTTGATATAGATGCTCCCCCTTAACATGTGCATGGAAAATTTGAAATCGTTTGGCACATGTAGGGAGGAGAGCTTGCTAATCACTTATAAAACCATTTATCGAATTATCAATTTAAATCCAATTTAGATCACAAATTCTCCCCCGATCACAATTTTCAAGTCATTTAAGATTTTTGATCTCTATAGATTTAAATTGATTTTGAAAGCTTTTGAGGAGAATTGTGACTTTCTTATTAAAACATTTAACCGATAAGGATCAAATCCGAGACTTTAAACTCCAACGATTAAACATGCTTGAGTATCTTTTGAAAACATGACATAAGCCTTGGTCTCGAACCAATTGTATGACAAATAACCTTTTGATTTAATCGAATCATTCTCCCCTCAATCAATGACATAAGTTGTTGATTGAGAGATAGAGATTTTGAAAATGTCTAATCCGGATGATTTTCAAAAATTGAGTCCGAGTTATTTTCAAAGCTATTTAGTTTTATTAGATAACAAATATTTTCGGAAGAATTTATAGAAGGAAAATATTTGTGAAGGAAACATTTGTCTTTTGGTGACAAACATTTGTTTTAGAATCGAGCATGAGATTTGAAAAATAAGATAAAGCATGGCTCTGTTCTTTCTTTTAAAAATGGGGTATAGACTGAAATGACTATAAACCTTTTGTTTTTCTTTCTCTTAAATTTTTTTTTTATTATTTTTTTTTATTTTTTATTTTTTTTTAAATTATGTATATTCGAACTTCATCTAAAGACCCGTGTCACTCTTTGAATGATAACACAAAGACCGTAGATGAAATCGAATAAAAGAGAAGATGGGAAAATATTTTAGCATTTTCAAAGATTTTCCGATTTTTATGGAGTTTTGAAATTTTATATTTTCTATTTTCTTTTGTGGGTTTTATAATTTTGTATTTTGCTTTTTGAATAAACATTTACAAGAGATGGATGAAGAAAAACTTTTACTCCTAGTCTTCCTCTTTAAGACGTTTGAGTGTTTCCGGTTGTAGACTCTTTAGACCAAGTCGTGGAAGGATAAACTCAAAACGTTCTCTAAGAAGAGCTTTGGTGAAGATGTCTGATAACTGATATTCAGTCTTCACAAAATAAAGTTCCACCACACCGTTCTCCACTTGCTCCCTGATGAAATGATGTTGAATGTCGATATGCTTTGCTCTTGAATGTTGAACGTTGTTGCATGAGAGAGCAATGGCACTTTTGTTATCACAATACAGAGGGATTTTGTTGAATTAAAAGCCATAGTCAGATAATTGGGATCTCATTCATAGGATTTGAGCACAACAAGATGACATGGCTATGTATCCTGCCTCTATAGAAGATATAGAAGTACTCATTTATTTCTTTGAAGACCACTCACAAGCTTATCACCCAAAACCGAGCACCTCCCGACGTGCTTCGACGTGTATCTTGACATCCCGCATGGTCAAGATCTCGCATAGGTCGTTAGTGACATATCGGTGTCCTTGGTGCCAAAGTCCCATGTTGATGGTTCCTTGAGATACCGAAGACCCGCTTAACCGCTTCAAGGTGCTTTTGGTAGGCTTAGCCTTGTATCTAGCACACATGCATACAATGAATGTAATGTCGATCTCATCGCGAAGGTACATCGTGGACCCAATCATACTACGATATTTAGTCCGGTCAACCATGATCCCCGAGAGGTCCTCATCCGCTTTAGTACGCTCCACCATGGGAGTGTCAACAGGTCACAAGAATCAAATCCAAATTTCTTTAAAATCTCATTAGCATATTTAGATTGATTGATAAAATGCCTCCGGACTTTGTGAAATTTGTAATCCCAAGAAAATGACATTTGTCCCATCATTGACATTTGAAATTTGGAGCCCATCTCCTTAGAAAACGGTCACATTCATTGGGGTCGATTGAGGTAAAAATAATATCATCAACATAGATTTGAACGTGAATTAAGTGTTTGCACGACTTTCGGTGAAGAATGTCGGATCAATCGCTCCTTTTACGAATCCAAGAGATAGAATAAACTTTGATAGCGTATTGTACCATGCCCTGGAGCTTGCTTCAAACCGTAAAGAGCCTTCTTCAAGCGATAGACATGAGTAGGATGCTCGATTCACAAAACCTTCAGTTGGTCGACGATACGACTTCTTTAATATCTCCGTTAAGAAAAGCGTCTTTACATCCATCCGATAGACTACCATGTTCTTACTTGCAGCTTTAGCCGTGAAGATTCGATTGCACGGATACGTGCAACTGGAGCAAATGATTCTTCAAAGTCAATACCCTCCTCTTGACGGTATCCTTTTGCAACTAATCGAGCCTTGTTCTTTAACACATGACCATGCTCATCAAGTTTTACTTTGAAGATCCACTTTAGAGCAATGATCATAGCACGTCGGAGCGGTACTAATTCCCATACATCTAGTCGATCGAACTCATGAATTTCTTCTTGCATGGCATTGAACCATTGTCTTCATTCATGGCGCTTATAACGCCTTTTGGTTCGATCTTAGATAGTACGGAGTTGAAGAAGCACCATAAGGCATCGCTTGAAAGTTGTTTACAGTGGATATTTGGACGAGAGGGTTTCCAATGATGTTGTCCAATGGATGATCATGTGTCCATTTTCTTAGGTGTTCGTGTGGTTGTTGTTGAGGAACTGAAGTGGCAGAGTCGTTTTCCACTGATGAAGATGGTTCTGATGATGGTTCAGGAGCAAATATCTTTTCAAATGGAGCATCTTCGGGAGTAGCAAAGGGGTTATCTCCACCATAGGTGCCAGAGACAATTCCATGATGTATACTCGATGATTGGGGATTTAATGATGAGACTGAGTGATCATCAGTAGGAGCATCTTGACTCAATGACATAGAAACTGAAGGGTTATCTACGTTGATCGGGTTAGAGCACCTCTATTGATGGATTTGATGATCATTAGCAATAGGCTCATAGTGTTCATCAAACATTGATCAAACAATTTCTTCAAATCATCTTCCGAAGGGGTACATATGGAGTTGTCGGTGAGAGATTTTGTACAAGAGAAGAACTAATGGGACTACTTGATGAAGGTTATGATGCGGGTCCAGAACTTGATTGTCCTGGAGCCATTTGCCGAGACAGCTCATCGAACGTGACGTAAATAGTTTCCATGATATCTCGAGTTCTTTTGTTGTAGATTCGCTAACCCTTCTTGTTTGGTGCATAACCCACAAAAACTCCAACTCTTAATTTACCTAAATCTTGACCGTCAAGGTAGGAGAGATCAGGTTTTCGTTTATGAACAAGTTCGTATGGAGTTTTTCCATGAGTGGTGTGTATGAGGGAACGATTTTGGGTGTAGCAAGCAGTGGCAATGGTTTCAGCCTAAAGAAACATTGGAACCTTTGAATAAATTAGCATAGTTCTTGCAGCTTCAACAAGGGTCCGATTGCCTTTCAACTACACCGCTCGCTTGAGGCGCATGGAACACTTCTTTGATGACCGATTCCAATGCTTTCATAGAATTGACTTAGGTCTTTGTTAACAAACTCGGTGTCATTGTTCTGCTCGAATAATTCTAACAATCTTATTAAGTCGAACTCGCAATGCTTGATAAGTTTGATGATGACATCCGAGTTTCATCCTTTGTCCTCAAAACTTAACCCAAGTAAATCGAGAGTATTCATCAACAACGACTAAAACATATTTCTTCCCATTTATCGCTTGCACTCATTGGTCCACACAAATCCATATGAAGAGTATGAAGAACTTCCATAATCGAGTTTGCGTGTTTGGGTTTATGGGCATATTTCCGCTTTTTCCCAATTGGCATGTTGAACAAAGATGATCTTTTCATACTTTAACTGGGTAAGCCTCTTACAAGGTCCTTTCTCGAAAGATCATTAATGGTGCGAAGTTCAAGTGATTGAGACAACGATGCCATAACCATGACTTTGTTTTCGAAGCCTTTGACAACAAGCAAATTGGAGAAGACTTCATCATGTCTTCGATAGAGATGGTGTATAGGTTTGAACCACGTGTTCCTCTAAGCAGTTCCACACCATCAAGTTCTCTAACGAAACAAGTATGTTTTCTAAAAGCCACCTCTAGATCGGAATCACGAATTGACCAACAGAGAACAAAGTTATGACCAAGACCTTCAACATAATATACCCCGGAGATTACACCGTCACCAACAACATCATCTCCATAACCCATAATTTCACCAAAATGGTCGCTCCCGAATCTAACAATTCCGATGAATTTACTCACGAAGTTCATGAGACGCGAGCGATCTCCGCTTATGTGCTTAGAACACTGAGTCCGTGTACCACGTAATCGATTTGAACGACCGCAGCTGAACACGCACAAGAATGGATAATTGATAATTGGGATCCCCATGCAATAATGGGTTCCACTTGGTTAGACAAAGAGATTGGAACAACCACATCGAAGCGAGTCAATACAATCATTAGTGGTAGATGCGGGCTAGTAGAAACGGTAGATCTATTCAAAGTATGTTCACTTCTTAAGGTATAGTTCTACCAAGGGCATCCATTTCCTATTGGGCATTGACTTAGATAATTTAGGGCACATCTCATTAAAATTAAATTTGTGGCCACTAGGTATCCACCGATAACCTATATTACTAAATTTTCTTCCCTGGGTTTCCGCTTTTCTAACCTTCTTCCGCCTTTGCTTTCTAGCCTTCTTAGCTTGATTTTTGGCATTAACAATTTTAACTGGTATTTAACAAAGATTAATCAAATCATTCACACCACATACATGATTAATAACGAAACCAAGCAATCATCATTACATGTTTTGCCAAAAGTAGCGAATCGCATTAATTACAAAGATGCTTAGAGCTAATACCGTAATCAACACGATTCGCTTTATTCAACATAGTTTCATTCTTCCTAAGGTGATCTTCTACTCTTCCATCGAACATTCCTAGCTTGCAAGGTCCTATCATTCTTTGTGTTGCCTCGAGGCTTTGACCGCTCGCTTTGGTGTCACTTTTACTCTGTAGAGGAATGGGAACATTAGTTGGTTTTGCTACTTTTTTCATTTCGTGTTTAGAAGTGCCGGATCCGAACTACTTGAAGGCACATTAAAGTTCACTTTCTTAACACTAGGCATAGAGCAAGGCATCACAACTTTATCTTTCTCACATAAGGATTTAGAACATGTTGCTCTTAAACTTTGTAACAGCTCCTGAGATCGTTTGGCCTGTATGCAAGCAAACCTAATTTCACTATCAAGTGGCTTATTTATGTGATCCTCTTCTACAATCTCACGGAGACATTCTAGACTATCCTTAAGGTGAAAGAAATAGTTATGAAACACAAGTTCGAATTTCTAAGATGAGGAGGAATGTATTTAACAGTCACAGTATATTTAGAGTCTGCAGATGCGTTTGATGCAACATTTTTATTAAAGACAAGTGGCATTTTCCCTTTTACCTGACTCTTCAGATTCTCAATTTCCTTTTGTAACGAAGTTATCTTCTCATTGTTCTTGTCACGAGTGACTTTCATTGAATCATATAACTCTTTGAAGTGTCGTTTGACCTTTTCATTTTCTTCAAGAAAACTTTCATTTTCTTGTTGTAGTACGTTAATGATATTTTGAAGATGAAAGTTTTGAGAAAATTTAGAATCTAAAGGAGGAGGCATTTGGGAGCCAGTCACATTGTTCTTTTCACCCTTTAATTGTGAAATTTAGGCTTTCAATTTTCTGATCGTGTAACAGTGAGCTTGAATCAGTTCGTCACGTTTGTTTATTTCAAAAACTGCATCAAACTCTAGAACATTTGAGGATGTCTTGATGTTCGAGGTTTTGACATTTTTTTAAAGATGTTGATATTTTAGTTACAAATCAAAATGTTCAACTTCTAGCTTAGAAAAATGTTTTACCAAATTATCGTGATCATCCTGGCCAATTTTCTCATTTAGTTTTGAGTTTTTGTTTTCAAGCTCAATGACACGATCATGGGAAACTTTCAAAGCAACAGATAATTCATGAAATTAAGAAGCAGTAATAGAATGCTTAGTAACAGTATAAAACACATCTTGAGGTACACAACTCAATACTAAGTTGTCATTTAAGATACGCAGATTCTTCCTTTCAATTTCATTATATTTGAGTTCCCTTTCACAATCATTGACCTCAACTAACATTGCATCAAATTCCTTTTCCATCTCTTTAATATCTGAGTCTATCCCTTTTTGAAGACTCAAATTGACCTTTTAATTGTTTAAAGAAAGGTATGACCTCGCTTAAATAGCATTCGTTAGTTTGCTCAAAACCCTTTCCCTTCGCTATCCCCGTAGGTGTGATTCTCTTCTTACATGTCTTCTCAAAATCAACGAATAGTTGATAAACAACATACTGGTGATTAAGGTCTTGTTATTTGTGGAAATAGTTCTAGGAACTAAATGCATTGGTGTATTCGGAGGATACATGAGTCGCAGCACTTTCCTAAGGGAGTGTTTCAATAAGTTCATTTGCTTTTGCTTATCCATGTCTTTCTTCCAAAAATTTGTTCGGGGTTAATTGAGTTTGAGGCTTAAACATGTTCGTGGAAATCCAATTTTCTTTAGTGTAATCATGGGGTTTGATCGTTATGTTTTTCTTTTACACTCGTGATCTTTTAGCTTCTTATCCATTTTCTCCCTAGAGGCATCTTCTAATTTTCTATCCTCTTCCGTGCTTCCAATACAAGATGGTGTTTGCCTAGGCTTGAGGATCTCCTTACCATCATATACAATCGAATGGAAAGCTTTAGCCTTTTTACAATACTCAGGATTTGGCTCCTCTACTAGGGGAATATGTGGAAAACTAGAAGGGGGGTTGAATAGTTTTGCCAATTAAAACTTCCTTTTAAACTAATTAGATCAACTTATGTCAATCTATTTGGATGTGTGTGTTGGATGTTGATAAACAAGCATATAAAGGTAAGTAATGAAAAGATAAGAGTAAGAAGCACAAAACCACAACGCGAGTATTTATAGTGGTTCGGATACAATGACACCTTCCTTGCCCTACTCCACTCCCCGAGTCACCTAATCGAGAGTTCGTAAACACTACACCAATCTCCTTATGGCGGAGAAGCCTTCACAACGTCGCCTACCCTTTTTCCGGTGCTAGGCTAACCACCGGGTTCTTTCACTCCAAGGTGAACCACACCTACACAACGTCGCCTACCCTTTATAAGGTACTAGGCTAAGTTCCTAGTTCTTTCACTCCAAGGTGAACTAAACCTACACAACGTCGCCTACCCTTTATTAGGTACTAGGCTAAGCACCTAGTTCCATTGCAATGGAGGAACTACTACCACACTACACCAACGACTAATCCCAAAGGAGATCTACTCCTTTACAACATCATCAAGGATATCAATATCCTTAGATCTAATACTAGTCTATCTTGTACATCGAAACACACCATATCGAATGTACATCTAAGGCACCTTTCACTAATGCCTTTGACTAGATCTACAAGACACCCTTCACTAATGTCTTGTGTCTTGACTTCTAAGCACCTTTCACTAATGCTTCTAGTCTTGACTTCTAAGCACCTACCACAAGTGCTTATGATATAGACGATAGATACCCTTCACTAATATCTTCGTCTTGATACTTAAGACATCTTTAACTAATGTCTTTAACACTACACTTCTTTGAAGAAAGAAAGGAATCATCAACAAGAAGACTTCGGTAGCCTTGATGATGAGGAAGCATGGCAACTCATGGACTTGAGCTTGCTCGACTTCAAAGGTGGTGATCTTGCCTTTAAGAGGAACCTAAAAGATCACGAAAAACAAAACTACAAACATAGATCTCTTGGATCCGAGGTTAGTGAGTTTTAACTCGGGAGAAAGTGTGTTAGAAAGGGTGAGAAACAAAGAAGAAATGGCTCACTATTTATAGAAGAAAAATCTCATGTTCCCCGGATCCCACGGATCCTCCCACTTGGGATCCGTCTAGCGTAAAGCTAGGGATCCGTGGACGCCCCTTTACCCATGGGTATTTTGGTTATGGGTCATGGGTTGATCCATGGATCTTTAGCTAGATACAATGTATCTCTGAGTGCAATGCACTTAGTCACTGGGTATGGGTTGATCCATGGGTTATGGATATTATCCATGTATGATATAAGCATGATGTCATGCAATGGGTTATGGGTCAAGCTCCATGGGTCATGGGCTTTGGGTTGTACCCAACTACATTCAATGTATTTGCCCAATGGGTTATGATACTTAAGTTTCTACTCATTTATATTACCCAATATACTACATACTAGTTATGTGTATATTTTACCCAAATATGTAAACACTAGTTGTTGTACATATGTAATATTAAATCGTAAAATCACTTATACTTGTTTTAGTTTTTTATGTGAAAATGTGAATATGTTAGAAAATATTAGTTCAAACCATTTACGTATTTTATTTGTTTCGTTAAAATGATTTTACGTTTGTTATCGACAAAACATTAGAAGATCGTAAAATATAAATAAAAGTTTTTACGGCTTATTTGTATTAACAGTCTCCCCCTTTTTGTTGATGACAAAACATAAACTTATTTTAAAGAAAAGCTAAAATTCGTAAAAGTTTGAATTTTAGTTTTACTTTCTTCTCCCTCTTTGTCGAAACAAAAGAGCTTCGAAGAAAACTAACACAATGTTTTAGGAAAACATGTGAAAGAAATAAAAGAAATAGAGAGCAAGTAACGGAAAGGATCTCGTCTTTACTCCCTTGACGAGTCCATCCCTATGTAAGGCGTCAAGAAAGTAATACTAATTTAGTTTGTTTGCAAGTAAGTTTGCAAAAGATTTTGTCTAAGTGATGAATATGCTCCCCCTTGATGATTACAATTTTGCAAAGGGATGTCACGAAATGTAATCCTAATATTGCAAGTAATTTGCAATGTATTGCTTTGACATAAAGCTCCCCCTAGCTTTAGGATGTCAAAGTCTTCATGTATAAGTTGAATAACTACAAAACAGAGGTTAGAAAACAAGTATAATTCAGAATTTCCTGTAAATGTGGTCCAAGTTAGTAGAAATAGTTTTCTGTCTTACGGATCCTACGGTTCCCTCCTAGTAGGGATCCGTCTAGGTAATTCTGAGGGATCCGTATAGCTGATGATCAATTTCAGCAATGGTGATATAACAAGTAATGTTATCACAAAAATGAGATATTAATACAATGTAATCATATGCCAAAAAAAAATAACAAGTAGCATGTAATTTCATTTAACAAAACTAGAGTTATGATATACATGACTCTAAAAACTAAGAAAACAAGAAAATACATGACTAGGAATTTCTAGACCAACTATCGCTTGATGCTAGGACACCACTAAAATCTTCTAGCTCATGTTTTGTTTAGGTTTTATCTCGTCAAAACATTCGAGGAGATGATAGAACATGAAACGTTGGTCTTCTCGTACTTCATGTATCAAACTTTCAACATGTTGACAATGATAGCAATCTTTGTCATGGCTAGTAGTGGTGGTGGAAGAAATGAAATGGCTTGATGCGAAGGATCAGTGAAGCGGCTTGTGAGCTTCAAAGATGGAGGATTGGTGGAGACGCATTTGAGAATGGCTCGACCAAGAATGATGGTGGTGGTAGAGAAGTATCAACTTCCATGTGATCGGGTGGTTGATTTTGATGATTTCTCATAATCCAAATGGGATTATATGATGGAAACGGCGAAAAGGAAGCCGGAGCAAGTGTTGATTCAACACCTTGATTTTGTATCATTATTCCTCCTAATAAGGAAAATGTTGTCGGCGGAGGCGGATGAGATGGCCTAGGAGGCAAATCCTCTAAATTGTAGAGGTGTGGTGATGATAGTGGAGATGTAAAGGAGATAGCTTGAGGAACCAATGGTGATGGTTTAGTGGAGATGATATTGTTTGGCCTAAGAGGTATGGTGGTGTTTGGCATAGGTAGTTTTGTGGGTACTATCCTTTTAGGAATTGGTTTGATTGGTTGAGGAAAGATCCTAGCATTTGTTGGCTTGACCGGAGATGATTCGGTTGAAGAGATTTCGTGTATAACACGAGCCTTTTTCTTGGGTGGTTCTTTGGTGGATAAGTTACTACTTGAGGTTTTCCTCATGATGAGATGATTTCAAGAGGTTTGTAAGATTTTCTAAAGTGCTGAAAGTTAGGACGAAGGTGATGACTATGGAAGTCCTAACAATGTGGTTTATAAAGCAAGAGATTTGGCAAGTGCATTTAAGCCTTAAGCCACTAAGATTCATTAGAATGTAGAGTTTGTACTGATCTAGGAACTCATTTAAGATGAGATGGAGTGTTTGAGTTAGAAAGATGAGTTGAAATGATTGTTTTAGCAAGATTTGACATAGATCGTCATCCGGATCCCACTTCCTCTCCTCGTAGGGATCCGCCTAGGCTAATCCTAGGGATCCGGCTCTCAAGCTATGGAAGAGTAGAAATGATGTTTCTAAGATCTAAGATCTATATCACCTTGAGTGTTTCAGTCCTCCTAAGTGTCTTAAATGAAGGGGTGCTTAAGTACTTGAAGGTAATGAGTGGTGTAGCTAATGATTACCTTTTATGGAAGGATTTGGAACTTTCATGAGTACCAATGAATGAGCAAGGATGACACTAAAGATAAGAGTGTCAATTGAAGCTAAATGATCCTAGAGATCAGGTTGTGACTTAGGATAGTGTTTTGGAAAATATCCTAAAGATTTTGAGATGGGAAAACTAGAATTTGATCAACTTTGAGACAAGGATGATTTATGATCAATTTTGCCATAATCGAAAGATTTCTAAGGCGAGATGTGAGGGATCATGTGAGAATGATGAGTGATCTATAGAGTGGAAGAGTAATGGGTTTAAGTGAAAACGATAGATTTACAAGTGTTTTGAGTATGATCTAGGTGAGTTATGTGTGAGTAGGAATGATCTACTTAACTTGATAAGGACTTAATTTGCCTTAAGATACTATGTTTAGCTTAGTGTGAGGTGTTCTAAGGATATGTTTGAAATACAATGCTTGCAATTGCATTTTCTGTTTGCCGGATCCCACGGTTCCCTAAGTGTAGGGATCCATCTAGCACAAACTTTGGGATCCGTACATTTGCTCAGCAGAACCTTTACTAAAGGTATGCAATGATCTTTACAATGCATTCTATTCCAAGGTTGGTTTAAAGATATTCTAACACTAAGATATCAAATGTAAGATGTTTTATTTCATGAAGGAAATAGGATTACATTGATAAAGCACTAGTACGGAGAGATTGATCCTATTTGAAATACTACTAGGTTCCTTGAGTGTTTTCGCTAGGAGGATCATTACGTGATTGATGAGTGTTGGTGGAATCAAGAATGAAGAAAGTCTTCATGAGAGATATGTTTAGTGGTTCCATCATCTTGTTCACAAGTACGTACAACGGACTTTGAAATTGAGGATAAAAGTGCATAACGTTGTGATAGAGGCGCGTCAAGAACAATCCATAAGGGATGAGTTTATTCTTGGAGCCTTGAAGATTTACAATTCGCCTTGCGAAGAAGTAGGCGAGATTGTATGGTTGTTGTGTTAGCAAATAGTACAACATATGAGCACAACAAGCGGGAAGGATTTCTCGATTTCCCCTAAGACTCCAAACATTTTCACGTAGGATGAGCGCAATGGGCTTGTACTCTTCTCGAATGTCCCGTGTGAAGATAATGTTTAGATCAGAGTAATATGGTCGAGGTTTGCATATTATGCAATGTAAATCTTCCGGGGAGGGTATGTGTGAACAATATGGACTATTTTCTTCACGAAAGTTGAAGAGAGAATCAAGAGACCAATCTTCGGTGAAGATACATTGTCCATGATTTGGAATTCGGAGGATGTGAGCAAAATGCCCAAGGGTTAAAGTAAACTTTTGGTTTTTGATATAAAACCAAAGAGATAGAGAGCGATCCTCGTTACGAACGAGTTCAACTTGACTAAGAATTCCATTATGAACCTTGGACATATCTTCTCGTTGATTTCAAGAAGACATTCTAGTCCTATGGCTCGGAAGGAGGTATTGATACCTTCTTCGAATTGTAGAGAGGTGTCTGTCGTCCTTCGTGGAAGTGACGGTTTTCGAGTTTATTGAACCTATAGACATGAATGCCAGGTGTGTTGGGTTCAAGGGAGATGTTCGGAGTGTAGACGCTAGTGAGTAAAAAATCAAACTCATATTCATGCGTCATAGTTGAACCTATAGAAATGATGAGTTAATAGAAAGTGATGTTTGTGGTCAACCTATGATTATCTAACGTTTTTTATTAGATTTTTATTAACAATGGTTTTAACAAGAAAGACACTTAACTCACTTATGGTTTTGACATACTAGTGAGTATTACTTTTAGAAGAAAAGTGGTTTTAATTTGCATGAAAATCGTTTTGAAGAGGACGGATCCCACTGTTCCTTTACAAAGGGATCCGCTAGTATATCTTCCGGATCCGTAGATCAGTAGCTACGTAAATGATTTTATGATGAAAAGCATTGGTTTTAGATCTCATAGATTTATACCAAGATATGTGTTTTAGCCTACATTTTCTTTTAACATGCATACATGACTTCTAATGTATCACGAGAGAAAGAAATAAAACAAAGAGAAATGATAACCACATTATGATAATAACCTAGATAAACTTAGATTATTAGTAATATTTCATTTCAATGCTAAGGATGATACAAAGGATTGGGTATATAACCCCAATGTAGATTAACAACACAAAGTAAATGTCTCCGTATGTGAACTTCATCATAGGGAACACAAGTGCGATGAGTGTTAAGGCGATGAGCACGAGGGCGATGTAAACCATGTTAAAGATGATCCTTCTTGGTTTTGGTTGAGACGAAATGAAGAGGAAGATCAAGTTTTGAATGAGAGAAATTTTTGAAATTGGAAGATTTGAAAAAGTGAGGATAGAGTGATTGACGGTGGGAATATGTATGAGAAAGGAGGAATTCTTGAGATTCTTGTTTTGTTTTATTATTGGATTTAAAAGAACTAAAACATAAGTTTTATATAACATGACTTTAGACGAGAAAAATAATACGTATGTGAGAAAAAGGCTTCCTAATGAAGCTTCATGTAAAACATGTATATGCACAAAAGATAATCATATAAATACCTAAATAGGCATACTTAATTATCAAGCAAAATAAAAAAAATCATACCTCTAGCGCACTTAGGAATGTCTTTACAAATGACACAAAGAAATGTCACTTAGACGATTCCCGCTCCTTTATGCTTAAGATACCTTCTTAAGGAAGGTATTCTTGTTACCAAGCGATTCCTATAGCTTGGTGGGTATGAGCTTTGACTAATCAACATGACAAAGAAGATTAGTGCAATTAAATGAAAAAGTAAAAAAAATGTTGTTTATCAAATCAATATCCAAACATATAGTTTTTTAAAAGACATGGTGTTTGTTTTGTTTTTTTTTTTGAAAAACCTTCTTTGTAGTTTTCAATTAACCATGGATCGTATCAAGTTTTTAAATTACAATATACTTCAAGAAACTTGGTAACGAAGCTCTGATACCAATTGTGGAAAACTAGAAGGGGGGTGAATAGTTTTGCCAATTAAAACTTCTTTTTAAACTATTTAGATCGACTTATGTCAATCGGTTGATGTGTGTGTTGGATGTTGATAAACAAGCATATAAAGGTAAGTAATGAAAAGATAAGTAAGAAGCACAAAACCACAACGCGAGTATTTATAGTGGTTCGGCTACAAGGACACCTTCCTTGCCCTACTCCACTCCCCGAGTCACCTACTCGAGAGTTCGTAAACACTACACCAATCTTCTTATGGCGGAGAAGCCTTCACAACGTCGCCTACCCTTTTTCCAGTGCTAGGCTAACCACCGGGTTCTTTCACTCTAAGGTGAACCACACCTACACAACGTCGCCTACCCTTTATAAGGTACTAGGATAAGTAACTAGTTCTTTCACTCCAAGGTGAACTAAACCTACACAACGTCGCCTACCCTTTATTAGGTACTAGGCTAAGCACCTAGTTCCATTGCAATGGAGGAACTACTACCACACTACACCAACGACTAATCCCAAAGGAGATCTACTCCTTTACAACATCATCAAGGATATCAATATCCTTGGATCTAATACTAGTCTATCTTGTACATCAAAACACACCATATCGAATGTACATCTAAAGCACCTTTCACTAATGCCTTTGACTAGATCTACAATACACCCTTCACTAATGTCTTGTGTCTTGACTTCTAAGCACCTTTCACTAATGCTTCTAGTCTTGACTTCTAAGCACCTACCACAAGTGCTTATGATATAGACGATAGATACCCTTAACTAATATCTTCGTCTTCATACTTGAGACATCTTTCACTAATGTCTTTAACACTGCACTTCTTTAAAGAAAGAAAGGAATCATCAACAAGAATACTTCGGTAGCCTTGATGATGAGGAAGCATGGCAACTCATGGACTTGAGCATGCTCGACTTCAAAGGTGGTAATCTTGCCTTTAAGAGGAACCTAAAAGATCACAAAAAAACAAAACTACAAACATAGATCTCTTGGATCTGAGGTTAGTGTGTTTTTAACTCAGGGAGAAAGTGTGTTAGAAAGGGGTGAGAAACAATGAAGAAATGGCTCACTATATGTAGAAGAAAAAATCTACTGTTCCCCGGATCCCACGGATCTCTCCCACTTGGGATCCGTCTAGCGTAAAGCTAGGGATCCGTGGGACGCTTCCTTTTACCCATGGGTATTTTGGTTATGGGTCATGGGTTGATCCATGGATCTTTAGCTAGATACAATATATCTCTTGAGTGCAATGCACTTAGTCACTGGTATGGGTTGATCCATGGGTTATGGATATTATCCATGTATGATATAAGCATGATGTCATGCAATGGGTTATGGGTCAAGCTCCATGGGTCATGAGCTTTGGGTTGTACCTAACTACATTCAATGTATTTGCCCAATGGGTTATGATACTTAAGTTTCTACCCATTTATATTACCCAATATGTTACTTACTAGTTATGTGTATATTTTACCCAAATATGTAAACACTAGTTGTTGTACATATGTAATATTAAATCATAAAATCACTTATACTTGTTTTAGTGTTTTATGTGAAAATGTGAATATGTTAGAAACTATTTGTTCATACCATTTACGTATTTTATTTGTTTCGTTAAAATGATTTTACGTTTGTTATCGACAAAACATTAGAAAATCGTAAAATATAAATAAACGTTTTTACGGCTTATTTGTATTAACAGAATACTATGCTTATCGCTTAAGACTCTGTGCTTAGTGATCATATGAGCAGTCTGAATGGTATTCCTTTGTACGTACAACTTATTTTCAAGCTTGTTTTTCAATGTTTTTAGATTGGAAAATTCATTCAAAAGTTTTGATTCCTTAGTATTAAATTCTTATTTAAACACTTTAACATTATCTTGGATTTCTTGCTTTTGCTTAATGCTTTTAGATGACTTTTCTTGTAAGGAGTTTAACTCTTGTTTTAACACTTCTTCTCTAAAATTACTTTTTCTAATAATTGTACGCATTTGGTTATCCATTTCCGCTCACGGTAGTTAACTCAAACTTAGCACGATGTTCATAAATAGCAACTTGTTCTTTATAGGCATTCGCCTCGTAGATAAGAATCATCGAGGCACATGCAGGTATTCATCAAAATATAGTCATCATTGACTGCAGAAGATGCATCACTTGGTACAATTTCACTTTCACTTTGTATCACATATTGATCATATGGGACAATATTACTATTACCCACATTATTTATATCCGATTCATTAGTTTCATGTGATTGTACCGTTATGTATCTTTGCTCATCAACTTCATCGTATAGTTTTAATACCTCAAATGATTGAATCTTTGGATGGACCAAATTGTGGTGATGAGACCTTTGAAGAGACCATTGGTGAAATGCTAGCCATGAAGATTGTCTCGCGAGGTTCATCATCGACATTAGAGTCAAATGCATCACAACAAGAACTTGAAAGGCATTTTGATGATTGTGACCTATTTCTGAATTGGTCGCTCATCCACATCAAGATCATATGTTTTGGCATTTCCTCAACAAGAAACAAGAACTCTTCTTCATTCAAACCGGTCCATTGTCCCGAGCTTGCACTAGCAAGATCTTGTCCTCAAATACTCAAGATTTTGAGGCGCTTGGAGATGTGCGTTCCTTGCAATATGTCCTTCACCACCAGCTTGTAGCACTTGATTGGCTTTCCTTATCCTTGATTTGCATTCCTTCCACGATTCGATTAGCCACATACCTCCACCTACTCCACCTTTTCCTTATTCATATTGTCTTCCTTGCACTGGTTGCACCATGATCTTACCATCTCTGACAATAGCATGATTGTGTAGATTGGATGCAATTCTAATTTCATTGTTAGTGTGTGGAGTGAGGTTCAGATTTTTCTCAACCATAAGAGCCAGTTGATTGATGAAATGTTCCATGACTGCATCAGCATCAGGTTGCTTGAACTTTGGATCGGGAATGAGTTTGTGGTTACCATTTCCAGTAGGTATGACTTGTGAAGATTTGGTAGCAATCCCTACATTGGTGTAGAATGCAGTTGAGTCATTTGAGGATCTTGCATCTCCATGATTAGATTTGAACTTTTCAAGAATCATTCGTTCAAACATAGCATGCTTCTCATTCTGAAGTAGGAAAGCATACAATTGCTCATAGTTGGTGTTCCTTAATCCTTTGGTTAACTTGATGAGGTAACAAATTTGTGCCATTCGGGATTCATGTTGTTCACAAACTTTGAATTGAAGTCAATATTTGGCATGGTCATTTTGATATTCCTCATATTATTCACAAGTTCAGGAACCTCACATAGTATTCAAGGATACTTTCTCAGGATTCATCTCAAAGTTCTCAAAATCATCATACAATTGAGATTCCCCGTCTTCTTTGGTCAATTCGTAACCGAGAGAAGCATCTTAACATTGTCACAAACCGCCTTGGCTTCGTGTTGTGATTGATTAACTTGTAGATGTCTTTTGGAAGACCTCAAGTATAATGTTTGAAGCCCCGATATCAAGATCGCATCTCTTTTCTCCTTATCACCGAGCTCATCATACGCCTTTGGTGTGTCCAAACCTAAGATCACCGTACCATCCGCAGCAGCTTTCAAGTGTGTCTCTTGTAGTCTCAACTGATAGGGTCCTTCATCAATTGATTTGAGAATGTTAACCCCATTTTCCTTTCCCATACAAGACAACCTAATTCGTTGAGCCCATGAGTCATAATCGCCTACATCAAGCATAGGTGGACGAGTATCCGATCCACCGCTGAACGCCCTCAACTACGTAAGAGATGATTGTAGGCACGTTGGTAGACATGATTACGATTTCACCGGATTTTATAACTCTATGATTAAACCGAGAAATAGATTCTTTCACGGATTTTACTAAATCAAGAGAAAACCGTATCAGAAACAATAATTAACCAAGTCGCTTAAAACCTTGAAGACAAGTCGCTTTAACCCAAGTCGCTAGGTATACAAGTCGCTTCAATGGACAAGTCGCTAGGTACACAAGTTGCTAGAGTGACAACTCGCTAGAAGAACAAGTCACTAGTGACACAAGTCGCTATGAAGACAAATCGCTAGACACAGAAGTTGCTAGAATAACAAGTCGTTAGATGGAAAAGTCGCTAGGGACAAATCGCTAGACAAAACAGTACGACCACTACTTTGTACTATTTGTCGCTTTGTCTCAAAAGACAAATCGCTAGAGTACAAGTCGCTTCCCACAACAAAGTCAAGTCGCTAAAGAACGTAGAGACAAGTCACTAGCCAAAACAGTAGGACCACTACTTTGTACTATTTGTCGCTTTGTCTCAAAAGACAAGTCGCTAGTGCTCAAGTCGCTTCCACAACAAAGACAAGTCGCTGAAGAACGTAGAGACAAGTCGCTACCAAGAACTCAAGTCCGAGACACAAGTCGCTAGATAGAAATAATCAAAAGCAACACTTTTCAATCTAAAAACTACCCAACCACACTGATTCAAGCCTTCCAAATCAAAACCTAAGCACTTATGATGATTCTAAACACAAAAGTACAATCAAAATTCAAACTTTAACACTAGAAATGGTCCAAATGATGTAAATACCACTAAACTTTTTCAACCCCAAAAACCATATAAAACCACTAGAAATCCAAGAACATGTAAGAGAGATGATCAAACCATGGCTCTGATACCATTTGTAACATATTGGATTTCACAAACACATCAAACCATAGCTAATATGGGGCGTACACTATAGGGTTTTAGAGAGAGAAAGTTAAGAGGTTTGGAAACTTAGTGAGAGAAAGTAAAATCTTATTATGAGCTCCAACCTCTACCTTGGAAGGTAGAGGGTATTTATAGTACTTACACAAAACGCCACCCACGGCCGTGGATCGTGCATACAGTGGGTAAAGACCCGTCCGTCATCCACGGTGTTACTTAACTAAATACTAACTAACATTAAATAACTACGACTACGAGCTTTCTAACAATTACATATACTGAGGTGACCGACACTTTAACAAGTGGATTTTCTAAATCCTAACAGGCGCTTAGTGGAGAAGCTACTAACAAACCCAATAAGCATATATTTTAATCCTTTTAAGCCGACGACTCGGGTCGGGTCAACTTGTGAACAGTTTCGGCTCATGCCGTGGCTCCACAGTGCACCCAAGTCGCCCCACTCCCTCAAGCTGATCCCTCAAACGGAGGCTTCGGAACAGTGACGACTCCCAAAACCACTTCAATGAATGTCATATAGTATAATTTATGTGCATTCAGAAATCGGTATGTCTTTTTCTAATTATCAACAATTATTAGTATATATTAAAAACAATTTGCCACTTGAATTTCGAAGGTGTTATGGAAGTGAATAGTTGCATGGCTATAATCTTAGATGCATTATAACGCACCATAGTGTGTTTTTAGCTTTTAATCAGATGCATATACGTATATTAGATGCATTTCATGATTTCTCTTAGTTTTTTGTTCCTCTGCACGCGCCGAAATCATGAAAATCAATTTGCACCATCTATACATCAAATTAACTTTCGAAACTCAAGATGTTGCATCTATATGAATTGAAATGCATCTAATGCAAGTCTTTGCATTTCAAATGCGTGGTTTTGGGGTTACAATAAAAAGTTTAGGAAGACGAATTTTGGTGCATCATAGTTATAAAGTTACTGCATCAAATTTTTAAGTCACTGCATCACATTTATAAATTTTAGTGCATCACATTTATACAAAGTTACTGCATCACAATTAGTGCATCATAATTATTAAGTTACTGCATCACATTGTAACTCACTGCATCACAATTATAAATTTAGTGCATCATAGACTTTTTATTCTTTTTGTTTTAAGATTATTTTTATTTTAACCCAAACCTATATATAAACTTTGCATCATTGGAGAGCTATATGTGCAACTGCCCCTTTTTTTGCCAATTTAGTTGCAAATGTATTACGAAGATGTTTCGTTCCCCCTATAAATAGGTTCATACCAATATGATTTTCAAATAGTTGTACCATCCCTTCCACTTTGCTTTGCATATAACCGTACCATCACCTCTACGCTCATCCATTTTCGTATCAAAACAAAGGCTTCAAACTCTTCTTTATCTCCTCCATGTTCTCTATCTCCACCGCTCCCGTCCAACATTTAGAAAAATGTATAACAGTGACATGACGCACAGACTCACTAACATGCATATTATTCAAGGTAACAACTAAAAAGCATGATGGAACTGCTGCTTCAAGACTATCGAGTGCATATGGTAGAAATCAATAGAAAGAGGAAACAACTCTAAATTGTTGAAGATGAATGTGAGAATTCTTTGCAGAATTTTAGAAGAAACAAAAAAAATAGGAGTACAAGGAATATATAGACTATTTTAGGAAAAATTAGTACTTTGTATCTTCTTTGGCACGACCCCTATTATTGGAGTTAAAATGGATTAACATTTGTGGTATCTTCTTTTGTACGACCCATATTTTAATCTATAATTTACAGCAATTGTCTATAGCTGATAAACTAATAGTCAATTTTTTTGAGAATCTTAAAAGGCAAGACGGTTCATATATGAACCAATTAAAAAAGCGCAATACATTCGCGAATCATGGAATAGGGTATTATTACTTGTTTATAAATTCAAGTAACAGGACGGGGATATTCCAAATCTTATGTAAATCATTAATTTTCATACGAAATGACATCTTCAATCAATCCCATTAACCCAAATCCTTTTAGATAAATAGATGGATAATCTTTTCGTCTTCATTTCCTCATATATAGATTACTTTGACATGTTGTACTAGAAAGTTGAAATCTACAAGGTTTGACTGAATGCAAACACTTTCGCATCTAAAATAAATACATGAAGAGATGTTGTTAAACACAACAAACGGTTGTGAACATCATTCAAGCTCATCAACTTCATGTATGAAGACAATGAGAGAGATTTGGATCTTTTGTGCAACTACGTTCGACATATGCAGAAGTTTGAAAAGAGTATACGTTCAAAAAAATATGTCCAAAAAATGCTTAAAATATGGTAATTAGGATTTGTTGTGTTTAACTTACTATTAAAAAAAACAACACTTTCCGAGATACAATTACGGAGCTTCTCTAGCTCCAAAATCAAATTTTCCCTCACATTAGCACGATCAAGCACCTCCTGACAAATCCTTAAGCCTAGTTTTAGCGGTCATATCCACAACCACCTCCCTTTCAAACTGCACCAACATCATATTCTTCATAAAAGTCAATTTAGCAGAGGCTACTAATTTATCACAAGGAATAAGATGAGCCATTATCTTTGTGGGTGTGTGCTCTTTGTTTGGTGTGTGATTTGGATGAGATTCTATGTAAGTCGAATGTCGTAGAAAGGGCTCTTAAATACAAGAGCAATCATGAAAGAAGAAGCTATATAGACGCGCACCTGTCAAATATACCATCGTAATAGGGTAGTAAACCAACTGGCTTAGCTCAGTTGGGCCACCTGGGCTCCTTCTAGAGCTTGTGGGAGGTTTACCAAGGGTTTGAGTCTCGCAAGAGACCAAAAATCCAATTTTTCCTCCTAGTGTGAAGCCGTGAGTTCTAGGGGTTTCCCTTCGCGGGTCTCTCCTAGTAGTTTGGGTTCCGGGGCTGCCCGTTTGAATGGTTTAACTTAGGGGTCGGATTTTAAGTGTGGTGCCATTTTAAAAAAATATAAAAAATAAATAAAAATTGTAATAGGGTAGTAATAAATGTCGGCTCCCCAAATCCAAGAACCCATGCACAAGTCATATCAAAATGACCGGAAAAAAACTTATGCAAAAAAAAAAAAAAAGTATATTACCCAATACATATTACTAGCACACATAGGCCTATACAATGGACTTCATAAAACCTATACACATAGGTTATGCACAATGAAAAAGATGAGTGATACATCCATCAAATTCATCCATAAAAGAATCTCGCGCGAGGCGGGATCATTGGTTTTTGTAGGAGCCACTCACAAAACCAATCATCCCGCCAACTCGGCGTGCGGATTCTTTGTGGATGAATTTGAGTGAATGTAGCATTAGTGATGAAAAAATGCTTTTAAAAAATATTAGCATTAAAACAAGCCGTTTAACAAAAAATAAGATTAAATTGCAAAAATCGTCCTTGTGGTTTGGATAAATTGTATGTTTAGTCCCCATCATTTTGAAAGTGAAACGAACATCCTTGTAAGGTACTTTAGGTTGAATAATCAGTCCTTAGTCCAAGTGAAATGACTTTAATACCATTCTCTTAAGTTTTCCTTTGAATTCATAAATTTAAATAATAATAAAACAACATTATCTTCATTTTAACGTAGAAATGTGGGAATTTAGGGTGTGTTTGGATTAAGAGTTTTGGGAATGGGGTATGGGAATAGGATTGATTGAGAGTGTTTGGTTAGTTGATATAAATTTAAAATGTTGGAATGACACCTCAAAATAAGGGTTTTCTCATACCACCTTACATCGTGGGTTTAGAATTTAATTCCCAATCAATCACTTTTTATAATTAAACCCAAACCCAACGAATAAACCAAAAAATAATATTGAATATGATATCTAAGCTCATACATATTCCTATTTAATCTTATAATCAGACCAATGCCTAAACCCATTCTTAATAATAAACCAAACGACACTGTATTAGCATCTTACACCTCCATCACCCACCTAATTCCAAATTTCATTATTTATCAACACAAATATTTATCATCATCTTCAACAGTTACAAAGATTCAATAAAACTCATCACTCTAACCATTAAAAATAACACACAATCTGTTCACTACACAAATTCATACAAGAAAATAAAATAAACACACAACCATTACCTCCACCATCACTCCATAACCACCACCACATATGGGTTTCATTTATGTATTTTTCAAGGCTTAAATATTGGGTATCTTGGGGTTTCATCTTTCCACATCTGTAAATATATGGGTGCATGTTCTATTTTATTTTGACATCTTATAAAGATCTAGACATGATATTTCTTATGTTTGTAATCCTTATCACCAAACACACCTCATGGAAACATGCCTGACAAAACCCTAACCATCTCGCCCGAAAAACGCACCTCCCCCATTCACAGTTTGTTAATAGGTTTTAAAAAAATTTACTTTCAATTTATTTCGATTTTAAAGGCTTTGTTATGTTTATCGTGGCGGGTTCCATCTTGATTTGATGGTAACGGGTGATGGAGGGTAGATATGGTAGTGGCGAGGATGGCTATGGCGGTGATGGTTGTTATACAAAACAATTTTTTTTATTAATGATTAGAAAGATGGAAAATTAATAATGATTTTGAGATTTTGAGTTTTTGATTAGATGTTAAGCATTTTTTTTTCTTTTACTAAAAGTGTAATGATTTAGGGGTTTTAAAGTATATGTTTGATGATCTAATACGTTTATTGTTCATATTTTGTGTTTCATGATCTACGAAGAATAAAGTTTAGTTTAGGGTTAAGGTTGGTGATGATAATGAATCTAAGCTTGTTGATGAATAGCTTTCTTTTTTTTTTTTTTTGGTTTTGTTGTTGTGGTGAAGATGATGTATTTATAAATTAAGTTTTCTGGATTAAGAGACGTGAAATTGTTTTTGGATTATTTGAGGTATGTTGTGGTTGTAGATATGATGGTACATATCATTACCCTATGGATGATGATGTTTTTTATAAGAAAAATATAAAGTAATAGGAAAATAAAAACGAAGGGTAATTTAGTCATTTTAGTTCACCTAGGGATGAAATTTGCACTTCAAGTTCCTCACAGGGATGTTTACTACACTTTCGAAAGGACGAGGATTGAACATGCAATTTGGCCAAACACAAAGATGATTTTTGCAATTTACTCAAAAAATAATAAAGCTTCCAAAATACATTTTCGACACACAAAGAATACAAACACAAGAACCAAACCCCCCTTAAGTACACCAATAATACTCGTAATGGAAATCAAAGGGCGAAATTAAATCGGCCAATCCAAAAACCCATCATTGCTAGCAATTCAACCAACCGCCGTTGCCTGAAATCCTGAGAATCAATGAACATAATGACTGAGGAAAGAAGACTTATGACAAAAACAATGGGTACTTTATTTTTACAAAACCCAATGGGCTTGCCATATACACTTATATACATGTCCTATAAAACTATGTAAAATACAAATGTTAGTGCTAAAAGATATATTTTAAATATATGGAAAAAGACTTATGTTAAAAAAATATAGAAATTCTATAATGAAATGTTAAACTGCATAAATCTAAATAGCTTAATATATCGACCTATACACATTATCAAAAAATAATACCTTTAAAATATACATATCAAAGCCAAAATTTATCACAAAAAACAAACAAATTCCAACAAATATTAGACAAAAATTCGTTCTGCCACAACGCACGAAAGCCTCGTGGTTCAAACACAATAAGGGTGTGTTTGGTACCTTGAAATGGCAATGAGGAAAAACTTTTATTGTGAATATTATTGTTTGTTTGGCACATATAACTATATTAATTGATTATGATAGCAAGATATTAGTCGTATTTCATTGTTTGAAAATATAATGTGAGTGAGTGGGTCTCACTTTTTTTTATCTTTAAATAATTAAAGAACTAATGCAAATTGTTTATTTGTTTGATCATTCAATTCATATATCGAGGCCTAGTTCATATATCGAGGCCTACATTATAATACTTAAATCTAATTGGCAAAACTAAACAATAATATCAGAATTACTGTAATTCCATAGCTAATACAAATACTCATTCTACCTTTTATCAAAATTATACCGATCGTGATTAATAGCAATAGACCAAACGACACCGAACAAAGCCTTGTTAGCACCGGCGGGTGATACCTTTCCTTAGATAACTACACTAGTTCAAAATCTCCTTTCCTTCTTTTTAACTCTTTCTAATCATCCAAACTCCGTCAAATTAAAGAAAAATAAACAACACCATCATCCCACTCCACACTGTTCCATTCATTTCAACTATATCTCCACTCATAATAACACACCTAAACCATGTTCAATACCAAATTATATTTCCTAATTATACTTCTTTTAGTACCTCTATCATCATCATCTTCAATTGATGGTTTAAGTAAAATTTTGGACACCCATAAACCATCTTCACTGTCACAAGAATCTGCTGCTAGTGGTCTTCTTAAAAGATTGCTTCCTACCCATGTTTCATGTTTTCAATTCAAGATTATCTCAAAGGTTCATTTTTTTTTTTTTTTTTTTCAATTTATTTAAAATATCTTGTTTATTTTTGTGTGTTTATGCAATTTGGTTAATGGGTGTTTGTTGATTTTATGTATAAATGTAAAAAGTTGCAATCTTGGATTAAAAAGATTGTTAAAGGGAGTGTGAGGTTAATTTTGCACATTTGTGTTGTTTGCTTCAGAGGGTGTTTGGCATTGTGTTTTAATAGTGATTATTGTGTTCTAGGAGATAACTTACTCTAGTGTTGGTGTATGGAGCTAAGAGGGTTTTCGGGATTGCTATGCTTATGTTAGGTTATAAGCACTGCTTAACGAGAAGCACTTTTGATGATAAAAAATAAGCGGTGTAAATAAGCAATTCCCAAACACCCTCTAGAAATGATTTTCAGTCTCGTTGGAAGCAGTCTCTCTACACACGGGTTTACCCTGGTGTAGGGGTAGGATCTGTCTACATTTTACCTCCCCCATACCCTGCCTAGGCGGGATTGGGTTTGTTGTTGTTGTAATATACATGTAATTCGCTAAGTATATTTGCCAAACACTCAAATAACTAAGTAACTGATTATCACATATTTGAATAGCAGAAGCACATCAAAATACTATTCCCTGTGTTGTTACAGATTATCATCTGATTTTGATTATTTTGTATCACATAATTTAGTTTTTAACCATTTGGCTAAAATACTAGGATGTTTGTGGTGGAAAGAGCTGTTTCTGGGTCACAAATTACGAGAATCCAAGCAATGGATCCCCAGAGATAGTGTACGTATAAGCTACTTATTGCCCCCGATCCTCCCATTCTCCATCTCAAATCTACGTGATGCTCGATAACATTTAACGACCATAAAATTTTCAGGGTCCAAGGCACTACAGCTGTTGAAATAGCATCCGGCCTCCATTGGTACTTAAAGTACTTATGTGGTGCTCATGTGTCATGGGACAAGACAGGTGGCGTTCAGTTAGCTTCTATCCCTCCACCCAGTAGCTTGCCACATGTAAAAAAAGAAGGCATTATGATTAAGCGTCCGGTTCCCTGGAACTATTATCAGAATGTAGTCACTTCGAGTTGTAAGTATGCACCTCTAGTTATTGATGTTAAATAAAGTTTCATTTTGCATGGTGTTCTAATGTTGATAATCTTGAATAGATGTAAATTAACAAGCTGACTATTTATTCAATCTCTAAGTTCAAGAAATGGCTTTAAATATGAGAACAGGACCATTAAGTTTATGATAATATTTTTGAAAGATTATAAACACAACGCACTTTGTCTAAATTAACAGATTCTTATGTTTGGTGGGATTGGGAAAGATGGGAGAAGGAGATTGATTGGATGGCACTCCAAGGAATTAACTTGCCTCTTGCGTTTACCGGCCAAGAAAGCATCTGGCAGAAAGTTTTTATGGTGAATTAAAAGTATTTCTTATCATGTTTGTTACTACAGTCATTTTAATAATCACCACTATTATCTTAGACTTTATGAAGGCTGATTATGAAATATTTATATTACCAAATTGTGCAAATTATTTATGAAATATTTCTGTTTCCTCCCAGGATTTTAAAATTAGTGCCCAAGATTTGAACAATTTTTTCGGTGGACCAGCTTTTCTTGCATGGGCTCGGATGGGAAACTTACACGCGTGAGTGAATATTACTGATCAATCTTTCTTTGTTTGATGATGAAGACTAGTATCATTGAATCATTTACATTTGATACACTTAATATTAATGTAAAATCCTTTATGAACTTTTCATTTATCAGTTTATTAATGAGTTTATCAGATGGGGTGGGCCATTATCTCGAACTGGCTCGATCAACAATTGGAATTGCAAAAACAAATATTAGCCCGGATGATTGAATTAGGCATGACTCCAGGTAATTATTTTTAATATTGAAACGTTTCATGTTTTACCGCTGTATAAATTTCATCTTGGATTTATATTAATATTTAAAGTGATCGAATGACATTGTCTTTTTAGTGCTCCCATCATTTTCCGGAAATGTTCCTGCGGCACTGAGAAACATATTCCCGTCTGCAAATATCACTAGGCTGGGAGATTGGTAATTCACATGTCTTGCCAGTTGGTTTTATCAACTTATTAGAGCCTGTGTTCATTGGTCTGACCCCTTTGACCAATTTACTTATAAATAATACTATATTGTGTTCATTTGTGTTGCATTTTATCTATAACGGGTTATACACATAAATAGAAATAAAAAGTTCGTTCAAAAGTTTACCGGTCAACAGTTTATATTTGACACACTAACTATTTATGAATATTAAAAAGCAGAAATTGGATGAAATGTGTTTAAGGTCAACATGATCTGATCCGCACCAAACTCTACCCCTTTTGACCCTTCATCAAATCTGCCTGACCTGCCTTTTTTTCCACCTTCAGTTTAGATGATACATTTTAGTAATATGATGTGTGTTTTGATTATAATAGGAACACCGTTAATGCTAATCCTCGGTGGTGTTGTACTTACCTTCTTGATCCTTCTGATCCTTTATTTATACAAATTGGGGAGGCATTTGTAAAGAAACAAATTGAAGGTGACTATGACCCGTCTATATATTTCTTATCTTTCATATAATCATATGCATCCGTTTTACTCATCACTTTAACTTGGTTCTTTATTTCAGTATATGGACATGTGACGGACATCTATAACTGGTAGCTTCTATAAACCGTATTCAGTTGTATCTTATATTTCTGTAATTTTGATCTCTTAAATATTACAATCATATACACAGTGATACATTCAACGAAAATACACCTCCTACAAGTGATCCAGCATATATTTCAAATCTCGGTTCAGCTGTTTTTGAAGCAATGTCCAAAGCAAATAAGAATGCTGTCTGGCTTATGCAGGTAAGTTTCATTTCTTGAATTGTTATCAAAATTCATTGTATATGGCTATATGCATTCAGTTTAGGCTCGGTTTTGTGCAGGGGTGGCTGTTTTATTCGGACTCGTCATTCTGGAAGCCGCCACAAATGAAAGTATGTATGTTTATTTCCGATGTTTGTGGTGGAAGAGTTTCTAAATTATTTGTATATCAGGCACTCTTGCATTCGGTTCCATTTGGGAAAATGATAGTTCTTGATCTATTTGCTGATGTCAAACCCGTTTGGGAATCATCCTCTCAATTCTACGGCACCCCTTATGTTTGGTAACATCATCTTTTCCCTCTAATTACTTTTAAAAAATTTACTTGCTTATGTTGTTCATTCTCTTTTGTGATTCATATGTAAATCAGGTGTATGTTACACAACTTTGGAGGAAATATTGAGATGTATGGCGTATTGGATACACTTGCATCTGGTCCTATTATTGCACGTGTCAGTGAAAATTCAACTATGGTATGCTCTAATTTCTTATTGCAATTCAAAAATTATTTTCGAACAGCTTTACATATTTATTTTTATTCTTTAGATATGATTGTGTGTTTCTTTTCTCATTTCTTCGTACAGGTTGGTGTCGGCATGTGCATGGAAGGAATAGAACACAATCCTGTCGTCTACGAATTAATGCCCGAAATGGCATTTCGAAAGGATAAGGTTAACGTTGAGGTAAAGAAACTGCTCTTGTTACTTCATTTTTTTGTTGTAAATTTTTTGAATGACAATTTTAAGAAAACTGACCATATTTATCTTAACGCAGGATTGGTTGAATGTCTATTCTCATAGACGTTATGGGAAAACAGTGAAACAAGCTGAAGCAGCATGGGATATTCTTCATCAAACAATTTATAATTGTAGTGATGGAATTGCGGTATGTTTTTCGTATTTATGAAAAGTACTAAATCTCGATGTCAGTTGTACTTCTCGAACAACTTGATATAGCTAGAGCGTTTGATTAAATTTCAACGCATTACCTTTGAATGGGTCTCTTGGGGTTGTACTATATCTCAAATAGGCTGAAACTCATCCAAGGTTTATCTTTAATGTGTACATCCTGTATCATTTTATTCATATTTGAAGTTGTTATGGTAACTATATTTTATAAAAGAATTTTTAAATGGACAAATATGTTTACGGGTCAACCCAGCCCGGACCGCCCATCTTGCCACCTCTATTTGGTTGTTTTAATGTTGTATCTCTATGTTTCTCAGGACCACAACACGGATTACATCGTTAAGTTTCCAGATTGGGACCCATCATCGGATACCTACTTTGGCTTCTCGAAGCAAAACAACAGAAAAAGCCTCATCCCGATGCATAGGAATCGAAGGTTTGTCTTAAGTGAACTTAAGTCTACGTTACCTCAACCTCATATGTGGTACTCAAAAAGTGATTCCATCAAAGCATTAAAGCTACTTATTAAGGCAGGCGAGGATCTTGCTGGGAGCTTAACATACAGGTACTAAATTCTGGGTTTTCTGCTTAAAAATTCAGCGTGCTTTGTTATTTCTCCCGTTTTAGTGAGGTACTATTATTTTGTACAATTAAGTAATTAAAAGCTTGTTTTGTTTCCGGTTTGAATAATTTTTTAGCAAAAAAATATCTTGAAAACCTGCTCTTAAAAAATGATTATCTTTATACAAACATGTTCAGTTTATGTATACATATGCTAGGATGCTTCTTGTTATAGTTTATTTTTAGGCTTATAAGCTTATTTTGTCCGGCTTATTTTTCATAAGCTCATTTTTAGGCTTAATTTTCGACTTGTGAGCTCTTAATATGACCTGAATATGGAACATAAGCTCTTGGAATGGAAAATAAGCCGATGGATATAGTTTGTTAAGAATAAATCGAACCAAATAAGCTCATTAGCTTGAAAATAATCTTAAACAAACACCCCCTCCATCTGCATATTATGTTAATTCTTGTATAAAAAGGGTGTAGTACTTACAATTTAATGGAAATATTATAGGTATGATTTGGTTGATCTGACTCGACAAGTGCTGTCAAAGTTTGCGAATCAAGTCTATTTAGATGCTCTGATTGCTTTCCAACACAAGGACGTGGTAGCTTTGAAGTCTCATAGCCAAAAGTTTGAGCAACTCATCATCGATATCAATCAACTTCTTGCTGCAGATGATAATTTCCTTCTTGGAACCTGGCTTGAAAGCGCCAAAAAACTAGCTTTAACCCCTCAAGAAAAGCGGCAGGTGAGAGACAATTTATTTAAACATTTTTTATATATATATCTGGATTCATTGATTTATATTTTTATCGGGTTATTTGCATAAACACCAACGTACTTTTTGTTTGTCCCGTTTGTGTGTGTGTACATTTTTATTGTAATGCGAGCCATTAAAAGATGTTTTTGT
This sequence comes from Chrysanthemum lavandulifolium, assembly GCA_022545495.1. NCBI lineage: Eukaryota > Viridiplantae > Streptophyta > Magnoliopsida > Asterales > Asteraceae > Chrysanthemum > Chrysanthemum lavandulifolium. The sequence goes on along the minus strand of CM040241.1, from coordinate 227,888,326 downwards.
GTCCACGTTATTATGTTACCTGCAAAAAAAATTAATATAAAGATTTTACAATATATGTTAAGATAACAATTCATATAACTTTTTCATATAAAAAGTATCTTATTTAAAAGTCGATCTTGTAAGGGTTTTTTGTTACAAAATGAATGAAACGAGACCTGAAGTCATCTTTTGGTGATTGAGATGTACCAATAAGTACACGACAAAAGGGGACAAATTAAATAACACGTTTGGTATTTTATGCTAAACTAAGTTCTAATTGACTAATTTCGGTGTGGTTTCAGTATGAGTGGAATGCAAGAACACAAGTAACGATGTGGTACGATGTTACAAAAACGAATCAGAGTCAGCTTCATGATTATGGTAAGTACTAGACAACAAGCAAATTCTAAACTTTGTGTAGTCACGAATAGTAAATTTTGTCAACCTTTCTATGACCAGCAAACAAGATGTGGAGCGGATTATTGGTCGACTACTATTTACCACGAGCTTCAATGTATTTCAATCGTATGTCTAAAAGCTTAACGGAAAATACAACGTTCGAGATAGTTGAATGGAGAAAAGAATGGATATCATACTCAAATAAATGGCAACAAGATACAAAGCTTTACCCTGTGAAAGCCCAGGGTGATGCACTAGCGATTTCAACGTCCCTTTTTCAGAAATACTTCGGGTGAATTCATTGATAGTTGTCAATGAAAAAGGGACACATTGGGCCAAAGGAAAAGGTGATACAGTGGTTATCTTTACAGTTTGAATGTACCTGGGTGTATTTTTTGCCAGGTGTGAAAATAAGTGGGTGTGTGAATTAATCAATGTACATGAAAACATGTAATTTATATGCGTTAAATTGATCTAAATGAAATTTTCCATTTCAGTTCTTATGTTCAGGCAAAATTATCCGTAAGATAAATTTGTAGCTTTATATATTTTGAGATAGTTGGTTGTGGTTCAAAAAATTTTTTTTTTAATAAAAACAAAAGTTTCTTGGTACGCCCATTGAGGTTTTTGAGCTTTTCTTATACGTTCCCCGTCTTAAAATTACAAAATTAATGATAATGGAAAATAATAGTCAAACTTTTAAATTTACTAACAATAAAGGAGAGTTATTTCATCCAAACTTTTTACATCTTAAAGACTCATCTTCACCATCTATTTAAAAAGAATCGATAAGAATCGATGAATGAGATTAAAACGTTTTATTATTTCACGTTTTATAATTTAAATATCTCTTAAGCAGTTAATCGTTAAGTGAAAATATTTACACCGTCAAGAAGCGTTTAATTATCTTTCTATCTGTGTTGCCACTTTGATATCTTTCGAAAAAGAAAAAAAATCGTTTTTCACGCTTTTGTCTTTTACGTTACTTGAAATTTGCGTGAAAAATCATATATGATTAAACACTAATTTGAATATCACGTGTGATACTAGTGTTAAATCATATATGATATGTGATATGATATGTATATCATATGTGATATTACACTAATTTCACGCGATATTACATATCATATATGATATAACACTAATATCATATAGGATATAACACTAATATCACGTGCGATATTCAAATTAGTGTTTAATCATATATGATTTTTAATCAAACTTCGAAAGAACGTAAAAAGCGAAAAACTTGAAAAAAAAAGCGGTAAAATACGGGAAAAATTTGTTGAAAGTATATCAAGTCTTTTATCTATAGAAAGATAATTAAATCTTCGTCGCGATGATATATTTTTTTTCGCTTAACGATTAACGGTTTGAAAGTTATTAATATTTGAAAAAGATGATGAAAGTGGGTTTTAAATTATTGTGATTAATCTCATCCATTAGATCGAATAAAATAAATGGTGGAGATTGATCTCAAGATGTAAATAATCTTTGTCTCCGAATGATTTTAAATCCAATCAAAACCTTAAAAGGTAAAAGCAAAATCTTATTGTATGGGATTTAAGATCGTTTGAAGACAAAGATTATTTACATCCAAGAGATCAATCTTAACCTCCATTTTATTTGATCTAATGGATGAGATTAATCCCAACAATTTAAAACCCACTTTCATCATTTTTCAATATTAATATTTTCAAACTGATAATCGTTAAGCGAAAAAATATATCATTCTTGAGCATTTAATTATTTTTATGGTTAGGCACTTTGATATACTTTCGACAAAAAAATTTTCGTATTTTCACCTTTTTTTTTAAGTTTTTCGTTTTCGTTCTTGAAATTTCGTTAAAAATCATATATGATAAACATTAATTTGAATATCGCATGTGATATTGGTGTAATATCATATATGATATGTAATATCACATGTGATATTACATATCATATATGATTAAACACCAATATCACGTGTGATATTCATTTTGTGTTTTATATACGATTTTTTTCACGCAAATTTCAAAGAACGAAAAACGAAAAATAACGAAAAACGTGAAAAATGATTTTTTCTTTTTCGAAAGTATATCAAAGTCCCCTCCTATAAAAGATAATTAAATCTTCGTCGCGATAATTAATATATTTTCACTTAACGATTAATCGCTTAAAGATATTTAAATTATAAAAATACGTGAAATAATAAAACGTTTTAATCTCACCATCGATTCTTTTGTAATGGATGGTGGAGATGAGCCTGACATGCTGAAAAAGTTTGATGTGAAATAACTCTCCTCATCAGATTGTAGTACTTTTATTGGAGAAGTTTCATATGTTACCGCTTATATAATATTCCGTGTGGTAGAGATTTAATGCCAAGAAATTTTGAAATGAAAAAAAATAGAAGAAATTTCAGTCACATATTTTAAATGAGGAGAAGAAATTTAAGTGGAGATATGTGTATCTGAAATATGCGGTTATAGTTTATTCTCACCCTTCTTATTTTAATTTTATTTCTCATTTGATTCATCATACTCCATAATGTAATGAGGTCTAACGATAAATCAATTATTGTGCTATAAGATATTTTGGGTGCGTTTAGTTGAAGAAAAAAATATCTTGTTTTTTATCTCTAACAGTAAAATTTGGAAGGAAAATTTATCTCCACAAACACTTAAAAATATAAAAACGCGTTTAGTTGATGTCAGATTTTTATTTTGAAGAAAGGGAGGATAAGGTTATGTGTTCTGATGGAAAGCAAGGAAACAACTAAAATTTTGTTTTGTAAATTTCATTTAAATTAGAAATCTGGTATTTTGTGTTTTCAAACATTTTGTTAAAACTATAATTTAAACACAATCTCTGTTTTCATTGTTTTTCACAAAACATTTTTATGGAAAACAATTGTGTTTCCCCCCGACTAAAAGGACCCTTTATGTCACGGTTTTCTTATTTTCTTTTCTTGTTTGCTTGTCACAATCACAATTGCAACTTTGAAAATTTGTGGAAATTTCCCTACATTCATACCAGAAAGTCCTGTGTCATTTCTATGATATTTCATATAGGATAAAAAGAATTTAGTTAAAATGTCATTTAGTCAGAAAGCTGAGAAATACTTTTCTTTTTCATTTTTTTTCTTTGTAAATGCAATGATTTTTTTTCCGGTAACCACTTAGCGTTAACTATCGAAAATTCATTAAAAATATTTCTTGGCATTACCGATATTTTTCGAAAGGTATGCATGTACATATCCCTCTGCCTCAAATATGTCCGCCTACACCGACCCATACTCCATGAATTTTACTAAATTGAATGATCCTTAGCACTCTCAACTTATTTTATAGTAGTTCGTGTAGATCAGACAACGATCTTATTATACGACACTCCTTTACATTAGAGAAAAATATAGAATTCACCATCAATTCATCAAATTAAATTAATTTTCACTTCACCATCAGCGTATAAACTATCCAAGACATCATAAAAATAAGGTTTTATTTGGAAATGTCTTCCAATTTGTGTTCTACTCTTTTTTTAGAGAAGACATCGTTTTATCAAAACACAACAATAATACAATATACAAATAAGACACTAACCTACAAAACAAAACAAAAAAATGCACCATGAGCTAACCTGATCTTATTACTCTTTGATAAAGTATGGAATATAAAAGGACTGTCAAATAAAAAACATAGCTTAAAGCGTGTTAGGTAAAATGTTATTAGTATAATAAGTCGTTACAAATATTCGTGTTTAAGTTCAAATGATCGGTATTGACTAAATAATTTCGTATAAACATGTCAACTTACGGAAGAGTAAGAATACCCACATATTTCAAATAAAGAGAAAAAAATGATGAAGATATGTATATATTTTTATGTATGTATTTATAAAGTTATATTCTCACTAAAAATACATGTCATAAAAATGTATACTCATCGGAAGATTCAATCACACGCACTGCCTGCCACGCCATGACATGCAAGATGCCGATTATTAATAAATTTAAAGGCACAACACCTATATTATTAGCCTTAAACTACACTCTCATTCAAAATACAATTAATATACTACAAGGTAAAAACCAAACAAACTAATAATGTGATCATCATAACCCACACACTTAAATTCGATTAAAAAGAACCTACATATCAAAGTACGAAAAATTTCAGATGGTTCATAAAGTATGAAAAACATATAGCTTTTGAATACCGTAATTCATATTTTGTCAAACAATGTCATATATAGATTTACTAATCATATATTTGCGCGAAGCAATGTATACTACTCTATGTTTACACTTTATATAATATTGTGACGAATATCACACAACATTTATTGACTAGCAAGTACTTTTCACCGTCAATCGTCACAACTTTAAAATATTACTAACTACCGTTTTGTATAGACATTACATCTCGATGCACGGGTAGTCAAATCATATTTCTATAAAATAATGTGCGATAAAGGTATCGTCTACAATTCTCGTCATGCCTAAAATTATAAACACAAAAAATATATAAAGAATAATATTGTACGCTAAAAGTTTTGATTACATAATACCAGCCACTGCAATGCACTAATGCCATGCTAGTATAATTAAGAGAGAAAAAACATATGGATGTTGGAGAATGCTAGCCATTCACTATGTAGGACATACTGGCTTGACCATTCCATTGTTAGAGGAAATTGCAAAAAATATCTTTTTTAAAAGTGCATTTTTCATCACCGTGACAATTACGAGTGCCTTTTTTTTTATCCCTCATCCATAATTAAATGACTAAAACGAGTGGGTTGGTGTCATGCTGTCATGATGTCGTGTCGTAGTTTTATCTCAGATTACTACGTTGCATTATTGTGTTCGATAGTAGAAATACACACTTATAAATCTAATGTTCGGACCAATTTATTTATATATAATAAAACCTTTCATAAAACCGGACGCCATTAACCTCTGTAGTTTAAAAAAATTATAATAATTTTTAAAGTTATTTAAGAGGTTAAGGGTGTATTTTGAAAGTTTTTTTTTTTTATTTAAAAACTATATATGGACATTATACTTCAATAATTGTTATAAAATCATACGTTTGTCAGCGTATCGATATCAATAACGCTTTTGTTCGTTATCGAGACATTTTGAGAGTATTTTTTATTCAAGAATCGATAAGATCATAAGTTCTGCGATAAATAAAGTTTGTTGTATAAAAAATAAGTAAATAATAAAGTTTAGGAGTTGTTTCGTAATTTACTTTCTTAACTTTTATATATATATACTATTTTTTGAATTTTTTAATAGATTGACCAATAAGATGAAACTACTTCATGAATAGGTTCATTGACAAATGATAGTATATATAAATATACTTTTAGTTTTTACTTTCAATTTTCATTTTTGTTTATTAGCACTCATCCTTTTTCTCATACTAATACGAGACACAAATTATTCAATCATCTTCATCATTTATCTTAACGGTGGCAATTGAGTTGTGTTCGAGTTAACTTATTCAGGTTCGTGGGTTAATCTCAACCCAAACAAGACCAATTTATAAATCGTGTCAAGAAACTCAACCATAACCCAGATCTACATAGTACGTGTAACCTATAGTGTTGGTTGTTTATCGATTTAGCTAGTTTAAATAAAAAAATGATACGAGGATCTAAAAGATGATAAAATAACATATAAATAACTATAAGACAGTTTGATTATATCTAAGTTATAATCGTAATTCACTCTTATTAATTATACTAGAGGGGTCTGCGTGTTGCGTGATGAGTACCTCGAAAAAAGTTTCGATAAATAATGTATTTTAGTGTATTATGTTCTTTTTAACAAGAATTTATGGATATCTAAATTTACATATACCGCGCTCTTCGGGCTCGAACCTGCTGGGTCTGTGCGCTCGGGCTCGAGACCGTTGGTCCGCTCCCGTTCGGGCTCAAGCCCATTTAGCCGCTGTCTGCTCGGCTTGAATATTTGTATAATGTCTTTATTATTTGTAGTAGTGAAATTTAATGCAAGAATTGTGTTTAATTTGGTTGTACAATATGTTTGATAATTTGTATTTCTTATGTAAGGGTGTTTTAATAAGCGTATTAATTGTATTTATTGACCGGTTAAATAACCGACTACATTAAATAGCATTAATGTGGTGTTTTGTTGTACACTATGCTTCTTGTTTTGTCGTCTAAAAATTATGTGCATTAAAGTGTTGTACACTATGTTTCTTTTCTTGTAAGTAGTAGTCATTATAGTCATTAATAACATTGACCACTTTAATAGCATTAATGTTGTAAGTCTGAAAATTACATTATGCTTATTTTGTTGTACACTATGCTTATTTTGTTGTAAATCTGAAAATTGGTTGTAGCTATTGTACATTGTGCTTAAGTGGTTGTAATTTTTGGTGAAGGGTGTTTTTAATAGCATTAATGTTGTTTGATAAAATCTTGGTCTTAAAATAACACCACCCTTTATTGTGTTGTACAATATGCTTACTTTGTTGTAATTCTGAAAATTAGGTACATTAAAGTGTTGTAAACCATGTTTAATTTTTTATACGTCTTAAAATTAAGAGTGACGTGCTTTTGTGCATTATAAGTAGTATAGATAACAAAATACATTTAATCCAAATCCAACATAAAACCTAAGTTATATATTTTATTTTTAGAGGCTTATCTATACTACATAATAATGTATTTAGGACTTCCTTTAAAAGGAAGTCTTAAAAATATAAGCCTACACATGTTACTATAATTAGTAATTCATATAATTAAGAAAAGAAGAATAATGTACAAACTTTAATGCACATAATTTTTAGCGTACAAGACAAGAAGATAATAGCGTACACCACTTTAATGCACATATTAAAAAAATAAACACCACATTAATGCTATTTAATATAGTCAATTAATTAATTGATCAATAAATACAATTAATCTGATTATTAAAACACCCTAACATAATAAATACAAATTAGCAAGCATATTGTACAACCAAATTAAACACAATTCCTACATTAAATGTCCCTAATACAAATAATATTATACAAATAATATTCAAGCTCAAAACAATAACATGCTAATTGGCTTGAGCCGAGAACAGAACAGCTAACGGCTCGAGCCGACAGACACAGGCTAAACGAAATTCTCGAACCAGTAAATTTATTGTCAAAAGAACATAATAAACTAAAATACATGATTCATTTGAAAATTTTATTTCAAACTTCTTCACGAACGCTACGGCAATCGTTAAATGTCACTAATACAAATAATAAAACACATTATACAAATATTAAAGCCGAGCAGAATCGGGCAAAATGGGCTTGAGCCGAACAGACGGGCAACAACGAACTCAAGCTCTAAACAGACCTGCCAAGCGAAGTCTTAAAGTCTTAAAATATGAGCCTACATATGTTACTATAATTAGTAATTAATATAATTAAGAAAAGAAGCATAATGTACAACACTTTAATGCACATAATTTTCAGACGTACAAGACAAGAAGCATAGCGTACACCACTTTAATGCACATATTAAAAAAAAAAAAAACACTACATTAATGCTATTTAATATAGTCAATTAATTAATTAATCAATAAATACAATTAATACAGTTATTAAAACACTTAACATAATAAATACAAATTATCAATCATATTATACAACCAAATTAAACACAATTTACATTAAATGTCACTAATACAATAATATTCAAGCAGGAACAGCAACAGCCAAATGGGCAGGCTGAATCATGAAACAAAATTTCGAAATCAGAATTTATTGTCAAAAAGAACATAATAAACTAAAATAAATGATTCATTTGAAAATTTTATTTTAGGTTACTTGCCGTCATAACGCCACGCACTGCATTAAATGTCACTAATACAAATAATAAAGCGCATTATACAAATATTAAAGCCCGAACATGCAGCGGCAAATGGGCTTGAGCCAGAATAGCACGGGCCAAACAGCTCGAGCTCAACAAGCAGCACAAGCGGGCTCGGGCCCAAACAAAGCCGGGCCAAGCAGGCTCGGGCCCAACAGTAGCAGACAAGCTCCGGGCCTGCAGTGGCTGAGGGCAAGCGGGCTTGAGCCGAACAGACGCAGTCTAAATGAAATATCCAGTAATTTATTGTCAAAAAGAACATAAGAAACTAAAATACATAATTCAGGAAAAATTTATTTTAGGGTACCACATAATAGCGGTACCTACTAGTATCTTAAATGGGTTCACAGGTTGACATGTTTAATACTTACTTAACCTAAACGCGACCCATTTATTAAACGGGTTATACGGTTTGACCTATTTTTTTTACCCAAACCTGTTTATCCTCAACTCAAGTGTTTAACTTCGTATCGAATTTGTGTCGTTTATCATGCCATGACGAAAATTGTCATCCCTAATTTCTCCAAAATCAAATTGCAACAACACTTTGCGTTGTCGAATAAAAACGATCAAATATCTCTTTAAAACACCAATATCATTAACATTGTTTTCTCATCTTTCAAATTAACAAAACAATAAGTGTCTGGTATAATCACCTCCAACACCAAAGCCTTCCCCGCCACCACCACCTTTCCCCATCTACCACCATCATTAAATCAAGATTAGGTTCCGGAATTTCAAACAATAACTAACATAGGCTTTGAAATTGAAATAATGTACTGAAAATCAAATAAAAATGGGTTTCACGCAATGAGGTTTAAACAAATATAGGGTTTCAGGACTTGTGGTGAGCTGCATTTGTACATATCTAGGATTTTAACGAGTTGGTGCAACATTTTTGTGGTCCAATCAAGGACGGAGCTTGAACCAATTTGTTAGGGGGGCCGAAATAACAAATTCCAATTTCAAGGAGTTCAAATTGTGAAATCGAAAACTTAAACACTAGGTCATTAAACAAATTACAAATAGGGCAAAAAATTTTAGAAGGGGCCAGGGCACACCCCTGCCCCTATAATGCTCCGTCCATGGGTCCAGTCCACCATATATGTGTTCGGTTGAGTCCATTGTGTATGTGTTCGTCTTACATTTTTGGGTCAATTGCATATATACCCACTAAACTGCAGATTTGTATATATCCCAAAACACGTTTAACTTGCATCAGACATCATGCATTGAAACTTGTATTTTGAGAAATATCAAGTTTTAAGTTTTAGTGGATATATACAATTCTCCCTACATTTTTTTTTTGGGATAAAATAAGTTTTATAAAAGGATGTTGAGGTTTCTTTTTAAGTTGAAGTGAACAAATATGCCATGAGCATATTTATATATTTGTAAGATTTTTGTTACTTTTTTCAATGGAAGATCTATGCATTTGTTTTTTAGCGAAATTATTTTGAAAGCATTAGTAAAATTCGTTGAGGCTGTTTAAAATTTTCAAGGCTTTTGGTTGATATTACTCTCTCCGTTTTAAAATAATAGTCCCCATCTGACCTTTAAAGTCTTTTTTATTCAACTTTAACCTTAAGTATTTTTGTTTGTGTTATATAATAATTGATGCAAAATAAATGAATGAATTAAGTTTTAAATATATTTTTATTAATATAATTTTCATCAAGTATTAATTAACACAAACAAAATCTAGAAAGTCAAAGTAGAATAACAAATATTTTAAAAGTCAAACGAGGACTATTATTTTAAGATGTAAGAAATCTTAGTTTAATTGTACAATTGAGTTTGTCTTTATGTAGTAACTTATGACAACTTTTTTTTTCTTTTTATAATTCCTTTTTTTTTTTTTTTTTTTTTTTGAACTATGACAACTTATTGATTGTTATGAGTGTTTTTGATGTTTTTAGAATTTTGCTCAAAATAAAATTTAAAATTAAAATGAAAAATTAAAGTGGAAGAAGATAAGGATAATTCTATAATTACGCTTTGGTTTAAGGACGAAAAATACACTTGTAAGTTTTCCACAGGAACATTAAGGGCACTTTAAAAGATGTAGAGATTGCACTTTCAATTTGACCAAATCATGCGGGGACGATTTTTGCAATTTACTATTTCCATTACTATAAAACTTTCTAGTAACCTGACGTATACTTTTTGGCCTTTCAGTCAATATTGGAAAATATGTCACATTTTTTCAGTCATGTAATTTAACAGAAATGGAAGAGAAATTTACGTTTGCATGAAATAGATTTTTTTGCGTTACACACGAAGTCACACGAGACGACGTTCGATCATTAATGATAACTTCACGCACATTTATATTGTTGAAGCGAATTTTTCTTATTGGCAATAAAAACAAAGAGACAACATCTTTGATAAAGGATTGATGATAACGAGCTTTATAATTAAGCAATCATACCAAAAAATGTCTGATTTGGATATAAAAAAATCTTTTAAAAGGACATGTATTGATAGGGGTGAGATCAATAAAGATCACATAAAAATTAAAGATCAAATAGATCATTCTCAACCATTCATTTTTGATCAAATTTATTAAATTACTTTCAACCCTTATATTTAAAAATTAAATATCTCACAAACCGTTAATAGTTAGATAAAACTAATTATACACAATTCATGACAAAGAATAAAATTATCTTTCTATAGAGATCCAATATTGTATCTTTTCAATGACTTATTTTTATCGGTTTTGCGGGTTTCGATATATTCTGTATAAACGAAATTTTTAAAAATCTTTTTTTAGATTAACACAACCCCTAAACCCTAAAACCCAACCCCTAAACCCTACCCCTAAACCCTAAAAACCCTAACCCTAAACCCTAAAAACCCTAAACCACTAAAACCATAACCGCTAAACCAAAAACCTAAACCCTGTCCGCTAAACCGTAAGAAACCAAACACTTAACCCTAAAAACTTAACCCAAAAGTCAAACCCTAAGCCCTAAACACCTAAACCCTGTCAGTAACCCTAAACCCGAAAAAAGTCGGAAAAAAATTTTGTCGAAAGATATGATGTGGGATATCAAATTAAAGGTAATTTTATCTTTATCGTGATGGTATGATTAGTTTCGTCTAACGATTAATTGTTTGTGAGATATTTAGTTTTTAAAAATGAAGGTGAAAGTTTATTTTATTGTTTTGATGAAAAAATGAGTGGTTGATAATGGTTTATTTGATCTTTAGTTTTTCTTTCATCTTTATTGAACCAAACTCTGTATTGATATATACACATCTTATGATCGCTAGGGGAAATTGTCAAAAATGGTTACAAACTCGATTAAATTGCGTACTTATAATTAAGTTAAAAAAGCTCACTCTTATTAAGTAACTTGAACAAAGAAGAAACTTATTTGTTTTCATATACAAGGTTTACAACCCTAGCAGTAGTGTTCACTTATCACATTACAAAAGTCAAATTCTCCATAGCAACTATGATCAATTGATCACGATCGTGTGTTATTTTTATGTTAATACTTAATACCAAGTATATATAAGAATCTGAAAACAATAATGTAAGGCATACCATAAAAGATGACATAATTATTAGCATAAGAAAGTAGCACGTTGGTGCAACTTCTAGTCAGCAAAATGTCTAACTTATTGTATTGTTAGAATGTTAGTTTAGTGATCATTCACATCTTTAATAAAGACTTATGCTATACTTTTTTAAAGGTTGAATTAGCAGCCATTGACTCCACCACTTATTATATCAATTTTTTTGCTATATAAACACAAACACAACCAACGCAAATCACATTTCACTCTTAACACCAAAAACACACACACACACACACACACAAAAATACATCCAAAATGGTTATCGAAAGAAAAATCATCGACCATGTTTCGGGCTGGTTGACAATGTACGACGACGGTTGTGTTGAGCGTGCATTTACTGGACCACCAGAATTTAAATTCATGTCTGATCCCGTAGCACCACATGCCCATTTCATCGATGGCGTTGCTGTCCATGATATTTCTATCAACGATGATTCCAATCTTCGTGTTCGCATTTATGTTCCTGAGGTACTAGATACCAATACTGCAAAGCTACCCATAATTCTCCAGTTTCACGGTGGAGGATTTTGCATTAGCCAAGCAGATTGGTTCATGTACTATAATATTTATACTCGTCTAGCCCGTGAAGCTGGAGCTGTAATAGTTAGTCCTTTCCTCCGTCTTGCACCCGAGCATCGTCTCCCTGCCGCAATTGATGATGCCTACAACACACTTCTTTGGCTCAAAGACTTGGCAGACCATAAAACCAACCAATCACTAGGAACAAATCAACATGTAAAATACTTTCATTCTAAGCAAAAATTATTTTATGCCATTTCCTTTTATTTTATGTTGCCCTAACTTATGCTACGTGTGATTTTTTTTTTTTTCCAGATTCGAGACTGGTTGTCTACTAAGGGAGATTTCACCCGTGTTTTCCTCATTGGAGACAGTTCGGGTGGGAACATAGTTCACCAAGTGGCCAAAAAGGCGTCAGGAGAAAATCTCAATCCACTAAAACTGGCCGGAGCAATCCCGGTCCACCCGGGATTTCTCCCAAGGCGATCACAAGTCGAGAGATGGAAAAAGCGGAATCACCACTTTTGACTCTAGACATGTTGTACAAGTTTTTGAATCTTGCATTGCCTGAAGGAAGCACTAGAGACCATCCCATAACATGTCCAATGGACGATTCATTGGAGGGTTTGGATTTGCCACCGTATCTGCTATGTGTGGCTGAGGAGGATCTCGTGATTGCTACGAATATGGAGTTTTACGAAGCGTTGAAGAAAAGTGGGAAGAACGTTGAGTTGTTGGTGAGTAATGGAGTTGGACATAGCTTTTATCTCAACAAGGTCGCCATTGATTTCGACCCAGTCACATCTAAGCAAACTCATAAACTGATCGAAGGGATCGTTAAGTTTGTTGCAAACCACTAGTTTACTTATTTGAGATCACATATTGCTATGATTATGAATAAATTATGAGTTGTATTGATCACGTTTCTTAAAAGATTGGCATCTTCTTATTTGGTACATGTTTGTTCCTCACAATTTCCCCCTTTATTCGTTACAAGTCTTCGAATTGAACCCATTAGTCTAAAAATTTAAATTGTCACCCAACTTAAAACATAATGTTAAGTTTTAATTTTAGATTATTCAATCCCTACTGTTTTGTATATTAAACTAACAGGATTAGATTTTCTAAAGCTGTGTAGTTTTGTGCTATGTTAGTTCACCTTTATTAAGTTTGTAACTAGTGAAATCATTGAATATGATCTTGTAACATAGCATTTCAATTTCATATCTAACTTTGTCAAGTGCGACAAGGAATTGTTTTGTGCGTCACCGTTGGATCTTGATTAACACAAGGCATTGATATTATGTAGGTCCAACCTGATTATGGCTCGAGTTTCTCGTTAAAAGGTGTTTGCCACTTAAATTGTGGTAGTATTTGAGACAATGAATGAAAATAGACAATACTCTTTTGTTTCATGGACGTAGTTTGATCGTATTTTGGAACAGATTGGCTAAAACTTGTAAATGTTTATGTAACAATAATAACATGGCTGGCTAGCTAGCATGATGACTGTACAAAAAGTAAATAACTTAACACTTTAGTTTTCTTTCAAATGTTTCTATCATTATGGTTGCACTAGCTTGAAAAAGCATATATAGTTGATGTGTCGAACAAGGTGGGCAACGAGTTAAAAGAGGTTGAAAGCTAGGCCATGAAAACTTCTTTCTATGTATCACATTGGGACCATTATGTGGCATTCTTTTTATTTATTTGTTTATCACTTATTTAAGAGAGCCAAATGGTTTATCTGTCAGGGTTTTCGGTTTATTCTGTTAGTCTCGTTAGAGTACCTTAATAGTAAGTATAGTACGTGCCATGAGCAGAGGACTCGACTTAACATCACATTGGTAGGGAATTAGGGCCCCTTCTCTAGTGAGTCCAATGTAAGACGAAACCAATGAACCTCTATTATAGACGAGATGGAAGACTGATCCTATATGTTTAAAGACGCCACATGAGTTCGAAGAAAATGACTCCGTAACAATTGGTATCAGAGCCAAGTCGGACCAAGATGGACCGAAGCAGAATCACTCATGTCACTCTTCTAAAAGTTATTAAAAGTGTTGGTTGCACAATGGTGGCGGAAGAGGTCTCCCGGAATGTTATGGAGGATAATATGATGTCATGTCGAGACACAATGTCGCATTCGATGATAGTAAGGGTGTGTTTGCTTCATGGGTTTTGGGTTTTAAAAGATAAATGTAGTTGTGTAATCACTTTCTAAGATCAGGATTCGGGAGTTACATGGGTTTTGTTAAAGTAGATGAATTAGCTCGGTTTTATGACATTTATGAGACCTACTTTTTTTCTCTTGTGTCTTTCTACTTTCTATCTTTTTAACATTATAATAACATAACTTTAAATTAAAAATTGTTCATTTCTATATAAACTAATTATTACTACCTCCGTCCCAAAATTATAGTCCCCGTTTGACTTTTTTGGTATTTCTTTTTCAACTTTGACCTTAAATATTTTTGTTTATGTTATACAATAGTTTGTGAAAATTATACCAAATAAAAATACATTAAAAACCCAATCCATTCATATATTTTGCATCAAGTATTATATAACACAAACAAAAATACTTAAGGTCAAAGTTGTAAGAAAAAGACCGAAAAAGTCAAAAGGGGACTATAATTTTGGGACGGAGGGAGTATTAATTAAATATATTTTTTTTTCTCCTACATCAATTTCAAATTCAAAACCTAATCCAAATTTAAATCAAAATCCTAATCCTAATCATAAACACATCTACAAACCAAACAAACCAAACGGACCCTAAGAGAGTAATGGACCTAAGTAGGGATGAGAATCACTGCACAATGGATCTTAAGTCGCTAGAAGGAGTAACAGACTAATCTAAGAAGGAAGGTAATCACGCATGTTGGGACACAAAGAGTTGAAATTGAATGTCCTTTTATGCCACGAAGCCGGATTAAAGCCAAATTATTTTAGGGATGTTATTTGTTGAGGTGAATGATCATGCATGAGGTCGTGCATAAATTGGTGGTGGAAGAATGTTACAAACAAATTTTCGAAGGCTCGGGTTTTGCTTGGAAGCGTGCTGATTGCGATGGTTTCTAGTTTATCATGTTGGTCTTCTTGAAGTACCCACAACGACAAGGTGTAATATGTGCTACGAGTAGATGACTCAAAATAACACCACACTGGTAAGAAGTTAGGGCAACTCCCTTATTGAGTCTAAGTTAAAACAAAACCAATAAACCTCCATTATACGCGAGGCATAAGACTGGTCCTTATCAAATTAAGAACGCCACACTGGTTCGAATTAATGACCCCGTGATGTCACTCATGAACAAAACACGTCAATTTTTTTTATAATCTCAACGAAAAATCAGATGTCGGAGTTTCTTACTAATTTGAATATATATCTAATCTACTAAGAGTTTACAATCGAGTACTTCTTTACTTGTTCAAACCAGCTCTCGTTTATTATTTACGATGAGAATTGATACTCACATCACATTTTTTGATGCATGCACCACAATTTGTGTATTACAGTTTGTATCGTACAATATTGTAATGCACAAATTATGATGCATACATTAAAAATGTGATGTGAGTATCACCCCTTATTTACGATACCTCAAGAAAGAAGTAACGATAACAGTGGTTAACTGTAAACATCATAGAAATCACATGTTGTGTGAGACGAATTTTAGATTTTCAAATTCATTATTGTCTTTAGTTGCTCTAATCATTAAACTTTGATGATCTTGTTAATTAAATTAAATATAATAAGTTAAAATAGATCTCCTTAGTGCTCATCGTGTTTCAAAATTATTATCCAATTTTTCATTTTAATATGTTTTAAAATAATTTTCTATTTTTTACTTTAACCAATTATAATTTAACCAATTATAAGAGAGCTTAGTGAGTGAGTATAATAATTAATAAAAGTTAATGTGGCGAGATTTGTCTTGGAGGAAGGAGAAGTCAATGAGCAACGATCTTCTCGTCCCCCCAAGAAGGTTGGAGCGGATAAACAGTTTCGATCGGATGAAGGGAACAGGAGCCAGAAAGTGTATTCAGCTAATACCATGTCGTTCAAGGAGGCGTTTTCTGGGGCCTATAAAGGGAAAACGATTGATATTGACGATTCCATTTATGCTTTTGAGAATCTGCATGGGAGATCGCTAGCTGTTACACTTGGCTCCCTAGAGGTTCTTAAAAATATTAGGTGGTTGTTGAAGGAGATGGGGTTGGGGGAAGGAGAGGTGCGGTGTTTGGGTGGTTTCATGGTGCTGATTTCTTTCCGTTTGAAGGAGCATGCAATTATGGCCAGGGATGAAATGATCGGTAGACCTGAAATGTTCAGTTATGTGGCTGTTTGGGAAGGCCAAGTTGTGCCCTTTGAACGGTTTGCATGGTTGAAGGTGGCGGGGATACCGTTGTGCATGGTAGATGATAAGGTTATCGATAACATTGGGAGCTTTTTTGGAGCGGTGGTCAAGAAACCTTCGTTGGAAAGGTTGGAGTTGGATTCGCCGTATCAGTACATTGGTGTTGTACTTAGTCATGGAGCTCGAGTTCAAGAGGTAGTTTTTTTGAAATGGCGCGGTAAAACGTTTAAGATTTGGATTGAGGAAGATGACAAAGATTGGATTTAGGATTTCGTTAATGACTCCGATGGAACGTGGTCCAGTGATCTAATGAATGTTAACCAGGAAGATGATCCGGTGGTGGAACCTATGTGTTCTCCGGCGAAGGAACCTGTTTTGGAAAGGGAGAATTTTAAGGAGGTGGTTAATGAAAATATTAATGACAACAGGAGAGAGAAGGCTGGTGATTCGGGTTTGAATTTGAAAGACATTGATGATGTCAATCAAAGTCCTATTACTGATCAAGGGGTTTCGGTTAATGATATTGGCACTGATGGTGGCAATCAATGCCATAATTATGGCTTGGAGAACTCGGTCAATGTGCTCAAGAGAAAAAAGTCCAAACAAAAGAATGTTGAAGTGGGCTGCGCATCTGGGGGTCATTATTCTAGCAGTAATGATAGGCCTACTAAGGGTTTTAAGAATGGTGGGCTTTCTGATGATGACCCTTTCAACTTAAATCCTTTTATATTGGGCCTGGATGGAAATGTTTTAAAAACAAGAGGTATGGGCCCAGTCCAGATTTCTAATTCATTTCAAGCGCTATTAGTTGAGACGGAAGAGACGCCTGAGGAGAATGAAAAAGAAGTTCCTTCTGTTGCTGAAGAAACAAGTCCGAACTTAACATCAGAAGCGGAGTTAAGGGATAAAGAAATGGCAGCTACTAAGGAGTTCGGTGGTCGGCTTGGTGTTGATCTACAGGGCTTTGAACAGTTGGTTTCGAAACAATTGAAGGTGAAGGTTTATAGTTTGGTAAGCGATGAATATTCTATCTTTGAATATTAAAGGGGTAAGGGCGGATGGGAAAGCATCTTGGTGTAAAGGGTTGATTTCTAAATACAAAGTTGATTTTATGGGTCTTCAAGAATCTATTCTTGGTGACCCTGATAAGTTCGATTTTTCTATGGTATGGGGAACTAGGGATTGTGACGTTGATGTTGTTGGAGCCAGGGGTAAATCTGGTGGTTTAATTCGTATTTGGAATCCTAGGAAGTTTAATAAACTTAAAACTACCTTGGATCAAAATTTTATTGTGACGACTGGCAATATTGTTGAAGACGGATCTATTTTGAATGTGGTTAATGTATACGCTCCGCAGAAGGTGGGGGAAAAAAGAGCGTTGTGGGAGCGGCTCTTGGCTGTTATGCAAGGGATGTTGGGGATGTGGATTTTTATAGGTGATTTTAATTCGGTCAGATGGGATTGTGAAAGAAGAAATTCAAAATTCAATAATGTGAAATGCTCGGGACTTTAATAGTTTTATTGATGAGGCTTGTTTACAAGAATTTACTATGCAGGGAAGTAGATTCACTTTTATGACATGTTATGGTAAGGACGCGAAGATGAGCAAAATAGATCGTATGCTGGTGTGCCAGGATTTTTTTAATAGATGGCATGGAGCTTGTCTTAGAGCGTTACTAAGGGAGTTGTCTGACCACAGCCCTCTGTTGTTAACTGTTAGTGATTCTAATTATGGGGCTAAACCGTTCAAGTGGTTCAACTCGTGGCTTGATCGGGAAGGTTGTGAAGATATTGTTCGAGATGCGTGGAATAATGTTTCGATTGAAGGCCCTGCTGACATAGTGATCTTTTAAAAGTTTGTAGCGGTTAAGTTGGCTCTTATGAGTTGGTGGAAATCATTTTCTAATAAAGAAGGGGCGGAGTTAGAATTCGTAAAAAATGACATTAGAAGGCTAGAGTTGATTATGGAGACTCATGATCTTGAGGAAGATGAGTTGTAGGTTTGGGAGGAAAGTAAGAAAGAGTTGGATAGAATGGTTTTTTTGAAGAACAAGGACCTGAAACAGAAATCTCGGGTGAACTGGGCGTCGTTGGGTGATGAAAACTCGGCTTATTTTCATCGATGTATCAACGGTAGGAAAGCGGCTAATGATATTCCGGGGTCTTGGTTAATGGGAATGGATATCTAAACCTCCGTTAGTCAAGAGAAGTTCTTCGCTTATAGAGAGCTTTTAGTGAGACTAATTTTAGGAGACCGGTTTTTATTTGTGATAATTTGAAACAGGTCCCCATAGAGAAGATAGAAGATTTGGTCGCCCCCTTCTCTAAGGATGAAATTAAGGATGCAGTCTTTGATTTGTGTTAATTTTCATTTTATTAAACACTTTTGGTCGTTGATGGAGGAGGATTTTTTGAGGTTATTTGAAGAATTTCATGAAACGGGTTCCATAAGTAAAGAATGCAGCTTGTCTTATATTACTCTTATTGCTAAAAATAAAACGCCTATGGGGTTGAAAGATTATCGGCCTATAAACCTTGTGGGGGTTGTTAATAAAGTGATCTCTAAGGTGGTAGCTGCGAGGATTAAAAAAGTCATGGAGGATATGATTTCCGAGTCGCAATCTGCATTTCTTAAGGAGCGGTTTATTTTGGATGGGCCCCTAGTTCTTAACGAGCTGATTGGGTGGATCAAGAAGCATGATAAGAAGGCTTTCTTTTTGAAGATCGATTTTGAAAAGGCGTATGACAACGTGAACTGGGATTTTCTAGTGTCCATTATGGAGCAGATGGGGTTTCCGGATAGATGGTGCTTGTGGATTAGAGGTATTGTTCAATCTGCTCGTTCTGCGGTTTTGGTGAATGGGTCGCCTACGTTTGAGTTGAAATGTCAAAAAGGTCTTAGACAAGGCGATCCTCTTTCTCACTTTTTGTTTCTTATTGTGATGGAGGGCTTGGCTAAGTTGATTTCAAGGGCTTGTTTTTTGGGAGATATTGAGGGGATTAAAGTGACCAGGGGGGCCGTGTATTTCCCATATGTTGTACGCGGATGATGCTTTATTAATGGGCTCTTGGTCCCCTAATAATATCACTATGACCAATCGGTTATTGCGTATCTTCCATATAATTTCTGGGTTGAAAATTAATGTTCAAAAATCCCATATTTTTGGGTTGGGGGTGTCTTCCTCGGAAGTTTTTTCCATGGCCGAGGTGCTGGGATGTAAGGTCGGTGAGTTACCCTTCATTTACCTTGGTATAAAAATTGGCGCGAATATGAATAGATCGGCTCACTGGGGTTCGGTTATAGATACGGTGAAAAGTAGACTTTTATCATGGAAGGCTAAGTTGTTATCTATGGGTGGTCGCCTAACGTTAATTAAATCGGTTCTGGCTAGCCTTCCGGTTTATTATTTTTCTCTATTTAAAGCCCCAAAGGAGGTGATAGAAGAAATCGAAAGTTTGATGAAAAAATTCTTGTGGGTTGGGAATAGATATTGTAAAGGTATTCATTGGGTCTCCTGGGATGTCGTTACGAGGCCAAAGAAATATGGTGGTTTGGGCATTTCTAAGTTGTATGACGTTAACGTAGCTCTATTGGTTAAATGGGCTTGGAGATTCAAATCTAATTATGAAGGTTTGTGGAGAAAAGTGGTGATTAGTATTCATGGTGGTCGTAGTAAGTGGTCATTTTTACCGGTCAAAAGATCCTTACCGGGAACTTGGAAGGTTATTTTCAATTTATTGGAGAAGATTCGTATTAATGGTCAGCCAATTTATAAAATGATTACTTGTAAACTGGGTAATGGGGATCGGATCAGTTTCTGGAAGGATGTTTGGTTTGGCGAAACACCTTTATATATTAGATGGCTAGCTCTATTCTCTTTGGAAAAAGATAAGGAATGTTCAGTCAGCTCCAGGGTGGTGTACGATGGGACTCAGTATCAGATGTCGTCTAGCTGGTCTTCGAGTGTTCATACGGTTGAAGGCATTTCGGAGAAACAAGATGTGTTGTTTATGTTATCTCAGGTTCGGCTTTATGACAGCAAAGACAGGTGGATATGGGATAATAAACCTGCAGTGGAGTTCTCTGTGGCTACGGTAAAAGATTCCATTCGACAGAACCTAGTTGGTTGCTCCAGTCATGTATTTCGATGGATTAATTGGGTTCCGATCAAGGTTAATACGTTGGTTTGGAGAATAGATAAAGGTAGAGTCCCCACGCGAGTTGAGCTGATCAGAAGGAACATTGTTTTGCCTAGCGCTAGATGTCCGATGTGCAACTCAGCAGATGAGTCGGCAAGCCATATTTTTTTCAGCTGCATCTTCGCATCTGGGGTATGGTCTCTGGTTTGGAGATGGTGCAAGATGAGTGTAGCTTCCTTCGCTGACTATGAAGCGGTTCTTAAATGGCCGTCTTCGAGCTCCAATTCTGCCAAGGAAAAGAAGATCATCTGTGGGATTTTTTGGGTCACTAGTTGGGCTATTTGGAAAGAACGCAATAAGGTGGTCTTTCAAAACGGTGATCCGAAGGTGTTGGAGGTGGTTTCATTGATTAAGACTATGTCTTTCATTTGGTTAAAGTATAGATCTAAGTACCATAGGATTGTTTGGAACGATTGGGTTAAATACCCGTTGTACATGCTGTAATTTGTGGTGTGTGGTCCTTTTTGAGGACTTAGCCGTTTTGTTTTGAATGAAGTTCTAATTTCAAAATAATAATAATAATTATACGGCGATTACACATGCATAATAGCGAAGATATAGAACGGCAAATAGTTATAATAACAAACTTGTGGTTCAATATTTCTGTAACGCTTAATCGTTTATGCATGCAAAGAAAATTTATTTTAGATAAAAAATTACATTTTTGATAACATAAAAATAATGTAAAAACATGTTTCAATACACGATTTTATTTCCTGATTGTGCGTTTATGTTAATTAGGGTTCCAAGGTTTTCCTATGTACTTTACATTGTAATTATTATATCAATAACACACAACATCTACGAAGTTTCATTATTCAACATGGTTTCAGACTTAGTCAAACACCATGATCCGCTGCATCTATGCTACTCTGTCAAATCCTAACCGCCGTTGTTATCCTTTCTCTAAAAAACACTACGCAATTTACGGCCAAACTTCTACATGCTCACTGTTTTGGCCAGGCTCACAAACCATCCGTATTTACTTGACGTCGTCAGTGTCATTATTTTTATTTTATTTTTCATCGGCAAAAATCAATACAATCACACTTCCGCGCGCCGCAACACGCCTAGGAAAGTTCACCTAGATGTCGGATAACATAACAACTTTGTAATTGTGCAAGTATAAAATTGTTCTAAGGTATGTACCGTCTAGCTTGGATGACTAGTTTACATATAACTATGCATAAGTCGAGTTAACAACCCTCAAGTGCTCACTTAAGCTAACTACGCTTGTGATATGCTCAATTCACCAGTCAATGATAGTGTCGACACACGCGTAGGGAAAGTTCACCTAGATGTCGGATAACATAACAATTTTGTAATTGTGCAAGTATAAGAATTGTTCTAAGGTATGTACACGTCTAGCTTGGATGACTAGACTAGGTTACATATAACTATGCATAAGTCGAGAAGCTTTGGAACACGTTGTACTCTACGCACAAAAAAAGTGACTGGAGCGCAAACATAATTGCTCTCTCACTAGTTTTGCACGATTATTTGAATGGATAGGAAAGTGCCACGTATACCCGGAGCTGCTCTCCCTACTACTTTTGCGCTCCAACAACATTTCATATTTCGAAAAGATGAAGGTATGAGATAGATATGAAAAGTAAATGATAATAAATGTATTGGTTATAATTAAAATACACGATTTGTTATTAAAAATCAATTACCAAGCGATTTGTTATTATTGTTTAGTGTGGGAGCGCAAATTACAGGGGAGAGCATGTAAAATTATGCTCCTTGTCAGTTATATATTAATATGAGTTGGGCCATATGGAGTGCAAAAGTAGCCTGAGATCAAAATCAAATCGCGCCTTAGGTAGACTTTTGTAATAGAAAATAAAAGTGTCGATATTGGTTGTTTGTTTTTCTTTTGTAAATATCGGTTTTGGTAATTGTTTTTAAGTTATAACCAATTGTTCTAATGTATTAAATACTCTTTTAAGTAAACAACTTCATCTATAATTCTAAACCATAACATTTTAAGCCGTCTTTTTCGTAATACATAACAAAACACCAATTGAATCCTATCTACTAGACATGTGTTCATTAGTTACGGCCCGGTTCCATGTAGTTGGTGAAAAAAATACTACGCATATAGTTATGGTTTTATTATTAACATCACAAGATATTATATCCGAAGAGATTTATTTTACATACCAAAATTTTTCATACATATCAAGGGACTTATCTTCATCATCCATTTAAAAAGAAATCGATGGTAGAGATTAAAAACGTTTTATTATTTCACATATTTTTATAATTTAAATATCTCTTAAACCGTTAATCGTTAAGCGAAAATAATTACACCATCATGACAGTATTTAATTATCTTTTCATAGGCAAGACTTTGATATCTTTCGAAAAAGAAAAGAAAAAATCGTTTTTCACGTTTATTCGTCCTTTTTTCGTTTTCTTGAAACCGAAATTTCGTGAAATATCGTATATGATTTAACACTAATTTGAATATCACATGCGATATTAATGTTAAATCACATATGATATGTAATATCATATGTGATCTTATTGTTAAATCATATATGATAAATCACATATGATATCATCTCATATATGATATAACACTAATATCATATATGATATAACACTAATAGTGTTATATCATATATGATTTTTAATGTAAATTTCGGTAAGGTAAAAAGCGAAAAACTTAAAAAAAAAGTAAAAATACAATTTTTTTGTCGAAAGTATATCAAAGTCACTTATCTATAAAGATAATTAAACTTTGTCATAATGATATTTTTTTTCGACTAACGATTAATCTGCTCGAAAGCTATTAATATTTGAAAAAGATGATGAAAGTAAGTTTTTAAATTTTGGATTAATCTTATCCATTGATCGAATAAAAATGGATGGTAGAGATTGATCGCTTTAAGATGTAAATAATCTTTGTCTCAAATGATCTTAAATCATTATATCCACTTAACCTATTTTCACTGGTCACAACCCTATCTGTTTAATATTCCCTATCTGTTTAATATTTAATGGAGATATCATTAAATAATTTTATCCTTGGAATCTTCCAGTGGACATTTTTAGTGAGTAGTTGACTAAACTCTTCAATTCTTTATACCCATTATCGCAACACATTTTGTACTTTCCTACAATGTTTTTAATCCCTTTTTTTTGCATCTGCAAAATCCGGCCAAAATATCAAGATACATTTTTTTTTTTTATAAGTCAAGATACATTTTTTTTTGGGTGCAAAGGTGAGAATATTTATATAACTTCCAAATATGTACAAACATAAAGATAGGAAAACAGGATTTGGACATCACCCAAATCTCAATACAAAAAACAACTAACAGACAACTATACAAGCTTATCCAATATCAGTTTTTCACTAAATGACTAAAAGAACCAGCAACTTGGAATACTAGACCAGCATCCAGACTTCATCAGAAACACATACTTCTTGCACAAAACAACTTGATAATTCTCACCTATAAAGCACCACCATCTAGCTACATTTCCTCTATTCCATTCTATTAAGCTACTCATCCTTCCACCACAGTAGACAAAACAGAAATGGAAAGAGGCATCACTAGGAACCCATATCCCATCCATGGGGGGGCTCTGCCAAGACAACCTACATTTCCCTCTCAATGGAAGGCTTCAGTTGCTTGGGAACACACTCTGTTAGGTCACTAGTTTTACAACACAAGCTAACAAGAAAGAGATAAGGCGATTGAACAATAAACCAAACACACACACACAAGATAATTATACGGTTTAGGCGTAGGAGTGAGTGAAAGAGAAATATTGAACAATCAACCTTCAAATGAAGGTTTACATAAGGTATTTATAGGAGGAAAGCTAGGGCAACACTCCTAGTTTCCATCCTTTCTTTAATGGACTTGGGCCTAAGCTCATGGGCCTTCTACATAAGCTTAAGGCTAATAACAAACATAAAGGCCATAATAAGCTACCCATTACATAATAATGACTAACACTTGAAATATAGTTTAGGAGTGATTCCAACAATCTCCCCTCAGTGTTGGTGATGAGCGGTGAAGGCGTTGATGTAATAGTAGCTCGGCGACTTCGACATTCTTCTTTCTTGTGAGAAGAATTGCCTTGATTCGAACAATCTCCCGGTGTAGAGATAGTTGTCTTTGAGCAGTTATGTTTTGACGTCATCTTTAACTTTGTTCTTTGATCATTGTTCTTTGTGGTGAAAGTGATAGTATGTTGTTGTTTGCATCAATGCGCCTCAGTGCCTTCATTTGCTCCGGTGTCTCCACGTCATTCTTCAACATGCTCACGCTCTTTGACGTTGGAATTCGGTCTTGATGAAGTTCTTTAAGTCTTTTTAACTTTGTAGATTCTTTGATTTGATGAAGAATCATTACATTGTTGTGTTGCTTTTGGATAGAACTTCCATTAGTGATGATGTTGGCGTGAGCATGAGAAGTATCGCGACGATCATCCGCTCCGAGCTTCCATAAGAAGAAATCATTTCAAGCGGTTAGTAATAAGCGGTTCGGCACTTACAAGTTTGAACTTGAGAGTGTTAACGACATAGTGTGAAAACACAACTCTAATTCTTACAAAGGCCGTTCTGAGCTGAGTCCCACAGTGAGATAACGCGATGTACCAAGTACATCTACGATTCGAGATAGTCATTGAGGTACACCAAGCGTCACCTCTGACGTAGACCGTTTGAGACACACTAAGCGTAATCCATGGGAGTTACAAGTGACTGCTTTGTCGGGCGGTTTGATGTTGACCACGGCGAGTTTCCATTCAATCACCGAGGATCACGGATATGAACCTCTCATAAATATTCTCGACAGTTGCTAAGATGCGTGAAGGACTCGATATGAACCATCGATGATCTTATTTGGTGATCAACAAGTGATGAGATGTCAAGTGTTCTAAGAGATCTTTTGATGAATCTCGTGGCTCTAGACTCAATAGTGCGTTTTGGTTTTCTGACGGAGACTAGGAGAGGTCTCCTTATTCAATACCGTGATCTCTAAGAGAAAGCCAATAGTTTACGTGGGGTTCCTGTGAGAATGAAACAAGCTTACATTGAGAGAAACTTGAGTGGCTAAGAAGGTTTAGTGCATGCGTCACTTGGGTCCATGACGACTTTTAATCTTCAATACCGGTGTCACTAAGTGACAACCAAGAGTATATGAATTGAACCCGATTATGCGCCCTAAGTTGAATAATTTGGAGGGCTATTTCTTTTCACCCTTTTCTTTGCATTTCTTTTGATTCTTCAACTCCTTCTTTCTCCGATTCTCAATTTCTCCTTTTATAATCATACCTAAGAACTTCTAAGTACTAACTATTTGTGAGGTCCTTGGATAGATCCCTCAAACTCTGGCGGATCATAGACAGTTATTCTTAACCTTAGTCACCTTATCACTCCATGACTAACCTATGTTTCCATAAAACCATTTACTGAAACATCTCTCAAAGGGTTTGTTAATGAAAACATTTTGAACCACTATTGAGATAAGATTTTGCATAAATACTCCCCTCCACATGTGCTTAAGAGTTTTAATGGTTAATTGCACGATGAGGAAAGAGCGCACTTTTGAATTGATCCACTCAAGATAGACAATCCCCATGAGACACGGTTACATTGCATAGTTAAAGAGTTACATTGTCGACTTTTAGGTGACAACTAGCTCTAATAACTACCTTGAAGGTGTAAACAAACCTCGAAAGGTTGTCAAACCCGTCGAGTTCACGTCTACCAAGAGTTTCTCGAATGGTACATTCTACTCGGACAAGTCATTTGCGAGACACGTTTACATCACTAGCGAACTAGCTTGAAATTATTATCCGTCAAGACAAGTCTTTTCGAGTTACTAACGATTTAGTATCGTCAATTCATTGGTTAAGTCTATTACACAAATTCATTTGCATTTACACAACATATTTCTTATCACATATTTTCTCCCCTCAAAAATGGCATATAAAATGTTATTTTTGAAAAGTTGACAATAAATATGACCATTTCGAGTGTTGCGGAAGATGACCATTATGAACAATTTGTGAACAAAGTTTTAATTCAAATACTCCCCTCAACAAGTGATATAAGCGGTTGAGGTTTTGAAAATCATACGGGAAGTACTTGTCCTTTTGAGCAAAACCTTGAAAAATGAAAGGTTTGATAGGTTTTACTCAAAATAAAAGCTTTAGCTCCTTTTATAAGGATTGTGGCAGAAAGCGTACCACGGGGTCCTTTCTTGACAATTACGGGTTGTACCTTTGTTATGTGTGCACAAGCCATTGACATATATAATCACACATCCAAATTTATAATGAAAGAAACAATTCAAGGGGTACCGGAAGTCCGATGATGTCGCCGAGTGCGCGCAGGCGTTGATAGCGGTGATGTTAATCTGGGTGCGACCACCAACAAAGCTTTCCAACGTCAGGCGATCCCTTATTCAACCTTTCATCAATCATTACGATGATCCTCTCACATCCCTCCGATCCCGAGAATTCCATCGCTTAGGGTTCCCAATCTTGTGACGTATGTCCTTCAACCTATAGGCTAATCCGTCCCTAACCATCTTGAAAGTGTGATCCCCAAACTTGTGAAGTTCACTACCGCCATTTTAGCAATTTCTTTGTAGTTCACTATGATAAACGACACCAAATGGTTTCTTGATGAGTGTATATTGTGATAGTGGTTGATGTCGGGAAGATCAAGTTGTGGTGGAGTGAAGTTAACACGTGTCGATATGATTCAACGGCCAGTGGAGATCTTCTACGTTCTTTGATGACTATGCTCGATGAAGATGAGTAGTGACTTGATGAATTCACGTTGTACTTCGGTTGAAAATTGTCTCATGCGACCACGTACTTTGGCAAGGTACATGTCTTCAATGTCGTTGAGAGACAAATTCTCAAAGTCGACTTCACAGAATGCATAATCCCTTTCATCTTGTCTTTTGACCACAATCTTCTTGAGAAAGGTGTAGTCCCATTTGGTCGAAAGATCAACATGTTTGATGGCAACGATATCCTTAGTACTAAACAACGCATGTTGAGACTTACGAACTGGCGACACGTAGTAGATTCTTGGCGTTACGGCCAATGATGAATCCGTACATTGCATCTCGGTCGTATGCTTCCACGTGTTGGAGAACAAGTGATTAGCTCTTTCCTCGATAGCTATGCGGTTTGAGTATATGGCTGCGAGGGAATGGAAGTGTCAAAGATGTAGCGTATTTCCTTGATCCATCGCCACCATGGAGAAGAAATTCAAGTCTTTGTTGAAGAAATATCGAATGGGATCCTAGGTTCATCTGGTTGGCGATTGTTGGTAGAGGTTTGGTCCGATCGGTGTAATATGGAGGGTTGTCCCTTTTGTGAAGTCGATGTTTGCTTGGGTTGAGCCAATCCATGTTGTTAGACATGGCTCGAGCAATGTTTTCAAGGTGATATTCGACCTCGATGGCACTTTCGAGCTATCTTTCCATAGTTGAAAAGCTTCATTCTTGATTCGCTTCAACTCGGTTTCGTCATCTTCTTCACATGGAACTTTTCTTGCATAATCTTAGCATGCTCCAAAGTATTACCTTGACCGGATGTTGACCTTCTTCGGGGTAGGAGTTTGATTGAAAAGTGTAGAAAACCATTCAAATTCTTGGTTTTATCTTCATCTAGCCATGATCGACGACGGTCATTGGTCGCCTTCTTCTTCTTTTGTTTTGGCCTAGATGAGGATTACGGTTTCTTAACTTGTTTGGGAGAGGTGGGTTGTTGTAGTGGCTCGAGGACCTCTTCATCGTCACCACCCGCATACTAAAATTGATCACCGGTTTTACGAGTCGGGGGTGGTAACTCGGAATCGTCTTGAGGTTTATATGTAGAAAAGCGAGGAGGGACCTTTGTTGAGCGGTGTTCGTTGGAGGAGGGGTTTGCATAGAAGAAGATTCACGGAATTCTTTTGACGTTTAGGTGCAAAGTCCTTGTCCGTATCATCGTCATCTCTTGGTCGTTTGGGTTTATCGGTGACTCTTGCAAGATGATCGAGTTGAAAGTCAAGTAGACCTTGAAAAATTTAGCTTCATCGAGTAAATGTCCCGGATCGCTTTGACATTTGCATCACAAGCTTAGCGAGTAACTTCATTCAAAAGATCGACTACTTTGGCCATTATGGATTAACCAATGCGGCGATGTTTGGAGTGAGTTGTCTAGAAAATACATCTCTAGTCACATTGGGGACTATCGTCAGAAGAAACTTGTGAGTATATTCTCTTGCCGTAAACTCGAATTCCTTTGTGACTTTAGCGAGCGATATCCTCGAAGGTACTTGTGAGTGTAGCCTTGATCATTTTTATTCGATTTCCTCTTGACGATGATTTTCATGAATTCTGAATAAACTTCCTTTCTCCTTTCATTTTGTCATTCTCATCATTTAAGATCTTGTATGTGATCGACAAACCAATTCAACTTCTTGTTGAGCATGTCCTTCTTTCGACTTGTTTGGACGACTTTCACAATTCTTTTATGAGTGTGAGAAATCCAAGAACGAGGTGGTTTCTTCACATTTGGATGATGATTTGGTTGATTTCTTTGATGGTGGTGGTGAGGAATGAGATGATGAATCGATGAGGAGGAGACATGAGGAGGCTCGGGGTCCTTTGGAGGTGCGAGTATCCTCCTTGGAGCGAGTTGGATCGTTGAGAAGATAATCATCATAATTCTCTTCGTCATTTTGTCGGTTTAGCCTTTTCTTCCGTCGAGCCTTAGCTTCTTCATCAGTCTTTTCTTTCTCGATCTTATCCTTTTACGGTTCCTCAATGTTATGTTCGATGAACACCTCCACAAGCGTTTGTTGTTGCACAAGAGTGGTGGCACGGATCCACTATCGGGTCGATTAACGCATCGGGATGCGGTGAAGAGTGGCGACACCACTTGATCCTCGGGGCCACCCATTTGGTCTTTGCAAATTCTTGACCTTTTGAAGGTGTCTAACTAATTTAAACTTCTTCTGTAGGATTTATCCAGTTGCTCTTCATCACTTTGAGCTTTCATCATATGGCACAAGTGCAGAGTCTTTCCTTTTCCTATATCGACTTGAGGACTAGGAGGTTTTGGTATTGAAGGAGTGTCATCCTTTGCGGTTCGAGTAGTGAACCTCCTCGTCGATTCGATACCTTGAGCTTTCGTCAATTAGCTTTCTTTGCGGTTCGGGTTTAGGGAAGGGGAATGGGAACAGCTTCCTTAGAAGGAACAGTCCTTTTACGAGGAGGATTCCTCTTGGGAAACTTCCTTTGACTTTCGAACTTCTGCACTTCGGCACTTCCTCTTACGGTTCTCCGTAGGAGTTCACAAAGACTTTTCATCGAGATGACCAACTTTGCCTTCTTTTACTGCTACTAGATACCTTTTGTATGTTTCGAGCTTTTGATTTCTTTAGATGAAGGTGATCGGGCAACACGACACCTGTTTCTTTGTTGTCGATTCTTTGATTCGATTGAAAGGATAGGCTCGGACAACATGTCGTGATTGTCGGGGTCATTGAGCCTCTTGGGGATATCGGGATTAAGTCCAAGTGCTCTCTGGATCAATAATTTAGTGTATCGACATAGGAATCTTTGAGCCAAGCTTCTTGTGAAATGACATCATGTCTTCCCATATCGATGCTTCATTTCGATGTCCTTCTTGTTGATCAATGACGGAAGATTTGCGTTCCATGAGCTTGGGATGCTCATAGCCACTGTCGCGACCGAGAGCGATTTGGTGATGATGATGTAGAGGTTCTCCACGGTTGAGGAATATTCTTAAGCTCCACGTGAGAGTGCTTAGTAATGATTCTGAAGCTTCATCATAGCCAATATCTATCAAAATTGCGGAACTGTCTCTTGATGGGTGTGGCAAAGAAGTCGGTTGGCTCGATGTCGGAATGATGAAGAACAACTCGTAAGTCATCGGGAGTGATGGTGACTTGTTTGTGATTAAGTGTCACATTCACGCACTTTGACGTGATCCTCTGCATAGAATTCCAAAATTGTTGAATGTAGATTTCTGGGCTGTGGCAGTGTGAGAGCATGTTACGGTAGGGATGATTCCTTAGAATATCCACGGCAATGAGACAAGAAGATTACGAGCATGTGAGGGTTTCAAAGTCAACCCTAAGGTTGTTCTTTCCAATCTTTCTCGGATAGCCATTTGGGAAGATATCGGCAATTGTGAGAACTTGGTGCATCCACATTCATTTGAGCGACCATGTCGTGATGCGAAATAACATTAGCCAAAGAACCAACATATCGAAAGACATAATGTTAGTCAACGAAGGTCTTATTGTCTAGTTATTGAATGTATATTGTCAATGATTATTCTGAGTCCTAAGTCACTTGTTTGTCCAATAGTCCAATGATGTCGTGAAATGTTTCGTGAGTTAGTTAACTTTAAGTTTTAAAGTTTATGTTATCACTTATTGTTCACAACATATCAAGCGATTAAGTTTATTAGTGACATTATTGGATTCGTGACGTTATGATTAGTTTATTTACAAGTTTGTACGTAACAATTCATAATGAAGGTCAATCAAGGCTTAGGCGTAGATTTGACAAAGTTAGCGTAAACGATAATGACATCGGCGTGAGCGAAAGCTTATGCGTGGGATCCCAACTTACAGCGTAAGAAAATTCTGGCGTGGGAAAAGGGATCCTTATCGTGGGG
Source organism: Chrysanthemum lavandulifolium (assembly GCA_022545495.1). Taxonomy (NCBI): domain Eukaryota; kingdom Viridiplantae; phylum Streptophyta; class Magnoliopsida; order Asterales; family Asteraceae; genus Chrysanthemum; species Chrysanthemum lavandulifolium. Next base: position 227,856,713 of record CM040241.1, on the reverse strand, counting down.
CTTCTGGCGTGGCGTATAAAGACCTTACGCGTAAGGCTTACTCGTGAGTAGACCTTATGCGTGGAGTCCTTGTTCACGCATATCCTTCACGGGATACGCGTGGTCCCATTGTAGAACCTTATGCGTAGTAGTTACGCGTAGGATTTCTCTTACGCATAACTTCCTACGCGTAAGGTAATCCTTATCGTGAAGTAACAAATGACCTTGATTACGAATTTTATGCGTAGCAAAGCACGAAATAAATTCATCATATCATCAATCTTAACACATATATTCATTCTAAAATAAAACATGGCATGAAAGCTTGTTAATAGTTATGCGTGAAAGTCATCGCGTAAACCAAAACCCTAAGGGTTAAGAATTACGCATAAGATTTCTAACCATGGGATTAGCACCAAACAAATTCGGTAGGTCTATTGATGTTATGAGAGTCTTTAGGCGGTTTAACATCTAATTCGTGGTGAATCAAAATACCCAAAGTTATGAACTTTAAACCCTAACATCCAATTTTAATCAATTAGTGTTTACGGGTGGTTATAGAGCATGGAAATGATCAATTCAACATGATATGACCATCACACAACAATCTTTTGACCAAAAACCTTCACATTTGAAAACACCCAAATTCGACTCATAAACCCTAATTTCAAAAATCCATTCAATTCGTGTTTACGGGTGGTTTTGAGCATAAAACGATATCATTGATGTTGTTAGAACGTTTTGACACAATCCTTTTAACCACAAACACCCATTCTTGATTGGGTGTTCATACACTTATGCGTAGACCACAAAAACAAGATTATACAACGTTTTAACCGTTGGATTTTGAAAAATTCAAAACCATTGTTTAAAAACATGTTAGTAAACATGAAATCACTTACAAATTGATGATCGAAACACGGTTTTGTCAATTGATTCTTAGGCGTAGGATGTTTTAGGTTTTGAGTAATAAATGTGAAGTGAAAAAGTTAGGTGGAGGATATTTTTATTAAAATAACTTTAAAGTTTTGACAGTTTGGTCCTTCCACTTTTCCTTTTTCATACAAAGCCATTTAACTTCCATTTTGGTTACCAAACAAAGATTTTAAGAAAGAAACTTGTGACACTCCCCTCGACTTAAGAAAATAATGAAAGGTTATAAATTTTAGTCAGGGTGTCATTTAACGAAAAAGTTTACCACCATTGATAAAAGAAACAACAGGGATAGGATAACATGCAAGTACAAAGTTGTTTTGAAGCAGTTAAGTGATTTATTTTCTCCCCTCAACACTTGATCGGAAAAATACGAATTTTGAAAGATTATAGTGTTGAAGGAAGAAATGTACTTGCCATGTTGAAAGAAAATAGATAGAAGAATATTTTTGTTGTTTTATCGGGTTTTATATTTTTGTATTTTGTTTTGAAAAATTATTTACAAAAGATGTTTTGGTGTTTGTGGGTTTTTAAGACTATTTTAAGAGGTCATCCAATTCCTCTTGAGTCAAACACCTCATACCAATCCGGTGGACCAACTCATTAAACCTAGCGGGAGGCAAGGCTTTGGTGAGAAGATCGCCAATTGGTATTCGTACCCATAAAGTATAATTCAACGGTACCACTGTTCACGTGGTCCTTGATGAAATGATAGCGAAGATCGATGTGCTTTGATTTGAGTCTTGAGCGGGTTGCGAGATCGCAATGGCACTCCGATTGTCGCGATACATCGGGATTACATCAAATCGTAACCATAGTCTTTGAGTTGTGTTCTCATCCGGATGACTTGAGCACAACACGCGGACATGGCTACATATTACCTTGGTTGATGACATCGATGTACAATCCTGCTTCTTTGATTGCCAAGACACGGTTTATCACCAAGAAATTGTAGAGCTCTGAAGTACTTTTCCTTGAGTCTAAGCATCCTGCGTGGTCGGCATCTGAAAAGCGATTAGTTCAAACCGAGAATCCTTGGGATACGGATCCCAAGTTAATGGTTCCTTTGATGTATCGGAGGATTCTTTTAGCCTCGAGAGGTGGGTTTCGATTGGTCGCGACGATAGCGGGAGCATAGATAAGCGGCAAAGACAATATCGGTCTCTAGCTGTTAGATACATGAGAGACCCAATAATACTTGATATTTGGTAGGGTCAACTAATTTCCCATGTAAATCGACATCTAGCTTCTTGGTATGAGTCATTGGTGTGGCATAAGTATCACGGTTTTCATTCCAAATTTGTTTAACAATTCAAGGGCATATTTGGGTGACTCAAGAAAATACCACGGGGTGATTGATGAACTTGCAATCCTAGAAAGAGCGTAAGTTCACCCATCATGGACATTTCAAAATTTTTCTTCATTAGTTTTGCAAAAGCGATTGAAAACTTTTATGTGTAGACCCAAAATGATGTCATCCACGTAAATTTGAACAATTAAGATATGTGCCCGTGATATTGTATAAAAGAGTTGGGTCAACCGAACCTTTGGTGAAATTATTAGCAATGAGGAAAGATGATAGCTTATCGTACCATGCAGGGGCTTGTTTGAGACCATAAAGAGCTTTGTTCGGTTTGTAGACATGGTTGGGCACTCGGGATCAACGAATCCTTGGGTTGGTGACATAAACCGTTTCTTTCAGTTGTCCATTGAAAGCGCGGTTTGACATCCATTTGAATGACCGTCATATTCATATGAGCCATGACGAGAAATATCCGAACGACCTCAAGGCGAACAACCGGAGCAAAAGATTCTTCAAAGTCTATTCCTCTTCTTGATGATAACCCTTAGCAACTAGGCGTGACTTGTTTGGATTCGTTCCCTTGACATCAATTTGTTTTCCAAATCCATTTGAGACCAATGGCGTAGACCCTGTTGGTCTTTCAACCGATTCCATACTTCAAGACGTTTGAATTGGTTGAGTTCTTCTTGCATGGATTCAATCCGGTTGTCTTTTGTCATTGCGTCTTTAATGTTTTAGGCTCAGTTAGCGGTGGTGAGTGCATAAATGCAATGTTCACCATCGTGTGAAGGCGTTGTCTCGTAACGACTGGTTGATTCGGGTTGCCAATAATATTAGCGAGAGGATGGTCTTTTGTCCATCTATGTGTAGAGGGTTGATGTTGGTATACATTGTGCGATTTTGAGGATTCAAATGGTTTGTTGAAGATTCCGCGACATCAGTGCATCGATCTCATTAGCAAAGCGGGTTGAAGAACGCATTTGGATCAAAATCTGCGGTGGGGTACATCATTGAAATATCATCGGTTTGGTTCATCATTGTTGGAGCGGTTTGTTCAAGCTGTTGTGTTGGAGTCAAGCGGTGTAGGTGCATCTTCAACGATGGTTGTTGTAGCGAGTGTATCGGTATAGGAATATTATCGGGTTGTGCGGTGAGCAATGGATACACACAGAGCACGTTCATCAATATCGTCACTTGAGCGGAGGAGCAAATAACCTTTCCATTTGTTGATGAGTTAGTGGGGGCTTTGTTCGGTGATGATGGGGTTGAGGAAGTTTAAGCGGTTGTGACCGGGTTCTAAGTTGTTATACTCGAAAGCCATTTCCGTAAGTTCATCAAAATGAGCATGAATCGTTTCCATCACTGTTTTGTCGACGATTCGGATCCGGTAACCTTTAGAATTCTCACAATATCCAATAAAGACTCAATGTCGACTTTGGCTTTGAGCTTTCCAAAATCATCACGATCATTATTCGGATAGCAAAGGGATCCAAATACATGAAAGTGTTTGAGATTCGGTTTATGGTTGTGGACAAGCTCGAAAGGTGTTTTGTTGTGGCGTTTGTGATCATAGAGCGGTTTGAGTATAGCATGCGATGAGATACAACTTCGCCCACAAGTAATCTAAGTTTAGCATTGTTCTTGCGGCTTCCACTAACGTTGGTTTCGTCTTTCAACAACTCCGTTTTGTTACGGTGTATGAGCAATAGATGTTTGATGCTTAATTCCACTTTCTCATAGAATTAGAAATTCGGTATTAAAGTTAGAAATTCGGTATTAAAGAGTCGGTCACCTCAGTATATGTAATCGTTAAGCTCGTAGTCGTAGTTATTTTAAGTTAAGTAGTATTTAGTTAAGTAACACCGTGGAGGACGGACGGGTCTTTACCCACTGTATGCACGATCCACGACCCGTTGTGTGGCGTTTATTGTAAGACTATAAATACTCTCTACCTTCCAAGGTAGAGTTGGAGCTCATAATAATATCTTTCACTTTCTCTCACTAAGTTCCCTAAACCTCTAACTTTCTCTCTAGAATTCCACTTATCGCCTACTTTGTGTTATGGTTTGATGTGTAAGTGAAAACCAATATCTTACAATTGGTATCAAGAGCCATGGTTAGATCATATCTTGCACATCTTTGGATTTCTAGTGGTTTTAGGTGGTTTTGAGTTTGAAAAAGTTTAGTGGTTTGTGCATCATTTGGTTGATTTCTTGTGTTAAAGCTTGGATTTTGTTAGTACTTTTATGTTTAGAATCATCACAAGTGTTTAGGTTTTCATTTGGTAGCTTGAATCATCTTGGTTGGGTTGTTTTGGATTGAAAAGTGATGTTTGTGATGTTTTCTTGCTAGCGACTTGACCTACGGTTTCTTTCTTGCTAGCGACTTGCTTTACATTTTGTAGCGAGTTGCGGTTAGTGGAGTTAGCGACTTAGGCCTAGCGACTAACGGTACAAGTAGTGGATGCTCCACTACGGGTAGCGACAGTGTTAGCGACTTGGTAAGTAGCGAGTTGCTATTTAGCGACTTGATTCCTTAGCGACTTGTATCTTAGCAATTCTTGCCAAAATTTTGCTAGCGACTAGAGGCTTAGCGAGTTGCTATTTAGCGACTTGTCTTTTGTTTAGCGACTTGGGACTTTAGCGACTTGGTGGAATAGCGAATTAGAAGATAGCGACTTGGTGCATAATTTTCTAGCGACTTGGGTGATTTCTTTACGGTTTTCTCTTGATTTAGTAAAATCCGTGAAAGAATCTATTTCCGGTTTAATCATAGAGTTATAAAATCCGTTTAATTTGTCATCATGTCTACCAGCGTTTCTACAATCATCTCCTTTGTTGCGAGGGGATGTTCAAGCGGTGGTTCGGATACTAGTCCACCCATGCTTGACAGAATCACTACGATTCTTGGGCTCAACGAATCAGTTGTCTTGTCTTGGAAAGGAAAATGGTGTCAACATTCTCAAATCCATTGATGAAGGACCGTATCGAGTTGAGGCGACTAGAGATGTACTTGATCTGCTTGAAGATGGAACTACGATTTACGGAATGGACGGACCAAAGATGTATGATGAGCTTGATGATAAGGAGAAAAGAGATTCGATCTTGATATCGGGGCTTCTAACATTGTTCTTCAAGGTCTTCCTAAAGACATCTACAAGGCGATCAATCACAACACGAAGCAAAGCGGTATGGGATAATGTCAAGATGCTTCTCTCGGGTTACGAATTAACTATGGAAGGCAGAGAATCACAACTCTATGATGAATTTGAACACTTCAAGATGAAACCGGATGAGAGTGTCTATGAGTACTATGTGAGATTTCATAAGTTGGTGAATGATATGAGGAACATCGAATGACTATGCCTAACATTCATTGAACTCAAAATTTGTGAACAACATGAATCCCGAATGGCACAAGTTTGTCACCTCTGTGAAGCTCACTAAAGGATTGAAGAATACAAACTATGAGCAACTCTATGCCTTCCTCCTTGAGAATGAGAGACATGCTATGTTTGAAAAAATGATTCTTAATCGGTTCAAAACCAACCGAGGAGAGACAAGCTCATCTAATGACTCAGCGCCTTCTACTCAAACATCGGAATCACAACCAAAGCCTCACAAGTCATACCCATGGGTAATGGTAATCACAAACTCATTCACGATCCTATGTTCAAACAAGGCGATCTTTGATGCACACGTGGGTAACATCATTAATCAACTAGCTCTTGATTAGTCAAAACATGAATTCTCTCCCACAAACCAACAACAACCTCGAGCGACATCTAACCCACACAATCAAGCTCTTGTTAAAGATGGGAGGATCGTGGTGCAACCGATTCGGGAAAGGCAGTATGATCGGGGAAGAGGTGGGTGGTAGAGGTTATGTTGGTAATCGAAATCGAGGAAGGAATGGTAATCAAGGTCAAGCTAAGCCGATCAAATGTTATAAGCGTGGTGGTGAGGACACATTGCAAGGCGCACATCTCAAAACGTCCACGAATCTTGATTACTTGAGAGATAAGATCTTGCTTGTACAAGCTCGGGATAATGGTCTTGCTTTGGATGAAGAGGAATTGTTGTTTCTTCTTGAGGGCAATGCCAAGACCTATGATGCGAGATGTGGATGAGCGACCTATTCGGGAGATAGGTCACAATCATCGAAATGCCTTTCAAGTCGTTGATTGTGATGCATACGACTCGATGTGGATGATGGACCTCTGCACACACAATTTTTATGGCTAGCATTTCTCCAATGGTTTCTCCCAAGGTCTCTTCTTCACCACAAGTGGCCCATCCAAAGACAAACTCATCTCGGAGGTACTAAAACTATCGATGATCTTGATGTGCAAAGATGCATGACAAAGTACTATCAAGCGAAACTATTGAATCAAATATTGAAAATATGGGTAATATCAATGTTGTCCCATATGATCAATATGTGAAACAAAGTGAAAGTGAAGTTGTACCAAGTGATGCATCTTCTGCGATCAACAATGACTATGTTTTTGATGAATACCTTTGCATGTGCCCTGATGATTACGTAATTTACGAACTAAATGCCTATAAAGAGCGTGTTGCTATTTATGAACAACGTGCAAAATTTGAGTTGACCACTCGTGAGCGGAAATGGATGACCAAGTGCGTACAATCATTAGAAAAAGTAATTTTAGAAGAAGTATTAAAACAAGAGTTAAATTCCTTGCAAGAAAAGCTTTCTAAAGCGCTAAACAAAAACAAGAACTTCAAGAAAATGTGAAAATGCTTAAGCAAGAATTTAATGCAAAGGAATCAAAACTCTTGAAAGATTTTCTAATCGAAAACTTTGAAAAACAAACTTGAAAACAAGTTGTACATACAAGGAACACCATTCGATTGCTCACATGATCACTAAGCATAGAGTTCTAGCGATAAGCATAGTGTTCCCATTATAGATAAACCCGACCACGAGTGCGGGAAGATAGCAAAAGCGACTCAAAATGTGATCTATGATGGCAATGAGATTCTTAAACCTAGACAAAAACCTAGTTGCTTTGAGTGCACGAGAGGAAGATAAGAAATTAGATGAAATCACTAGGGAGAAAATGAATAAGAAACTAAATGATCCTAAATGCAAAGAGAAGAAAGTAATTATCACTCCCCATGACTACAAAAGGAGGTTGGATCTCCTTGAACATGTTTAAGCCTCAAACATTGTTGACTCCCGAACAAGTGTTACGGAAAATGGACTTAGATAAGCGAAAAAGAGAAAATATTGTTGAAACAAACCCTCCCTTAGGAAAATGCCTAAAACAGCTGTGTATCCTCCCAATACACCAATGCATCTAGTTCCTAGAACGATTGCTACTAAAAGCAAGATCTTAATCGGTCAATATGTTATTTTTCAACTATTTGTTGATTTTGAGAAAACTTGTGAAAAGGATCACACCCATTGGGATTCTTGAAGGGAAAGGGTTTTGAACAAACAAAAGAATGCTATTTAGCGAGGTCATGCCTTTCTTTAAACTTCTAAAGATCACTTTGAGAGTCTTAAAAGGGATAAAGCGATATTAAGGGAATGGAAAAGGAATTTGATGCAATGATAGTTGAAGTTAGTGACTATGAGCGAGCACTAAAATATAATGAGATTGAGAGGAAGAACTTGCATACACTAAATGAGAACACGATTTACGAATGTATTGCTCAAGATGTGTTTTCAACGCTACAAATTGTTCCATTAATGCTTCCAAATTTCATGAATTATCGGTTGCCACGAAAGTCTCCCATGATCGTGTCATTGAGCTTGAAAAACTAATTACGAACTAAGCGAGAAAATTGAGCTGGATGATCACGACAATTTGGTTAAACATTTTCTAAACTAGAAGTTGAGCATTTTAATTTACAACTAAAATATCAACATCTTAAAGAAAATGTCAAAACTTCAAATATCAAGACATCCTCGGATGCTCGAGTTTGATGCGAGTTTTCAAATTAACAAGCGTGATGAGCAGATTCAAGCTCATTGCAACACGATCGAGAAAGTTGAAAGCCCAAATCTCTCAATTAAAGGGTCAAGCGAACAATATGACGGGCTCCCAAATGCCTCCTCCTTTAGATTCTCGAAATTCTCAAGCGTTTCATCTTCAAAACCTAGTAAATGCATTACAAAGGAAAGCGAAAGTTTTCTAGAAGAAAATGAAAAGGTTAAACGTCATTTCAATGAGTTATTTGAATCAATAAAGGTCACTCGTAACAAAATAACGAACAAATAGCTTCATTGCAAAGGAAATTGAGAATCGAAGAGTCGGTAAAGGGAAAATGCCAATGACCAATGGGAGAATGGTGTATCAAAGGTTCACTCTTGTAATAAATATGCTTTATGCATGAAATATGTCCCTCCTCATCTCGGGAACAACAAACTTCTTTGTTCAAACATACTTCTCATCCCTTAAGGATTGCCTAGAATGTCTGCGTGAGATTGTTGAAGAGGATAAGTTAGAGAAACCTCATGATAATGCAATTGGACATGCATGCTTATATGCCAAACGATCTCAAGAAATCCTAGAATGCTTGATCACAATATGCCCAAAGTCCTTAGGTGAGAGAGTTAATCCTTTGATTCCATGTTCGATGCCTAATGCCAAGTATGATATTCATTCGATGCCCAATGTCTTGAATGTGAACCTTAGTGTGCCTTTAAGTAGTTGATTCGGATCATCAATGCTAAGAAAGAGAACTCAAGTGTGCCTTCTAGGAGTACAAATCCCAGCACTTCTAGTTTTAAGAAAGTGAACCTTAGTGTGCTGCATGTAGTTCGGATCGGCACATCTAAGCGGTGATGCAAAGAATAGTAAAACCAACTAATGTTCCCATTCCTCTACGGAGTAATCGGTGACATTAAAGGGAGCATGTCAAAGTCTCAAGACAATACAAGGAATGATAGGACCTCATGAAGCTAAGAATGTGCCTTTGGAAAAGAGTAGAAGAACAATCTAGGAACTTTAAGTTTGAACCGAATAAAGCGAATCGTGTTGATTCTAGTATTAGCCATAGGCGTCTTGTAATTAATTGAATTCGATACTATTTGCAAACCTTGTATTGATGTCTGCTTGAATTACATTTCTAATCATGAATGTGGTGTTAATGTTTTGCCTAATGATGTTAATTGTCCGATTAATATTGTTAATGCTAAAATTCATGCTAAGAAGGCTAAAAGGCAAAAGCGAAAGAAAGTTAGAAAGCAGTGGAAACCCACGGGAAGAACATTTAGTAAGATAGGCTATTATTGGATACATTTGGTCATAAGAATAATCGAGACAATGCCCACTAGAAAATGGATGCCTCTTGGTAGAACTATTCCTTAAGAAGTGAGCACTGCTGTGAGCAGGGGCTATCTGAGACACTAATCTTGCATCTATTCACAATGATTCCATTGCCTTAATTTACGATATGAATGCTTCTATTTACGATGTGGGTGTTCCAACCATTGTTACTAACCAAATGGAACCCATTCTTGCATGGGGATCCCAATTATCGATTATCCATTCTTATGCGTGTTCAGCTGCGGATCGTTCAAATCGATTACGTGGTACACGGACTCATTTGTTCCAAGCATATGTTGGCGACCGGTCACGGCTCATGAACTTCGTGAGCAAATTCATCGGAGACGATTAGATTCGGAATGATCATTTCGGTGCTATTATGGGTTATGGAGACTATGTTGTTGGCAAAAGTGTTATCTCGGGGTTTACTATGTAGAAGGTCTTGGTCACAACTTGTTCTCTGTTGGTCAATCTGCGATTACGATCTAGAAGTAGCCTTGAAAAACATACACCTTCGTTAGAGAACTTGATGGTAAGGAACTTTTAAAGGTTCACGTGGTTCAAATCTATACACCATCTCTATCGAAGATATGATGAAGTCTTCTCCAATTTGCTTCTTTGTCAAAGGCCTCTAAAACAAAGTCATGGTTATGGCATCGTCGTCTCAATCACTTGAACTTGGTACCATCAATGATCTCTCGAGAAGGACTTAGTTGTAGGTTTACCTAGACTCAAGTATGAAAAGGATCATCTTTGTTCGACATGTCAATTGGGAAAAAGCAAGAAGTATGCCCATAAACCCAAACCTACTAACTCATCACGAAGTTCTTCATATGATTCATATGGATTTATGTGGACCAATGAGGTGCGAGAATATCTTTGGGAAGAAATATGTGTTAGTTGTGGTTGATGATTACTCTAGATTCACAGGGTCAAGTTCTTAAGGACAAAGGATGAAACTCGATATCATCATCAAACTCATCAAGCAGTGCGAGTTCGACTTAACAAAACCGTCGAAATAATCCGAGCAGACAATGGGCGGGTTTGTCAACAAACAACTCGAGTGAATTTTATGAAAGCGTTGGAATCGACCATCAAAGAAGTGTTCCACGAACTCCTCAGCGAGCGGTGTAGTTGAAAGAGCGAAATCGAACTCTTGTAGAAGCCGCTAGAACAATCTTGATTTACTCAAAGGTTCCAATGTTTCTCTGGTGAAGCTATTGCCCTTTGCATGCTACACACAAAATCGTTCACGATTCACACTTTGTTCATGGAAAAACTCCATATGAACTTGTCCATGAAAAAACCTAATCTCTCTTCCTTCGTGTGTTTGGTGCATTGTGTTATCCAACTAATGAGGACAAGACTTAGGCAAACTTAGAGCTAAAGCGAGACATTGGAGTATTTGTAGGGTATGCACCAAACAAAAGGGATACCGAATCTACAACAAAAGAACCCGAAATATCATGGAAACAATTCACGTTACGTTTGATGGTGTCCGGTCAAATGGCTCTGGACAATTCGATTCGGGACCCGCACTTCAAAAGCAGTCCCATTGGTTCATCCCTTGTTCCAAACTCTTCTCAAGAAACTCCATATGTACCTCCATCGAAGATGATTTAAAGAAATTGTTTGATCCTATGTTTGATGAACTTTATGACCCAGTACTAATGAGGTGTCGATTCCTACAACAGAGGCTGCTCATATTCACGTGAATGAAGTCAATCCTCGGTCTCAATATCTTTAAGTCAAGATGCACTGCTGCGATCCTTGATCTCATCAACAAATCATCATTCTTCAAATGTACATAATGGAACTGTTTACGGCATCAATGATGAAGTTAATCCCTTTGCTACCCACGAAGATGCTCCATTTGAAAACATATTTGCTCACTGAATCATCATCGAACCATCTTCTTGAGAGACATCGACTCTGCTACCTCGGTCCCTCAACAACTACCACATGAACACCTTAGAAAATGGACTCACGATCATCCACTAGACAACATCATTGGAAATCCTCTCGTCTGTATCAACACGGAAACAACTTGCAACCGATGCCTTATGGTGCTTCTTCAACTCCGTACTATCTAAGATCGAACCAAAAGATGTTAAAACCGCCATGAATGAAGATAGTTGGTTCAATGCCATGCAAGATGAAATTCATGAGTTTGATCGACTTGATGTATGGGAGTTAGTACCAACTCAGGCGTGCTATGATCATTGCTCTTAAATGGATCTTCAAAGTGAAACTTGATGAGCATGGTGATGTGTTGAAGAACAAGGCTCGATTAGTTGCTAAAGGATACCGTCAAGAGGAGGTATTGACTTTGAAGAATCTTTTGCTCGGTTGCTCGAATCGAGGCAATCGAGAATCTTTTGGCTAATCTTTGCTAGTAAGAACATGGTAGTCTATCGGATGGATGTGAAGGCGGCATTTACGAGCGGAGACCTTAAAGAAGTCGTCTCGTCGACCAACTGAAGGATTTGTAAATCAAGAGCATCCTACTCACGTTTATCGTTTGAAGAAGGCTCTTTACGGTTTAAAGCAAGCTCCAGGGCATGGTATGATACCTTTGTCAAAGTTTCTTCTATCTACGGATTTAGCAAAGGAGCGATTGATCCAACATTGTTCACCGGAAGTCGAGCAAACATTTAATTCATGTTCAAATTTATGTTGATGATATTATTTTTGCCTCGACGGACCCAATGGAATGTGATCGTTTTCAAATGAAATGAGTTCAAAATTTCAAATGTCAATGATGGGACAAATGTCATTTTCTTGGGATTACAAATTTCACAAAGTCCGGAGGCATTTTCATAAATCAATCTAAATATGCAACGAGATCTTAAAGAAATTTGGATTTGATTCAAGTGACCTGTTGACACTCCATGATTGATCGAACCAAACTAGATGAGGACCACTCGGGGATCATGATTGACCAAACAAAATATCGTAGTATGATTGGATCACGATGTACCTCACGACTAGTAGACCGGACATCTTGTTCATTTGTTTGCATGTGTGCTAGATACCGAGCTAAGCCTACTAAAAAGCACCTTGAAGCGGTTAAGCGGGTCTTCGGTATCTCAAGGAACCATCAATATGGGTCTTTGGTACCGAAGGACACCGGTATGTCACTAACGACCTATCAGAATCTTGATCATGCGGTGTCAAGATACTCGTCGAAGTACATCCGGAGGTGCTCGGTTTTGGGTGATAAGCTTGTGGTGGTCTTCAAAGAAGCAAATGAGTACTTCTATTTCCTCTGAGAGGCTGAATACATAGCCATGTCATCTTGTTGTGCTCAAATCTTATGGATGAGATCTCAATTATCGACTATGGCTTTGAATTCAACAAAATCCCTACATCTTGTGATAATAAAAGTGCTATTGCTCTCTCATGCAACAACGTTCAACACTCAAGAGCAAAGCATATCGACATTCGACATCATTTCATCGGGAACAAGTGGAAAAAGGTGTGGTGGAACTCTATTTTGTGAGGTGCGAATATCGGTTAGCGAGACATCTTCACCAAAGCTCTTCCAAGAGAGCGTTTTGAGTTTATTCTTCCACGACTTGGCTTGAAAAGCCTTCAACGAAAACACTCAAGCGTCTTGAGGAGGAAGGCGAGGAGTAAAGGTCTATCTTCATCTATCTCTTGTATATATCTATTCAAAAAAAAATTATAAAACCTTCAAAATCAAATAGAAAAATATAAAACCTTCAAAATCCATAAAAATTTGAAAAATTGAAAAATCTTCAAAAATATTGTCCATTTGTTATGTTTTCTCGGTTCGACAATATCTACGGTCTTTGTCTTTGTCATTCAAAGAATGACACGGGACTTTAGATGTTGTTCGAATTTAAAAAAAAAAAAAAAAAAAAAAAAAAAAATCAAAAATATATATTTTTGGGAGAAAGAGAAACAATGGTTTATTGTCATTTCGAGCAATAACCCGCTTTTCAAAGAAAAACGAGCCATGCTTTACCATGTTTTCAAATTCCATGCTCGATTCTATAAACATTTATCGATGAAAACTAAGCTGCTTTGAAAAATAACTCGGACTCTATTTTTGATAATCATCGGGACTTATTTGTCAAAATATCAATCTCTCAATCAACAACCTATGTCATTGATTGAGGGAGAATGATTTCAATTAAATTAAAAGTTATTTGGCATTAAATTGTTTTCAAAAGATATACATGCATGTTTTATCAATGGAGTTTAAAGTCTTAAAATCCGATCCTTATCGATTAAAGCGCTTTCATAATCAAGTCACAATTCTCCTTAAAAGCTTTCAAAATCAATTTAAATCTATAAGAGATCACAAATCTCAAATGACTTGATAATTGTGATCGGGGAGAATGTGTGATTTAAATTGGATTTAAACGAATGTGATTTAAATTGGGTAAATAATTCGGTTTTATAAGGATGTACATGCTATCCTTCCCACATGTGACAAACGATTTCAAATTTTCCATGCACATGTTGAGGGGAGCATCTATCTTAAACCTATGATTTGAAACGTGATCACTTATCTCAATGTGCGGGTTCCTCTAGTATGTGCAAAACTCTTTTCAAACCTAGAAGCACATATTGAGGGGGAGCAAAATCATGAAAACCTCATCCTTCCCCTAAAATGCTTTATCTACTTGATTCGATTTGGGAAGTGATGTTGATATCTTTTAGAAAATGGTAATCAAAGAAGTTAATTCTTCCTCTTGCCTCCGTGTGCAAAACGATTTCAAACATTTGATGCACATGTTGAGGGAGCACTTGTTCTAAAAATATCAAAAACAATTCGGTACAAAATGTTTTGATAATATATCACAAGTATCGGATTGATTTTCAAATGGTTTTCAATTGGTTCCAATGGCGGATGAACAATACCAAATAGACCGACCAACGTTACTTTATATACGGTGATATAAGGATGATAAGGTTAGGTATGTGTTCCCATGATCCGCGAGCCGGAAGGATCTACCGAGGACTATCCACTAGTTAGTGTAGAGTTCTTAGGTATGATGATAAAAGGAGAAAAATGAGATATGGGAAGAGTGCGGATGAGGCGAGCTAGTCTTGGAATAAACCCAACAAGGTTCTAGCTATGAAGTCTCGGTAAGCTTGAAGGGTTGAAGAATTAAAAAGAATTGAATGAGAAAGGGTGAAAACAAATAGCCCTCCATTTATTCAACCTTAGGGCGAACCGGGTTCAATTCATATACTCTTGATGGTAACATCGGTATTGAAGACAAGGCGTCATGGACCCGGTGGCGCTTGCACTTCAACTTTCCAAACCACTCAAGTTCCTCTTAAAGGACTTGTTTCATTCTCACGGGAACCAGACATTATCTATCGACTTTCTCTTAGAGATTGTTGATATTGAAGAAGGAGACCCTCTCCCAGTCTCGACACGGGATCCAAATATGCACATATTGAGTCTAGAGCCACGAGATCATCAATAAATCTCATTAGGACACTTTCAATGAAGACTCTCTGTTTCACACAATGTGGAAGAGAGATTATATCTTGAGTCCTCGCATTATCCTTGTGGTATTGCGGAACATCCGAGTGATGTGTATACATATTCACAATGAAGATGGAAAGCCTTACGGAGCCAACATCAAACAAGCTCACGGTAGGTGGCATGTGAGATCTATTATATAGATCAACCATGTGACAAGCGAGCAGAAACAATGGGGCGATTCAATCTCTTGAATCAATCACAGTTCGAGTTATGGATTGACGGATACCTTTGAAAAACCGGTCTTTGTGCTTAAAATCTTTTCTTTAGCAAATCGACCGTGTACTAATTTTCAAATCAAAAGGTGTTTTATGATTGATAATTGATGTTCAATAAAACCTTCGTTGTATTGCAAAAACAATTTCTATTGAGCAATACACGATTGTTTTCAAATCTCTTTTCATCAATCGGTGAATTTCTATTATTTGGTTCACTCACTCCGTGTTGTCTTCTTTGAGATGTTCGGTTTGAGAACAACTAGAGCATTGCGAAACCACATCAAGAAATTCTTGAATTATACGATCATCACAGGCGATACTTGTCTTGATCAGCGAGGCAGGTGGGCGTGTACCTCAATTCAACGAAAGTGATCAAAGACACTTTCGTGCGATTTATTGCTAAGCTGTTGTATGCGGTACACCCGGCGTTTGTGGTGATCGAATGAAGCGGTCAATCCATAGCCGCATGCTCACTTAACACATTCATCTCAAAAGAAATCATGATTAGTGCATCAATGACTCGATATTTTCACTCCATGCTTACGCTTTCTGCTGCGCCAATATCATGAATCAACTAAAGCTTCCACTACTCGATGAGAAGATTTCATGATCCGAATGTGAGCATGTCGGTCCGAATGTCACAACATCACATAATACCAACACCACAATGGATATCTCGAGATTTTTGAGTAGTGATGATCTCAAAAGTGGCTCAAAATTATTATCACGTGGATCGGTAAAGACCTCCACTTGGAGTAACCAAACATGCAATGAGAAGAATCAATGACTACGAGCTTGAACAAAGTACTACATCAAGAATGCAAGAACAATTGTTAATGACATATCTGTTTGTATTCAATGTAATTTTAGTATATGTTTGAGGTGACCTCCATAGGGAGATTGTTAGGAATTAGAAATTCCGGTATTAAAGAGTCGGTCACCTCAGTATATGTAATCGTTAAAAGCTCGTAGTCGTAGTTATTTTAAGTTAAGTAGTATTTAGTTTAGTAACACCGTGGAGGACAGACGGGTCTTTACCCAGCTGTATGCACGATCCACGACCCGTTGTGTGGCGTTTATTGTAAGACTATAAATACTCTCTACCTTCCAAGGTAGAGTTGGAACTCATAATAATATCTTTCACTTTCTCTCACTAAGTTCCCTAAACCTCTAACTTTCTCTCTAGAATTCCACTTATCGCCAACTTGGTGCTTTGTTTGATGTTATGAAAACTGATGTAACATGTATTTTTGTGAAAGGTGATGATCATAGCTTGGTCTTACAAGAAAGTAGACCATCATGAGTAGTCATCAACAATTACTAAGATGTAGCGTTTGCCATTGATCGTTTGATGCAGCGCATCGGGCCACACAAATCCATGTGAAGAAGATGAAGCACATCTTTGAGGCATGTTCCACCTTTGAAGGAAAATGAGCACGAGTGCTTTTCCCTTGTTCACAAGTGAGCAAGGTGATCTTTTGAATACCGAATCGTGGGAGACCTTCAACTAGTTTGTGTCGAGCAAGGTTGGTGATGGTTTGAAAGTTTAGATGTGAGAGGCAGCGGTGCCATAGCCGAGATTTTGTTGATGTTGCCTTTGAAAGTAGCGGATGGGAGATGAAGCAACCATGTCTTGCATAGAGATAGTGTAGAGACTAGAATTACGCGAGCGGACATAAGGTCATTTCCTTGTAGATCACGAATGAAACAAGTTTTCTCCACGAAAGCAACCTCCAAATCTCCATCACAAAATTGACCTCGAAAAGCAGTTGTGGCCGAGGCCTTCCACATAATAAACCTGCTGATTTCGATGTTCCCATTGACATAATCTCCGTAGCCCATGATAGGCTGCAAGTGATCATTCCGAACTGACGATGCCAATGAACTTTGCAATAAAGTTTGATAACAGTTTAAGGTTGCTGTCATGTGTCGGGAACATCCGCTATCAACAATCTAGAGAATGATCATATCACTGCATTACACATAGGCGACACGGATGGAATAGAAGTAGATGTGGAACCCGAAATGTTAGAGGGTTCGAAGCGATATAGTAGACATACACACATTAATAACTTTAGGCATCCATTTAAATCCTAGTGTGTTATATATCCATTTCTGCCATCTATAACTACTCTTTGCTTTAGTCTTAGTGAATGCACTAGGTGGTACTACATTCTTAGGAGGTGAAACTGGAGCTACAAGGACAGCAATGCATGACTTAGAATCTAAAGAAGGCGGTCTACCAAGCACAGACTTAGAATGATTAGAGGGCCTTGAGGTATTCCTATTATTAGGATTCCATAAACGAGAGATTATAGCTTTAGCAACACATTTGTCATGACAATCGAATTCATACTTTTCGACAAATAACACAAGGTGCATCGGACTGAATATCAAAAGTACTTAAAGGTTTAGCATTCGTTACATCACTATTTCTATTACATTTGCCGACCGCAATATCTATAGTGGAAGCAACGTGAGTCTTATTCATAGTCCTAGGGTGTTCTTCTACTTTAGCATTCCTTATTGATCTTTTCTTGGGTCGCAACTTCCTATTCTTGATTGAGTGCTCTAGGTCGTGAAGTGCGGACGTTTGGAAAAGACTCAACTATTCTGTTTCGATAGAAGGAAACACGTTAGCAACTTGTGATTTGGCGGTAGGGATTCTAGGTGCACGATTACTAAGTGTTACGGTGCTAATCTCTTAATGATGGTTGGCGGAAGTTGTTCATACTTTCCTAACATTTCTCTTAACTTAGAGATAGTGTGAATCAAATCTTGATTTTCGAGCGAATGTTACCAAAAAATTCATGACTTCTCTAGTGTGAGCAAGATAGTGATCAAGTTCGTTTGATGCTTCATGACGAGTCTTATTGAGTAAATCAAATATGACACCATATTCTGTTTAACTTTTACAAGTTCTTGTTCATATTTTGAGATTTGACTTTTCAAAGACACGTTTTGATCATCCGATTGCTCAATTTTAGGATCAAAGATTTTGTTTGCAATGGCGATTTTCTTTTGAAAACCAAGTTGTTGATTGTGAATATCTTTTCACACCAATGAAGACGACGTTTTGCATTGTAAAGTTCGTTAAGTAATCGTTCATTTTCGACTTTTAAAGACTCGATTTGAAGCACATTATCGATATTCTCAACGATTACCACAGAGTCAACATTATCGCGAGAGATATAATCGGATGCATGTGGCAAAGAATAGAATAACACAACATTATGGATATCGGCATATATAACATCTTCCAAGAGTCGATCAACATCTTTTCTCAACATTTTCTTTTTACGTTTAGTATTAGAAATAGATGTTTCAGTTTTCTCGAAAACGACCTTCATCACTCAAGTTCCTTATGAAAATCCTTTTCCCAAGCTAATGCACAACTTTTCAAATTTTTAACATTTGGTAAAGATTTTTACGAAAAATGTCTCTTTGTTCTCGCTAGGCGATTGAAAATGTTCAACTTTGATTTCGAATGATATTCTATCTCATGTTGTAAAGTTTTGAGGTCGACCATGAAAATGTCAAAATATCTAAGAATTTTGCGATTTTCGGGTTTTGAGTTTACTTCAGATGGAAGGTAAAGGACCATAAATTTGTGCATAATCTGGTTGGGGATTAACATTAGAAGACTCGGTGTTTTGATGATAACCCTTGGTGTGTTAGAAGAATCCGTTGGTGTGTGAAAGTGACCGGTTTTGAATAATTAAAGGTTTGTTGTAAACAACATTTTTTAATTTTGATCGACTCTCGTCTTACGCATCTAATTCCTCTTGACGATGATATTCAACAACACTCATAACAATATCATTAATTTTATATTACGCCTTTGGAAACTTGAGGATTTGGTTTGAATGTTTTTAGTGAAAGCTTTGGTTTATGTCGCCTAGATTTGGTCCATATCCTTTTGGATTGGGTTTTAAAGTAAACTTTTCAATAGTCATTCTTGATTCACCATGTTTGTAAACAACATTTTAAACTCTTTAATTTTGTTTTGCAAGCCGATAATTTCTTCAAGAAGGTCATCTACCCGATTCGTTGAATGCTTTTGTATCTGTGAACTGTTTTTGACAAGTTAACAACTCAACCTTAGCTTTTTATTTTCCAAGGTGAGGCGTTAATTTGCTTTTTATGTTCATGTTTGATTGTTCTATTTGAGACAACAAAGCATTCTTGAGCGGCTAGATCACATATCTGTCTCTCTAAATATTTTTCGTTTTGATGAGATTTAGCAAAGCGGCTTCAAAACCTTTTCACGGTTTTCTTGAGTTTTGAAAAGTTGAGTTGCATTTGTAAGCATTCAAAATCCTTGGTTAACATGCATTTTGCTTTTAAGTCCTTATTTAATGCATAACATTCCTCCATTTTGATTTGATGGTCTTGAATTAAGCGAGCAAAATCTGGATGAGGCAAAGATTCGGCTTGTTCAGCGTGAGTCACAACATGATCATTATTTAGATCCTCAAGTACAACCACGAGTCAATTTGATTATCAAATGAAACCATAAGGTCATCTTGATCGTCAAATGTAACTACGGAGTTTATTTGAAAATCGTCGAAATGAGATGTGGATGACTCATTTTGAACATTCGAGTCGCGGATGCGGATTCGAGATATTGGCGGAGATATTAGTTCGAGATATGATGATGGTTTGTTCGGTTACACGAGACAAGCCATCGATGTCATATTCTTTGGGCTGTGTCACTCATGTGTAGTTCATGCATATTAGCCATCAACATAATAGTGATATGTGCATTGGCACTGCAAGTCCTCCATATCATCATCGAGTCGCATTGTTGCCATAAAGCTCTGTTCTTTGTTTGTGAGAGATCCACCACTTCATCCTTAAGAGCCAAAAGAATAGCCTCTTTGAAATAAGCATTGCCCTAGTCCTTGGCTTTGGGCATGCATTAGCCAAGTGTCCCTTCTCATTGCGGTTGTAGCATCGAAGACCATTCAACCCATTCGAGCATTTCCTGTTCCACCACTTGAGCTCTGTTGTTATTCCTACCCATTGCATTAAACCCTTGACCACCTCCCATTTGACGACCATAACCACGATTACGAACTTCAACTCGTCCATTGTTCACAACACTGATTTCGTGTATTGGATGAGGAACGAATCGATTGTTGGATTTGTTGGTATAACGGCTAAAAGCATTAGCAATCATAACAAATCCTTGTTGCAATGCTTGAGCGGATCGGATTCCTCACTAGTTTGACTATGAAGTGCTTGATCATTGTTGTTGTTGTAAGGAACCAATTGATTTTGTTGAGGTTGTTGTGATTGGATCGTTTGGTGTGATTGAGGCAGTTGGTTGAGTTGCTTGTTGAGGAGGATAACTTTGTTGAGCATATAAGGCAAGTTGTTGATTTTCCGGATGTGTAGGTGGAGCAATTTGAGCACGGAGAATCCTTTCCCGATCAACTTCCTTTTCATGAGGCTTCAAGTAATCGTACAACAATCCATATGTAGAATGATGCATATTCTTCGCTTGATGGAGAAAAATGACATACTTCTCCCATTCAGGACCAAGACTACTCAGGAACTTAGTATTCACTGCAATTCTTGGCATGATGATGTTGTGTTTATCCAAATCATTGATGATGTCTGAAAATCGATGATGATAGGACTCTAGTGTCTCTCGAGTTCAATCATGAAGTGTTCATAAGCCAAGTAAATTTTGGATTCCAAATCCTCTGATTGAGTCTGAGATCCTTCCATAAGAAGATGAATATGGTCCCATTTCCTTTGCGGTCTTTTGAGCATCAACACTTGAAGAATTGGGTTAGGTAATCCTAAAAGGATATATTGCATTGCAAGTTCATCGACTTCATAGTGTAGAAGTTCTTGAGGATTCAATTCTACAAGATAGCAATGTTTGTTTGTTCATCTCTTGGTGGAATAGCATTAGGATCTCCGGGTACAATGACATGAGGCATCTCAAATGGACCTTCAAGATAACCTTCTTTAAGAACTTTCCATGTGGCTTCTTTAGATCACAAAACCTAAAGAACCTTATCACCCATTGATCGTAGTTTCTGGAGTGAGCATTGGAGGTCTATCAAGTGATCCGACCTCATGAATTGATTGTTGGTCGCTTAAAGCTTCACACATCTTTGCAAACCAAGTGGGTTCCTTCATAGTGTTCCTTGATGGATGTTGATTGAATTCATTTGTGTAGGGTTGAACTTGAAGACTTGGTGGTGTTTGAACCATTTGTGGTGGAGGAATTGCTCCAAGTTGTGGAGTATGTTGTTGATTAAATTGTTGTTGATAAATTGCTTGTTGTTGATTCCATTGTTGATGTTGTTGACTTAGTTGTTGTTGTCGTTGAGGATAAGTGTAAGGAAATAGTTAGAGTATGGTGGTTGAGACATGTTGAAAACTTGTGTTGGTAAAAAATGGATCTTTGTAGTCGAATGAACCTTTGTTGATGAAGTGTCCTTAGGCGTAGAAATCACAATAACCAAGTAGCACTTATCGTAAAAACACCAAAGTTACGCGTAACAATAAGGAGTTAGGCGTAGATTTAGCTTCTGCGTAAGTATGGAAAAGACTCTAAAGTTAGGCGTGAGCGAAGTTAGGCGTAGAAAGTTAGGCGTAGGATTATCTTATCGTAAGACTAGGCGTAGGCGTAAGATGAATCTTATCGTGGGATTTCTCGCGTAAGCTTTATGCTTGTGCGTAATTTTAGGGTTTTATCCAAATGATCTTTACACTATCACGGTGCAAAGATATCCAAAGTCGACGTATTTTCGGACTTATCCAAGTAAGAAAACACGGAATAAACCACGAAAATGAAGATCAAACCAAGGAAAGACTTACAGCGTAGTTTTAGGGTTTTACTATGCGTGGTTTACTCAGTAAAATTGATATTTGATTCGCTCCCAAACAAATAAGTTTATCACACAAGCTAACCACTCGAATGGTCAACCGTAATAAACTTCAAGCATTTCGAAGCAAATGCAATTAAGTTTTCTATGATTTATAAAACAAAATAACTTAAATAAACTATTTTAATTAAAACGTAAACTTAAATTATCTAAAAACGTGATCTAGAATAAAAGCAGGCGTTATATATAAAAATTACGCGAGTGCATAAGTAAAACGTAAAATTTGTAAACTAAAAGTCCTACAGTGTAAAAATAATTTTCTTACTTCCTATATGACAAAAGAAAATTTTAGAAAAAGATTTATATTTTTTGACTTTTATATTTTTATTATGAATTAAATACTATTTTAGACTAATTAAATGATTAAAAATACTAAAACTATTAAGAAAAATCTGAAACTTTTTTGTAAAATACTTTATACTAATACAAAGCTAAGAAAAATATAAAAAGTGTGAGAACTTATTTTAATAAGCTAGAAATAAGCTAATTTATGCGTATAAGCTAAAATGGACAAGAAGGGTTATGTATTAAATTATGCAAAGGATTACCAGTCAAAGACCCAAGGGCAGTTGGTATGGTGTGTGTGTGGTGAGCTGGGTGGCCAGGGTTCGAATCCCAGCAATGACTTTTTGATTTTTTATTTTATTTTTGGACTTTTCTTTTTGAAACTGAATAAGCACACTGAGATAAGCAATTTTCAAAACTACAACTTTTTATGAAAACCACTAATAAGCTCAGTTTGAGCTTATTTTTACTTAACAGTGAGCAAATAATAAGAATAAGCACAAGTTTAAGCCAAATGGCTAATAAGCTAACCAATAAGCAAAAGGTGACTGAGAATAAGCTAAACACTGATAATCAGCTAAAATTAAAGCTGAATAAGCACAATTACTAGAAATAAGCATTGAATAAACTACAAATAAGCACTTAGCTAAACTGTTAAACATGACACTTTATGGTTTTCTAGGTACTTTTAAGCTAATTTTTAAGCAATGTAATAAGCTAAGAAATGAAAACAAACATTGGAGCTATTAAGTATACCAGATAAGCTATCCAAAAAGCTAAAGTTCTCACTGTGGGATCCACTAGAGAGCTTATGAAGAGCTTGAGAGAAAACTGAAAAACCACTGAGTTATGACTCAGTGTATACTGAGTAAAATGGACAAAACTAAAAGCTATGTGCAGCCCTATTAAATAAGCTACAAAATGGAAAATTAAGCTTGGGACCTTAAGATGGCTTGGTTAGCTTTCCAAAGAACTAAAATTCACAAGCTGAGGTTCAATTATGAGCTTGTGACAAGCTTGTGAAGATGGTAGCAAAGGCATGTACAGGCACACTTTTGAAAAGGGGTTCAAAAGAAGCTAAATAATAAGCAATTGAATAAGTCGATTAAAAGTGAACTAATATTTTCTAATTAAGTTCAAGACTAAAATTTAATATCCTAAAAGCTTATATCCTAAATCTTAATATTATGTCCTATATAAAATTATCCATTTTATTCAAAACGACAATATTGAAAAGTTTGACTTTTAAGATTACACTAAAGGTTGACTAAGATGAACTTTGAATTAATACTACTCACTGATTATGATATATTAAGCTATAATAAGATTAAATTAAGCTAAGTTAACAAGTTTTAAACTAATATGAAGATTTTGACAAACTAAAACCTTAACAGTTAACAACTAAGTGAGATTAAAGAGATTTTGACTTTCTATGAAATGAGGACTGGTTTTCTTTGTTGCAATGAGTTACTAAGACCTAATGTGACATAAAACAATAACAAACAACCACTCAAACAACCTCTAACACAAAGAAACACAATGAAACCAAACACCTTTTAACTTGACTTGTTTTGAAACTTTTCAAAGCTTAACACAGATTAAGACCATGCAAATGATTTAAGATCTTATAATATCATATATTGAGATTAAATAAGCATAAAACAACAAGACTAACAACATAAAACTCAAGAATGATGATTATGCTAATTTGATCGTTAAACTAAAATTTTAGTAACTATAAATTAAAAAGAACAAGCATGTAATATTAAGCTATAAAATCACTAACACACACCAAATGAGCACAAAGAACACGAGATAAACTAATATAAGCGGTTCTACGGTGAATTGCTAAAATCAACAATTAAGCTTACAAGTGGCTTCCAATCTCAAACCGAGAACCAAAGCACAAGACCAATCCTAATAGCTTTCCACAAAGCTTCTAACCCAAGGCAATCCAATATTTACCCCGCTCCACTTTGATCACCATTTCCATTGCCTTTTTATTTTTATCTAATTTTTTTGTATTTTCTTGTATTTTGCTTTTGGTACTAGATTGATTTTAAAAGTTTCTAAAAGCTTAAATAAGCTTTTGAGGAGCTTATGTTGGCTTATGAGTCCAAATTAACACTACAAACAACATTCAAACATTCATGAGATTTTGAATTTGGAAATGCATAAACTTGAAAAGGATATTGAAACTTGAAATTTATAACTAAAAATGATTCAAAACACACTAAGATTACTTAAAAAGTATTTGAAAGCTTTTAAATTACACTGGAAATTTGAAAATAATTAAGACGACATACATAAAACTAAATTAAGCTAGATATCTCACTACATTGCTTCTCCTCTCTTCTATATAGACTCTTGAGACTCTGTCGACATCCCTTAGACTTTCCCACTTCACTTGAACCATTGGATCTCTCTAAATCATTAGAATCGTCCATTTGGAGCTTTGGCGCCAAAAAAGTCATGAGCAGGTTTGAGTCAATTAATGAACTTTGGGATATTGTGAAGGTGGAGGGGAGTGGTTACACAAGTGGTGAGGTGAGGTGGAAAGAGCAAGTGGAGAAAACAGCTCTGGTTTTGGTTTTCAAATTGAGAGTGAAGGAGATGAACAGGAAAAGCGGTTTTAGCGCTGACTATTTGACTTGGGTTTTAATAATTAGGGGCGAGTTCAAAATGTATATTGGATGATCAAGTTGGATTATGAACTGGCTCAAGGGGTATAGGTCAAGGGTCAAGGTTCAAGTCCAAGGGTCAAGTGTGGGTTGGGCTAGTGTTTGGGCCAGCAGTATATTGGGCTTGGATTTAGTTTTGATATAAGATCCGGTTTGGTTTAGTAGTAATACAAGGACCAATTTTGTAATTTCACCAAACTTGATGGGTTAAACCTGCCACTTTTCCAAACTTATCACAAGGACCAAACTTGCCAATCTTTAATAGTACAAGGATAACATTTGATTATTTTCCATTTTTAAATATCCAAGGACTATATTTGACTTTTTTCAAACTTTAGGGACCTTTTCTGCCATTTGACCAAAGATTCATTCAAGGACCATTTTTGACAACTTAGAATATTTCAAGGACCTTGAATGATATTTTTCTTTATTTTGATTTACCAGGGACTGTTTTTGACAACTTTTGAAACTTGGGGACTAAAGCGCCAATTTTGCAAACTTGATAATGTTTTTTCATCGATTTTGATATTTTGCATTTAAAACACATAAAACACTTATTTGTGATATTTTCATCATTTTGATGCATTTCGAGTGTTTTCGGATGTTTTTGCGTCTAAAAGGTATAAAAATGATGAGTATTTAGACACTCATCAATCCCCACACTAAGATATTGCTAGTCCCTAGCAATGTTTTAAGAAAAATTAATGGATTTCATCTCTTTACCAAAAGCCATTACTCGGGTAGCCAATTGTTTCGAGTTCAAGTAAGAACCTTGGTACAATGATAACCAAATGATTTTGAGCAAATCATAAGTCGTAAATGGATTTGATTTGTCTTTACCGTAAGCCGTTTGCTTCGGACTAGCCAACTCTTAGATAAATTATCAATATTATCTTTGGTGAGTCGATTACCAATTATGGTTTTCAACGCTTTTACCACAAAGCCATAAACTTGCGGGCTAGCCAACTTTTACTAATTAAAGATATGGTGAGTGAACACCATACAATTTTGGGCAAATTGCAAGCCATAAACGGATTTGAGATATCTTTACCAAGAGCCGTTTGCTCTGGATTAGCCAATCCTTATGTGTGTTAGACATGGCGGATGATTACCATTTCTTGAGTAAGTGAAAACACTTACTCCAAAAAAAAATTGGCCAAAACGGGAATTGGGTGGAATAATTACATGATAAAATTCGTGAGAATTCCCCCACACTAAGAAATGAATATTGCCATCAATATTCAAAGTACCGCGATTATGCCGAAACATAGAACGAAAAGGGAAATACTACGGCCATTATTTTATTTTTGATATATACACAATTTTATTTTTTATTTTTTATAGACTTATATACAACAACAGTAAGCAACTCCCCACACTAGGGTGGTAGAATAGTAAAAAGAAATCAGAAATATGAGTGAAAACCCATATTGTGTGCTACTGTTTTTGATTACCGAGTCGCTAGCTTGACTCGATCCCCGCATTCATTGGTTCATGGGGAAAGTTTGTAGATCCGGAACAACCACGGGTGGAATGTCCTCTCCAAAATAATGATTTAATCGATGACCATTCACTTTAAAATTTGGACCATCGGGTTGAGATAACTCAATGGTACCATAAGGATAAACCTTAGCAATAGTAAATGGACCAGACCAACGGGACTTGAGCTTTCCCGAGAAAATCTTCAATCTTGAATTGAAAAGAAGGACTCGATCACCGACGTTGAAAACGCGGTTCTTGATTTTAGAGTCATGAATCTTCTTTGTCTTTTGTTTGTAGATCAAAGAGTTCTCGTATGCTTGATCACGGAGTTCATTTAATTCATTCATTTGAACTTTCCGTGATCACCACCGTCTAAATATCGAAGTTGGCATGTTTCAAGGCCCAAGATGCTTTGTGCTTAAGCTCAATCGGCAGATGACATGCCTTCCGTACACTAGCTTGTATGGAGTACACCCGATTGGTGTTTTATAAGTCGTCGGAAGGCCCAGTCGTCATCCGTTTATCCGACCGGGATGCACGATTTTCGCCTCGTCCTTTCAAGAATTCTTTTAATACCACGGTTAGAAACTTCCACTTGCCCACTTGTTTGGGGTGGTATGCGATGAGAGAGCGGTGGGTTACACCATACTTTTGCATGACACGATCAAATTGATCATTTCGAAATGTGTACCACGATCATCGATTATAGCTCATGGAGTTCCAAACCTAGCAAAAGAGATTTTAAAATTTCACAACAACTCGGGCATCGTTGGTAGGTAAAGCTTTCGCTTCAACCCATTTTGACAAATAGTCAACACCACGAGTATGTATTTGTTTCCTCGAGATGATGGACATGGCCCCATAAAGTCAATACCCGGATGTCAAATATCTCACACACTTGAATGGCGTTTTATGGCATTTCATTTCTTTGAGATATATTTCCGTGACGTTGACAAGCGTCGCGTGTTTTGACAAAATCGTGGGCATCCTTATAGATAGTGGGCCAATAAAACCGAAATTAAACACCTTTTGGCGGTGTAGTTTGGACTATGATGGCCCCAGTGGGTCGACATGGCAAGCTTTGAGAATGTCCATAGCTTCTTTCCATAAACACACCGTCGGATGACTTGATCCGCACAGATTTTGAATAAGTAGGGTCGTCCCGAGTAATGTTTAACATCCTTGAAGAATTTGTTCTTACATTGGGTCGACATCCCTTTCACTATGAAGTTACCCGCATGGTAATTTGCGGTCGACAAACCATGGGTGGTAGAATTTCCACGAAAAGAAACCGCATTGAGTGTCTCGAGAGGAAATGTTTCATTTATTTCCTTTTCTCGAAAACATCTTGGTGAGGGACGGACGGATGATCGTGACGGGTTCTCGGCTCCTTTTTATCACGTATAATGATATCAAATTCACGGAGGAGGAGAACCCAACGGAGCAATCTCGGCTTTGCATCTTGTTTTGCAAAGAGATATTTGAGAGCCGAGTGATCCGTATACACCACACATTTGGTCAAGATTAAGTATGGCGAAACTTCTCAAACGCACACCACGGCTAATAATTCTTTTTACGTGGTGGTGTAATGGGTTTGAGCTTGATCATAGTCTTACTCGCGTAGTGGATAGGTGAAAATGCTTGGATCTCGTTGCCCTAAGACCGCACCGATAGCAAAATCACTTGCATCGCACATGAGCTCAAAAGTCAAGTCCTAGTCGGGAACAACGAGAATGGGTGCTTGATAAGCTTTTTCTTTAATGTTTCAAAAGCTTCATGCACTCGGTGAGAAGATAAAAGGAGCGTCTTTTTCAAGAAGATGGGTCATAGGCAGGGCGATTTTGAAAAATCTTGTATGAATCTACGATAGAAACCGGCATGACCTAAAAACTCCTAATACCTTTGACGGTAGTAGGATGAGGTAATTAGCAATAACATCGACTTTTCTCTATCGACCTCAATCCGTTTTTGAAATCTTATGGCCAAGGACAATGCCTTCTTTGACCATAAAGTGGCTCTTCTCCCAATTTAGACAAAGATTGGTGTCTTCACCCGTTTGAGCATTTTATCTAAATGGGAGACATGTTTGAAACGAGTCCCCAATGACGTAGAAGTCATCCATAAATACCTCCATTGTTTCCCGATCATGTCGTGGAAAATGGCCATCATACATCGTTGGAACGTGCGGGAGCATTACATAGGCCAAAAGGCATACGTCAGTGTAGGCAAAAGTTCCGTATGGGCGGTGAATGTAGTCTTCTCTTGATCCCGTGGATCAATGGGGATCTGAAAGTAACCCGAGAAACCATCAAGGAAACAATAGTATTCGTTTCTTGCTAATCTCTCAAGCATTTGGTCCATGAAGGGTAGAGGAAAATGTTCTTTACTGGTGGCGTCATTCAACTTACGATAGTCAATGCAAACACGCCATCCGTAACCAATCGAGTTGGAATTAACTCGTTATCTTCATTGTGACAACAGTTATGCCACCCTTTTAGGAACACAAAGAATTGGGCTAACCAAGGACTATCTCGAGATTGGGTAAATCAATCCTGCATCAAGAAATTTGATAACCTCTGTTTGATAACATCATGAATTTTGGATTTACTATTCTCGATGTTGAATCTATTTGGTTTGAAGTCATCCTCCATCAAGATTTTGTGAGTACAAAATTCGTGGTTGATACCTTTAATGTCGGAGAGTTTCCAAGCAATTGCTTGCTTGTGACTTCAAGAACTTTATGAGGCGATTTTTCATCTTTACTCAAATCTCGAGCAATAATGACGGTAATTTATCATCACCTTCAAGAAATGCATACTCGAGATGAGGTGGTAAGTCCTTAAGTTCGACTTAAGGAAATTCTTGATTTTCTCAATGACTTGACTTCCTTATTATGAAGCTTGACGGGAGGGAGTGATGATGGATCATCATTAAGCAACTTCTCAATGAGAAGTATGTCACCCTCAATGTCGATGGGAGCGTGATCAATTTCCCATGGAACAGAATCACTAGACAAGTAAGCTTCAATATCTTCTAAGATGAAGTCACTTTCCTTAAACGGAGTGAGAGAAGGAGTAGAATTGGCAATGATGGGTTGAGATGAATGAGTGATATTATCACTCGAAGAATTATGATCATAACCAAGAACTTCTTGAGAGTACTCCTCAGAAGCAACATCAATGATATCTATTCGGTTAACCGACTCAGAATCATAGTTTGCGGAGTACCTCGAAGTTTGATCAAGGTTAAAGGTGACAACTTCATTACCAACACGTAATGTGATTTCTTGCTCAAATACATCAATGAGAGCACGGCCGTTCTCGGGAATCCTCGTCCAACAATGAGAGGAACCCGATGATCGACATCGAAATCAACAACCACAAAGTCACCGGAAAATGGAACTTTCCTACTTTCAAATCGTCCTCGGCAATGCCAAGAGGACGGGATATTGTACGATCTGCAAGCTCGAGAGTCATGCATGTAGGAGTAAGGTCCGGAAGAGAAAGTTTCTTCCATATTGAATAAGGCATCAGTTGATGCTTGCACCAAGATCGGCTAAGGCAAAGCATTCCACCATTCACGAAATACACAAGGTAAGAGAAATTTTCCGGATCTCCAAGCTTTTCTCGAAGCTTCTTCAAGATAATCTGAGCGAGTTCTCGTTCGAAGGAGTTTAGCCATTTCAAACGACTTTTCCTTGTTGCTTAACATGTGTTTGAGAGTTGATGCAAACTTGGGCATCGACATGATAGCATCCGCAAAGCTTATGTCAAAATGTAGTTCTTGGAAAATTTGAAAAATTTGTCCATTTGATGGTAGCTTTTTCGCGAGCTATTGCTCATTCAAACGTGATGGGTAAGGAATAGAAGATTTGGATTTGGGGTTTTCAACGGAGCTCTTGGAGGTTCAAAACAACTCTGGATTGGATTTGGGTTTCGGGACAACTTGAGGTTGGACATTGTTGGTACCTCCGTTATTAGTAGGAAGTTCCTTGTCCTTTGTTGCCTCGGGTTCACTTTCCACTACCTTCGGAGAGAAGAAGAAGAGGTAGTAGGAATAGTGGGTCCATTGTATGAAACACCACTTACGGTTGTGATCGCCTTTGCATCGCCCTCGGGTTAACGATCGTGTTGCTCGGAAGTTTTCACGATCCCGGGTTGATCATTTAAAGACTTCTTTAGATCGTGATCGGTGACCAACAACTGTTCATTTCATCTTGGGATTTCATGAATTGCTTCAATAACTCATCGGATGATGGTCTTGGAGGAACCGGAGGGAAATTTTGAGGTCGGATGTTTTGATTATGACCTTGTTGTTGAAAATTCCTTGGTTAGGATTCACATTTCCTAAAATTGATTCCTCGATTGAAATTGTTTTGATTAAGGTTTCCTGATGTTGGAAACCTTGATTTGGTCCGGGATAGAAATTACCTTGGTTTTGATAACCTTGGTTCATTCTAGGTTGGTTCGATTCGGTTACGTATGTTAGGATTCGGGTTAAAACCGGGTGGTGCACGATAAGTATTAGCGGTAGTTTGGTTCATTTTGAGGATGGTATTGATTACCTCCACGATGTGAAGTACCGGCTATAGCATTGGCTTCAAACGGACTACCATCGGTGGTAGTACGATTGTAGTATGCATGAGGACCACCACAAGTAACACGGACTTCAACTTTCTTCACTTCACCATGTGATGGTGTGCGTGTGAAAGTGACTTTCTTTTGGTTAGCAAGAACCAAAGCACGAACGATATCCGTGATTTTGTCAATATAAGCATCGGTGCTAGATGTACTCACGGAGATGAAGTAGAAGGTCCAACATTAGGCCGAGTCGATATGTCTTTGTTCGGAAAGGGCGGACTGGGACTTGTTTTCAATGATTTTCAAGGCTTCTTTTGTGGTCTTGCTCAGAAATTACCTCTCGGAGGCATTTAAAGAGTCTTGGTCGACTTGTCTCGGACCATTGTAGAAAGTATTTATTTGCATTAACTCGGTAAAACCATGATGCGGACACTTGCGAAGCAACTCTTTATAACGATCCCATGCCTCCCGAATGATTCATCAAATCTTTGAGAAAATTTCATTATCTCATTCTTAAGACTTGTAGTTCGGGATGGATGATAGAATTCGTTAACAAACTTAGTGACTAAATCCTCCCATGTCTCAATAGAGCGAGGGTTTGTTTCTCAAGCCAATTCCGGCTTGTCCTCTAGAGAATGGGAGCAGGAGAAGCTTAATTGCTTCACGTGGGACATTCTTGTATTTGATGGTAGATGCAATCTTGTTAAACCATCGAATATGTGCATGAGGATCATCCCGCTCAAAACCATAAAATTGGCTTTGGGTTACAAGATTAAGCAACCCGGTTTTGAGCTCAAAGGTATCACCCACGATGGTTGGGACAATAATGGCATCTCCGTAACCCTCGATGGGTGCTTGGAGAAGCTCATTCATCGGTTTGTCTTACGCCATCACGACGGTGGTTGTGCTAGGCGTTCCTCGATCACGGTGAAGGAGCGAGCGTCCTCTACGTCTCGAGGAATATTTGCAAGCTCGAGAAAGTGGACTTGTAGAACGGAAGAACAGTGCGCATGCACTAAGTATAAAAATCGGTTTTCAAAAAAATGCGAGGCAAAGCGACAAGTGAACTTAAACCAATAATCACAAATGAAATGGCTTCTTTGAAAAAGGTACACCAAATCACAAGGACACAAAGGTAAGTTTTAAATCTTTTGTTCGGGAACTTATTAATGTTCACACCCCGGTTGGTAGGTGTCTTGCCTTGATTTGCGGTGGTTGATTTTATGTATTTATTAAGTACCACCGAAAAGGCGTAGGTATGGATTTGTGCAAAGGGTTTAAAACTTTTGGACAATATTTTAGTATCGTCTCGTTTAACCAAATCGCATCTCTTTAAGAATCACCTTAAAGGAAACACAAGCTAGAAAACGTTACGATTGTTTTGTTGTTTTATATTTTGTTTGGTGTTGTTAACACTTTAGGAAAAGTGTTAATGAACTTTTGAGTTTTGATTAACTTTACAAAAACTGTTTACAAAAGGTGGTATATGTGCAAGTGCAGATGAAAAATGCTTAGAACACGCTTATAGCCTCCCGTGGCGCCAAAATTTGATTTGCTCCCAAACAGTCAAGTTTATCACACAAGCTAACCACTTGTGAATGGTCAACCGTAATAAACTTCAAACATTTCGAAGCAAATGCAATTAAGATCGGAGAGTATAGTGTTTCCACGGTCGTTAAGTCCCACGGAGGATGAATGGTGTTTGAACAAATTCGGATGTCGAATAATCACTAAGGATAGTGATCGATAAGGATTTTGGAATATTTATACCTAAAGAAAAGTTTGTAAATTACGAGGGCTTAAATGCAAATTAAAGAAAATTAAAAGCTAAAATATATTAAATAAACGCTATCACTATATTTAAAATGATGTTTTCTATGATTTATAAAACAAAATAACTTAAATAAACTATTTTAATTAAAACGTAAACTTAAATTATCTAAAAAGTGATCTAGAATAAAAGCAGCGTTATATATAAAAATTACGCGAGTGCATAAGCAAAAGCGTAAAATTTGTAAACTAAAAGTCCTACGAGTGTAAAATAATTTTCTTACTTCCTATATGACAAAAGAAAATTTTAGAAAAAGATTTATATTTTTTGACTTTTATATTTTTATTATGAATTAAATACTATTTTAGACTAATTAAATGATTAAAATACTAAAACTATTAAGAAAAATCGAAACTTTTTGTAAAATACTTTATACTAATACAAAGCTAAGAAAAATATAAAAGTGTGAGAACTTATTTTAATAAGCTAGAAATAAGCTAATTTATGCGTATAAGCTAAAATGGACAAGAAGGGTTATGTATTAAATTATGCAAGGATTACAGTCAAAGACCCAAGGGCGATTGGTATGGTGTGTGTGTGTGGTGGGTGGCCGGGTTGAATCCCAATGACTTTTTGATTTTTATTTTATTTTTGGACTTTTCTTTTGAAACCGAATAAGCACCGAGATAAGCAATTTTCAAAACTACAACTTTTTATGAAAACCACTAATAAGCTCAGTTTGAGCTAATTTTAACTTAACAGTGAGCAAATAATAAGAATAAGCACAAGTTTAAGCCAAATGGCTAATAAGCTAACCAATAAGCAAAAGGTGGCTGAGAATAAGCTAAACACTGATAATCGGCTAAAATTAAAGTTTGAATAAGCACAATTACTAGAAATAAGCATTGAATAAACTACAAATAAGCACTTAGCTAAACTGTTAAACATGACACTTTATGGTTTTCTAGGTACTTTAAGCTAATTTTAAGCAATGTAATAAGCTAAGAAATGAAAACAAACATTGGAGCTATTAAGTATACCGGATAAGCTATCCAAAAGCTAAAGTTCTCACTTGTGGGATCCACTAGAGAGCTTATGAAGAGCTTGAGAGAAAAGCGAAAAACATCGAGTTATGACTCGATGTATCTTGATAAAATGGACAAAACTAAAAGCTATGTGCAGCCCTATTAAATAAGCTACAAAATGGAAAATTAAGCTTGGGACCTTAAGATGGCTTGGTTAGCTTTCCAAAGAACTAAAATTCACAAGTGAGGTTCAATTATGAGCTTGTGACAAGCTTGTGAAGATGGTAGCAAAGGCATACAGGCACACTTTTGAAAAGGGGTTCAAAGAAGCTAAATAATAAGCACCTGAATAAGTCGATTAAAAGTGAACTAATATTTTCTAATTAAGTTCGTGACTAAAATTTAATATCCTAAAAGCTTATATCCTAAATCTTAATATTATGTCCTATATAAAATTATCCATTTTATTCAAAACGACTATATTGAAAAGTTTGACTTTTAAGATTACACTAAAGGTTGACTAAGATGAACTTTGAATTAATACTACTCACCGATTATGATATATTAAGCTATAATAAGATTAAATTAAGCTAAGTTAACAAGTTTTAAACTAATATGAAGATTTTGACAAACTAAAACCTTAACGATTAACAACTAAGTGAGATTAAAGAGATTTTGACTTTCTATGAAATGAGGATGGTTTTCTTTGTTGCAATGAGTTACTAAGACCTAATGTGACATAAAACAATAACAAACAACCACTCAAACAACCTCTAACACAAGATAAACACAATGAAACCAAACACCTTTTAACTTGGTTGTTTTGAAACTTTTCAAAGCTTAACACAGTTAAGACCATGCAAATGATTTAAGATCTTATAATATCATATATTGAGATTAAATAAGCATAAAACAACAGTACTAACAACATAAAACTCAAGAATGATGATTATGCTAATTTGACTGTTAAACTAAAATTTTTAGTAACTATAAATTAAAAAGAACAAGCATGTAATATTAAGCTATAAAATCACTAACACACACCAAATGAGCACAAAGAACACAGAGATAAACTAATATAAGCAGTTCTACAGTGAATTGCTAAAATCAAGAATTAAGCTTACAAGTGGCTTCCAATCTCAAAACTGAGAACCAAAGCACAAGACCAATCCTAATAGCTTTCCACAAAGCTTCTAACCCAAGTCAATCCAATATTTACCACCTCAACTTTGATCACCATTTCCATTGCCTTTTTTATTTTTATCTAATTTTTTTGTATTTTCTTGTATTTTTGCTTTTTGGTACTAGATTGATTTTAAAAGTTTCTAAAAGCTTAAATAAGCTTTCTGAGGAGCTTATGTTGGCTTATGAGTCCAAATTAACAGCTACAAACAACATTCAAACATTCATGAGATTTTTGAATTTGGAAATGCATAAACTTGAAAAGGATATTGAAACTTGAAATTTATAACTAAAAATGATTCAAAACACACTAAGATTACTTAAAAAGTATTTGAAAGCTTTTAAATTACACTGGAAATTTGAAAATAATTAAGACGACATACATAAAACTAAATTAAGCTAGATATCTCACTACATTGCTTCTCCTCTTCTATATAGACTCTTGAGACTCATCGACATCCCTTAGACTTTCCCACTTCACTTGAACCATTGGATCTCTCTAAATCATTAGAATCGTCCATTTGGAGTTTTGGCGCCAAAAAAGTCATGAGCAGGTTTGAGTCAATTAATGAACTTTGGGATATTGTGAAGGTGGAGGGGAGTGGTTACACAAGTGGTGAGGTGAGGTGGAAAGAGCAAGTGGAGAAAACAGCTCTGGTTTTGGTTTTCAGTTGAGAGTGAAGGAGATGAACAGGAAAACTGGTTTTGGGCGCGCTTTGACTATTTGACTTGGGTTTTAATAATTAACGGGGTGAGTTCAAAATGTATATTGGACTGGTCAAGTTGGATTATGAATGCTCAAGGGTATAGGTCAAGGTCAAGGTTCAAGTCCAAGGGTCAAGTGTGGGTTGGGCTAGTGTTTGGGCGGCAGATATATTGGGCTTGGATTTGGTTTTGATATAGGATCCGGTTTGGTTTAGTAGTAATAGGACCAATTTTGTAATTTCACCAAACTTGATGGGTTAAACACGCCACTTTTCAAACTTATCACAAGGACCAAACTTGCCAATCTTTAATAGTACAAGGATAACATTTGATTATTTTCCATTTTAAATATCCAAGGACTATATTTGACTTTTTTCAAACTTTAGGGACCTTTTACGCCATTTGACCAAAGATTCATTCAAGGACCATTTTTGACAACTTAGAATATTTCAAGGACCTTGAATGATATTTTCCTTTATTTTGATTTACCAGGGACTATTTTGACAACTTTTGAAACTTGGGGACTAAAGCGCCAATTTTGCAAACTTGATCGTTTTCATCGATTTTGATATTTTGCATTTAAAACACATAAAACACTTATTTGTGATATTTTCATCATTTTGATGCATTTACGAGTGTTTTCGATGTTTTGCGATCTAAAAGGTATAAAATGATGAGTATTTAGACACTCATCAATCCCCACACTAAGATATTGCTAGTCCCTAGCAATGTTTTAAGAAAAATTAATGGATTTCATCTCTTTACCAAAAGCCATTACTTACGGGTAGCCAATTGTTTCGGTTCAAGTAAGAACCTTGGTACAATGATAACCAAATGATTTTGAGCAAATCATAAGTCGTAAATGGATTTGATTTGTCTTTACGAAGCCGTTTGCTTCGGACTAGCCAACTCTTAGATAAATTATCAATATTATCTTTGGTGAGTCGATTACCAATTATGGTTTTTCCATCGCCTTTACCACAAGCCATAAACTTGCGGGCTAGCCAACTCTTTACTAATTAAAGATATGGTGGTGAACACCATACAATTTTGGGCAAATTGCAAGCCATAAGCGGTTTGAGATATCTTTACCAAGAGCCGTTTGCTCTGGATTAGCCAATCCTTATGTGTGTTAGACATGGCGGATGATTACCATTTCTTTGAGTAAGTGAAAACACTTACTCCAAAAAAATTTTGGCCAAAACGGGAATTGGGTGGAATAATTACATGATAAAATTCGTGAGAATTCCCCCACACTAAGAAATGAATATTGCCCTCAATATTCAAAGTACCGGCGATTATGCCGAAACATAGAACGTAAAAGGGAAATACTACGGCCATTATTTTATTTTTGATATATACACAATTTTTTTTTTTTTTATAGACTTATATACAACAGCGTGGGGCAACTCCCCCACACTAGGGTGGTAGAATAGTAAAAAGAAATCAGAAATATGAGTGAAAACCCATATTGTGTGCTACTGTTTTTGATTACCGAGTCGCTAGCTTGACTCGATCCCCGCATTCATTGGTTCATGGGGAAAGTTTGTAGATCCGGAACAACCACGGGTGGAATGTCCTCTCCAAAATAATGCTTTAATCGATGACCATTCACTTTAAAATTTGGACCATCGGGTTGAGATAACTCAATGGTACCATAAGGATAAACCTTAGCAATAGTAAATGGACGGACCAACGGGACTTGAGCTTTCGAGAAAATCTTCAATCTTGAATTGAAAAGAAGGACTCGATCACCGACGTTGAAAACGCGGTTCTTGATTTAGTCATGAATCTTCTTTGTCTTTTGTTTGTAGATCAAAGAGTTCTCGTATGCTTGATCACGGAGTTCATTTAATTCATTCATTTGAACTTTCCGTGATCACCAATTTGTCTGAATATCAAAGTTGGCATGTTTCAAGGCCCGGTATGCTTTGTGCTCAAGCTCAATCGGCGGATGACATGCCTTTCCGTACACTAGCTTGTATGGAGTACACCGATTGGTGTTTTATAAGTCGTCGGAAGGCCCAGTCGTCATCCGGTTTATCCGACCGGGATGCACGATTTTCGCCTCTTGTCCTTTCAAGAATTCTTTTAATACCACGGTTAGAAACTTCCACTTGCCCACTTGTTTGGGGTGGTATGCGATGAGAGACGGTGGGTTACACCATACTTTTGCATGACACGATCAAATTGATCATTTCGAAATGTGTACCACGATCATCGATTATAGCTCATGGAGTTCCAAACCTAGCAAAAGAGATTTTAAAATTTCACAACAACTCGGGCATCGTTGGTAGGTAAAGCTTTCGCTTCAACCCATTTTGACAAATAGTCAATGACCACGAGTATGTATTTGTTTCCTCGAGATGATGGAAATGGCCCCATAAAGTCAATACCCGGATGTCAAATATCTCACACACTTGAATGGCGTTTGCGGCATTTCATTTCTTTGAGATATATTTCCGTGACGTTGACAAGCGTCGCGGGTTTTGACAAAATCGTGGCATCCTTATAGATAGTGGGCCAATAAAACCGGAATTAAACACCTTTTGGCGGTGTAGTTTGGACTATGATGGCCCCGATGGGTCCACATGGCAAGCTTTGAGAATGTCCATAGCTTCTTGTCCATAAACACACCGTCGGATGACTTGATCCGCATGATTTTGAATAAGTAGGGTCGTCCCGAGTAATGTTTAACATCCTTGAAGAATTTGTTCTTCCGTTGGGTCGACATCCCTTTACTATGAAGTTACCCGCATGGTAATTTGCGAAGTCGACAAACCATGGGGTGGTAGAATTTCCACGAAAAGAAACCGCATTGAGTGTCTCGAGAGGAAATGTTTCATTTATTTCCTTTTCTCGAAAACATCTTGGTGAGGGTTTTCTAGGCGGAGACGAGATGATCGTGACCAGGTTCTCGGCTCCTTTTTATCACGTATAATGATATCCAATTCTGGAGGAGGAGAACCCAACGGAGCAATCTCGGCTTTGCATCTTGTTTTGCAAAGAGATATTTGAGCCGAGTGATCCGTATACACCACACATTTGGTCAAGATTAAGTATGGCGAAACTTCTCAAACGCATACACCACGGCTAATAATTCTTTTTCGTGGTGGTGTAATGGGTTTGAGCTTGATCATAGTCTTACTCGCGTAGTGGATAAGCCGAAAATGCTTGGATCTCGTTGCCCTAAGGCTGCACCGATAGCAAAATCACTTGCATCGCACATGAGCTCAAAAGTCAAGTCCTAGTCGGGAACAGCGAGAATGGGTGCTTGATGGCTTTTCTTTAATGTTTCAAAAGCTTCGATGCACTCGGTGAGAGGATAAAAGGCGTCTTTTCAAGAAGATGGGTAATAGGCCGGGCGATTTTTGAAAAATCTTGTATGAATCTACGATAGAAACCGGCATGACCTAAAAACTCCTAATACCTTTGGCGGTAGTAGGATGAGGTAATTTAGCAATAACATCGACTTTTGCTCTATCAACCTCAATCCGTTTTGAAATCTTATGGCCAAGGACAATGCCTTCTTTGACCATAAAGTGGCTCTTCTCCCAATTTAGACAAAGATTGGTGTCTTCACCCGTTTGAGCATTTTATCTAAATGGGAGAGACATGTTTGAAACGAGTCCCCAATGACGGAGAAGTCATCCATAAACACCTCCATTGTTTCCCGATCATGTCGTGGAAAATGGCCATCATACATCGTTGGAGCGTGCGGGGAGCATTACATAGGCCAAAAGGCATACGTGCAGTAGGCAAAAGTTCCGTATGGGCGGTGAATGTAGTCTTCTCTTGATCACGTGGATCAATGGGGATCTGAAAGTAACCCGAGAAACCATCAAGGAAACAATAGTATTCGTTTCTGCTAATCTCTCAAGCATTTGGTCCATGAAGGGTAGAGGAAAATGTTCTTTACGAGTGGCGTCATTCAACTTACGATAGTCAATGCAAACACGCCATCCGTAACCAATCAAGTTGGAATTAACTCGTTATCTTCATTTGTGACAATGATTATGCCACCCTTTTAGGAACACAATGAATTGGGCTAACCAAGGACTATCTCGAGATCGGGTAAATCAATCCTGCATCAAGAAATTTGATAACCTCTGTTTGATAACATCATGAATTTTTGGATTTACTCTTCTCGATGTTGAGCTATTGGTTTGAAGTCATCCTCCATCAAGATTTTGTGAGTACAAAATTCAGGGTTGATACCTTTAATGTCGGAGAGTTTCCAAGCAATTGCTTGCTTGTGTGACTTCAAGAACTTTATGAGAGCAGCTTTTTCATCTTTACTCAAATCTCGAGCAATAATGACTGGTAATTTATCATCACCTTCAAGAAATGCATACTCGAGATGAGGTGGTAAGTCCTTAAGTTCGACTTCAGGAAATTCTTCAGTTTTCTCAACTAACTTGACTTCCTTATTATGAAGCTTGACGGGAGGGAGTGATGATGGATCATCATTAAGCAACTTCTCAATGAGAAGTATGTCACCCTCAATGTCGATGGGAGCATGATCAATTTCCCATGGAACAGAATCACTAGACAAGTAAGCTTCAATCTCTTCTAAGTTGAAGTCACTTTCCTTAAACGGAGTGAGAGAAGGAGTAGAATTGGCAATGATGGGTTGAGATGAATGAGTGATATTATCACTCGAAGAATTATGATCATAACCAAGAACTTCTTGAGTACTCCTCGAAGCAACATCAATGATATCTATTCGGTTAACCGACTCGGAATCATAGTTTGCGGAGTACCTCGAAGTTTGATCAAGGTTAAAGGTGACGACTTCATTACCAACACGTAATGTGATTTCTTGCTCAAATACATCAATGAGAGCACGGCCCGTTCTCGTGAATCCTCGTCCAACAATGAGAGGAACCCGATGATCGGCATCGAAATCAACAACCACAAAGTCGGTGGAAAATGGAACTTTCCTACTTTCACGAATCGTCCTCGGCAATGCCAAGAGGACGGGATATTGTACGATCTACAAGCTCGAGAGTCATGCATGTAGGAGTAAGTTCAGGAGAGAAAGTTTCTTCCATCTTGAATAAGGCATCGATTGATGCTTGCACCAAGATCGGCTAAGGTAAAGCATTCCACCATTCACGGAAATACACAAGGTAAGAGAAATTTTCCGGGATCTCCAAGCTTTTCGAAGCTTCTTCAAGATAACTTCTGGCGGTTCTCGTTCGAAGGAGTTTTAGCCATTTCAAACAGACTTTTCCTTGTTGCTTAACATGTGTTTGAGAGTTGATGCAAACTTGGGCATCGACATGATAGCATCCATAAAGCTTATGTCAAAATGTAGTTCTTGGAAAATTTGAAAAATTTGTCCATTTGATGGTAGGCTTTTTCATGAGCTATTGCTCATTCAAACGTGATGGGTAAAGAATAGAAGATTTGGATTTGGGGTTTTCAGCGGAGCTACTGGAGGTTCAAAACAACTCTGGATTGGATTTGGGTTTCGGGACAACTTGAGGTTGGACATTGTTGGTACCTCCGTTATTAGTAGGAAGTTCCTTGTCCTTTGTTGCCTCGGGTTCACTTTCCACTACCTTCGGAGAGAAGAAGAAGAGGTAGTAGGAATAGTGGGTCCATTGTATGAAACACCACTTCGGTTGTGATCGCCTTTGCATCGCCCCTCGGGTTAGCGATCGTGTTGCTCGGAAGTTTTCACGAGCCCGAGGTTGATCATTTAAAGACTTCTTTAGATCAGCGATCGGACCGACCAACAACTGTTCATTTCATCTTGGGATTTCATGAATTGCTTCAATAACTCATCGGATGATGGTCTTGGAGGAACCGGAGGGAAATTTTGAGGTCGGATGTTTTGATTATGACCTTGTTGTTGAAAATTCCTTGGTTAGGATTCACATTTCCTAAAATTGATTCCTCGATTGAAATTGTTTTGATTAAGGTTTCCTTGATGTTGGAAACCTTGATTTGGTCCGGATAGAAATTACCTTGGTTTTGATAACCTTGGTTCATTCTAGGTTGGTTCGATTCGGTTACGTATGTTAGGATTCGGGTTAAAACCGGTGGTTCTGATAAGTATTAGCACGGTAGTTTGGTTCATTTTGAGGACGGTATTGATTACCTCACGATGTGAAGTACTGGCTATAGCATTGGCTTCAAACGGACTACCATCGGTGGCGATCAGATTGTAGTATGCATGAGGACCACCACAAGTAACACAGACTTCAACTTTCTTCACTTCACCATGTGATGGTGTCGTGTGAAAGTGACTTTCTTTTGGTTAGCAAGAACCAAAGCTCGAACGATATCCGTGATTTTGTCAATCTTAGCATCGGTGCTAGATGTACTCACGGAGATGAAGTAGAAGGTCCAACATTAGGCGAGTCCGATATGTCTTTGTTCGGAAAGAGGCGGACACGGGACTTGTTTTCAATGATTTGCAAGGCTTCTTTTGTGGTCTTGCTCAGAAATTACCTCTCGAGGAGGCATTTAAAGAGTCTTGGTCGACTTGTCTCGGACCATTGTAGAAAGTATCTATTTGCATTAACTCGGTAAAACCATGATGCGAGACACTTGCGAAGCAACTCTTTGTAACGATCCCATGCCTCCCGAATGATTCATCAAATCTTTGAGAAAATTTCATTATCTCATTCTTAAGACTTGTAGTTCGGGATGGATGATAGAATTCGTTAACAAACTTAGTGACTAAATCCTCCCATGTCTCAATAGAGCGAGGGGTTGTTTCTCAAGCCAATTCGGGCTTGTCCTCTAGAGAGAATGGGAGCAGGAGAAGCTTAATTGCTTCACGTGGGACATTCTTGTATTTGATGGTAGATGCAATCTTGTTAAACCATCGAATATGTGCATGAGGATCATCCCGCCAAAACCATAAAATTGGCTTTGGGTTACAAGATTAAGCAACCCGGTTT
Organism: Chrysanthemum lavandulifolium; assembly: GCA_022545495.1. Classification (NCBI taxonomy): domain Eukaryota; kingdom Viridiplantae; phylum Streptophyta; class Magnoliopsida; order Asterales; family Asteraceae; genus Chrysanthemum; species Chrysanthemum lavandulifolium. The sequence continues at coordinate 227,813,917 of CM040241.1, read as the reverse complement.
TGAGCTCAAAGGTATCGACCACGATGGTTGGGACAATAATGGCATCTCCGTAACCCTCGATGGGTGCTTGGAGAAGCTCATTCATCGGTTTGTCTTACGCCATCACGACGGGGGTGGTTGTGCTAGACGTTCTCGATCACGGTGAAGGAGCGAACGTCCTCGTCTCGAGGAATATTTGCAAGCTCGGAAAGTGGACTTGTAGAGCTGGAAGAGCAGTGCGCATGCACTAAGTATAAAAATCGGTTTTCAAAACAAATGCGAGGCAAACGACAAGTGAACTTAAACCAATAATCACAAATGAAATGGCTTCTTTGAAAAAGGTACACCAAATCACAAGGACACAAAGGTAAGTTTTAAATCTTTTGTTCGGGAACATATTAATGTTCACACCCCAGTTAGTAGGTGTCTTGCCTTGATTTGCGGTGGTTGATTTTTATGTATTTATTAAGTACCACCGAAAAGGCGAGGTATGGATTTGTGCAAAGGGTTTAAAAACTTTTGGACAATATTTTTGGTATCGTCTCGTTTAACCAAATCGCATCTCTTTAAGAATCACCTTAAAGGAAACACAAGCTAGAAAACGTTACGATTGTTTTGTTGTTTTATATTTTGTTTGGTGTTGTTAACACTTTAGGAAAAGTGTTAATGAACTTTTTGAGTTTTTGATTAACTTTACAAAAAACTGTTTACAAAAGGTGGTATATGTGCAAGTACGGGTCTGAAAACTGCTTAGAACACGCTTATAGCCTCCCCGGCAGCGGCGCCAAAAATTTGATTTGCTCCCAAACAGTCAAGTTTATCACACAAGCTAACCACTTGTGAATGGTCAACCGTAATAAACTTCAAACAGCTCAGAAGCAAATGCAATTAAGATCTGGAGAGTATAGTGTTTCCACAGGTCGTTAAGTCCCACGGAGGATGAATGGTGTTTGAACAAATTCAGATGTCGAATAATCACTAAGGATAGTGATCAGTAAGGCTTTTGGAATATTTATACCTAAAGAAAAAGTTTGTAAATTACAGGGGCTTAAATGCAAATTAAAGAAAATTAAAAAGCTAAAATATATTAAATAAACGCTATCACTATATTTAAAATGATGTTTTTCTATGATTTATAAAACAAAATAACTTAAATAAACTATTTTAATTAAAACGTAAACTTAAATTATCTAAAAACGTGATCTAGAATAAAAACGAGCGTTATATATAAAAATTACGCGAGTGCAAAAAAACGTAAAATTTGTAAACTAAAAGTCCTCAGTGTAAAAATAATTTTCTTACTTCCTATATGACAAAAGAAAATTTTAGAAAAAGATTTATATTTTTTGACTTTTATATTTTTATTATGAATTAAATACTATTTTAGACTAATTAAATGATTAAAAATACTAAAACTATTAAGAAAAATCAAACTTTTTGTAAAATACTTTATACTAATACAAAGCTAAGAAAAATATAAAAGTGTGACAACTTATTTTAATAAGCTAGAAATAAGCTAATTTATGCGTATAAGCTAAAATGGACAAGAAGGGTTATGTATTAAATTATGCAAAGGATTACCATCAAAGACCCAAGGCGATTGGTATGGTGTATGTGTGGTGAGCTGGGTGGCCAGGGTTCGAATCCCAGCAATGACTTTTTGATTTTTTATTTTATTTTTGGACTTTTCTTTTTGAAACTGAATAAGCACACTGAGATAAGCAATTTTCAAAACTACAACTTTTTATGAAAACCACTAATAAGCTCAGTTTGAGCTTATTTTTACTTAACAGTGAGCAAATAATAAGAATAAGCACAAGTTTAAGCCAAATGACTAATAAGCTAACCAATAAGAAAGGTGACTGAGAATAAGCTAAACACTGATAATCAGCTAAAATTAAAGCTGAATAAGCACAATTACTAGAAATAAGCACTGAATAAACTACAAATAAGCACTTAGCTAAACTGTTAAACAAGACACTTTATGGTTTTCTAGGTACTTTTAAGCTAATTTTAAGCAATGTAATAAGCTAAGAAATGAAAACAAACATTGGAGCTATTAAGTATACGGATAAGCTATCCAAAAGCTAAAGTTCTCACCGTGGGATCCACTAGAGAGCTTATGAAGAGCTTGAGAGAAAACTGAAAAACCACTGAGTTATGACTCAGTGTATACTGAGTAAAATGGACAAAACTAAAAGCTATGTGCAGCCCTATTAAATAAGCTACAAAATGGAAAATTAAGCTTGGGACCTTAAGATGGCTTGGTTAGCTTTCCAAAGAACTAAAATTCACAAGCTGAGGTTCAATTATGAGCTTGTGACAAGCTTGTGAAGATGGTAGCAAAGCTGTGCACAGGGCACACTTTTTGAAAAGGGGTTCAAAAGAAGCTAAATAATAAGCACTGAATAAGCTGATTAAAAGTGAACTAATATTTTTCTAATTAAGTTCAGCAGCTAAAATTTAATATCCTAAAAGCTTATATCCTAAATCTTAATATTATGTCCTATATAAAATTATCCATTTTATTCAAAAACGACTATATTGAAAAGTTTGACTTTTTAAGATTACACTAAAGGTTGACTAAGATGAACTTTGAATTAATACTACTCACTGATTATGATATATTAAGCTATAATAAGATTAAATTAAGCTAAGTTAACAAGTTTTAAACTAATATGAAGATTTTGACAAACTAAAACCTTAACGATTAACAACTAAGTGAGATTAAAGAGATTTTGACTTTCTATGAATTGAGGACCGGTTTTCTTTGTTGCAATGAGTTACTAAGACCTAATGTGACATAAAACAATAACAAACAACCACTCAAACAACCTCTAACACAGTAAACACAATGAAACCAAACACCTTTTAACTTGACTGTTTTGAAACTTTTCAAAGCTTAACATAGATTAAGACCATGCAAATGATTTAAGATCTTATAATATCATATATTGAGATTAAATAAGCATAAAACAACAGTACTAACAACATAAAACTCAAGAATGATGATTATGCTAATTTGATCATTAAACTAAAAATTTTAGTAACTATAAATTAAAAGAACAAGCATGTAATATTAAGCTATAAAATCACTAACACACACCAAATGAGCATAAAGAACACGAGATAAACTAATATAAGCGGTTCTACAAAGAATTGCAAAATCAAGAATTAAGCTTACAAGTGGCTTCCAATCTCAAACGAGAACCAAAGCACAAGACCAATCCTAATAGCTTTCCACAAAGTTTAACCCAAGGCAATCCAATATTTACCTGCTCCAACTTTGATCACCATTTCCATTGCCTTTTTATTTTTATCTAATTTTTTGTATTTTCTTGTATTTTGCTTTTGGTACTAGATTGATTTTAAAGTTTCTAAAAGCTTAAATAAGCTTTACGAGGAGCTTATGTTGGCTTATGATTCGTCGTAAAAGGCTTAGGGGTATGTGTATGGATAAAACCTCAATATCGATATCAAAAAAAATAATCACGAAGATAGATTCAAAATTCCTTTAGGAAAAAGAATATTAAATCAAATCCGTGTGTGATCGTTGATACGGATTAGTCAACCCGAATCGTTTCCCAACGAGGCGTGAATTATAACGTCATTTTTGGTTTGGAATTTAATGCTCGATGTTTTGATTTGATGATTTGATTTTTTTAAACTACGGGAGAAGGGAAAGTAATTAAGGGTATCTATTCTACGGGAAATCTCAATTACGAGAATAACTAAAACGTAATAAACGAAACGTAATTAAAATGCAACTACGTCTAATCTATATTCTAAAAATACCTAAAGTTACTTTTACTTTAGGATTTTTCTGGATTTTTAGGATTTTTCTGGATTTTATTAGAATTAAAACTAATTTTTAGGATTTTTCTGGATTTTATTAGAATTAAAAACTAATTTTTAACTTTTTAAACTAATTTAAAATACTAAAAATTATGAAAATAAAAGGGAAAATTATGAAACTATTTATATAAAATCTAAAATAACCTAAGAGAATTATCAAAACTAATTTTGTATTTTTCTGATTAATTTTCTATTTTCTACGAATTTAAAATTATTTAAATCTAATTAAATGGCTAAAAATTACAAAATAAGCTAGGAAAAATCTAGAAAAATTATTTTTGCTTTTTTATTTATCTTAATCTATAAAATTGAAAATTATTTTTGGAACTTTTACGAATTAATTGTAATAAAAGCTATTTAAAAGAAACCTAAAAGCTGTTTTAAATTGTGAAAATACTAAACAGTGATGAAAATTTATGAAAAATTCAGTAAAAATCTAAAATATTATTCTAATTTTACGAAAAAAATAAAAACTATGGCTTATGAGTGAGAAATAAGAGCTGCAATGTAAACTGACCCTAAATAAGCTATTAAAAATAAGCTAAAGAGTGCAATAAGCTACCAAACAGTTACTGAAGCTAATTTATACTAAAAGTACCTAAAAGAAACTAATTACTTCTACTCCTAACCTCTAATAAGCAGTCTACCTATGATTGATGCTAACTGACTACTCTATCCAAACAGCTTATTTAGGTCCTACTTTAAGCTAAAGCACAAGCTTATCAGGAGAGCTTATGTGAAAACCAGATATGTGAACCTCTAAAATACCAATCAAAGAATCTATAAACCAAAGCTGAACCCTAGAGAAACTATTATGAGCTTTAAATGAGATCTGCAAATAAGCCTGAGTACACTTGTAATTTTTACTTTTGACTTTTTGAGATGAAAATGGAACTTTGACTTAAATGAGATATGAATCCGAATGATGAACTAATAATGATGTGAAATGATGAAATAAAACTGATGCAAGCTAAACCAACTACTAACACTCCTATTTGCAAGATCTAGACCACTGATTTTAACAGAAATGAAATCAAGAGCAGTTTCACTGTGATTTTGACTTTTAGGATTTTAGAGCTCAAATCAATGAACAACTAGACTATATAATGCCTAAATATAACTCAAGCAACAACCATTAACCACTGAACTAAGCTCTATCTTAGATCAATTATCTGATCCAATCATTACTTTATATGACTGTTATGCAAATATTCCAACCAAATCACAATTCCAAGCTTACTCTAACTTCAAAACAGATTCAATTTACTTAAACACACCTAAATGAAGCTAAATGACAGCAATAATCAACAAAACTAACAGATCTAATTAATGCAATTACTGCTACTCTATTAAGCCAATAATGAGATTAAGTTGAAACTTACAAGATGTCCAGCTATTATGCAGCTTAAAACAATACCCAATCTATACTAAACTAGTCTAATTCAACCCAATTCCAGCTCTGCATCAACCCCATTCCAAAACAAATCATCTTTTCAACTCAAATCTGCTTCAGTTGACTTTTGTTGACTGACTTTTATAATTTGTTTGTGAATTGAGATTAAACAGACATAAACCTTCAATAAGCTATGAAGAAGCTTAAAAAGGTTATAGAAACAGTAGATGGGCTTTATAGAAGCTCATAAAGAGATGGAGAGTATTTTTTTATTTTTCAAATATTTTTCAATTTTTTTTATATGATTTTTGTTTTGAGAAGATTATAAACTGAAAATGATTATCAACCAAATAACAACTGATATCAAAAGTAATAAGAGATTAGATGAAACAGTAACTAGAAACAAATTAATATAGAAATTTATTAATGAGAAATTTTGATTACAAAAGTAAAAATATTGAAATTACAAAAGCTACTCAGATTTAATACTGAAACTACACTCTCTCACTAAAACTACACTACTTTCTATCACTAAAAACTACTTTATGATCTGTGAGAAATCCGGGGCTTTATATAATTGAGCTTGAGGCCTTGGAAACTTCTGGAATGTGCAATTGTGTGTTTCTTTTGATTCGTTTATCACCATTGATCAAATCCCATCTTATCTTGACCCTTGGATTAACACCTCCACGTTTCATCCACCAATGAGAGAGCAGGGATTGGCATTGTATCACACGGATAGATGACATGGCACTGGCACATGTCAGGGGTGTCAGACGAAAGTACAAGACTACCCTTAATTGCTGTTAATTTGACCAATTTGACCAAAGGGTAATTAGGGTTCATGTATCCTAGGTAAAAGGGGGGTAAAAAGGCACGGGTTGTTTGTTTATATTCGTTTGAGTATTGTTGACTGGGTCTTGGGTGGGTTGACCGGGGTCCATGTGGGTATACGGATCATGAATAAACCGGGTAGGATATTGGATTGGTTTTTGGGCTTTTGTTTATTTTGGGCCAAAGGTTTACTTGGATTACATTTAGGACTAGTTTAGGACCCAAGGTGAATTATAAGGACTAAAAATGCATATGCTGAAAATCCAGGGACCAAACTTGTAAATCTGAAAATGTCTTCCAAGGGCCATTGTTGTCATTCACAAATAATCCAAGGGCTGATTTTGACAATTCCAGAAACTTGAGGGATCACTTTTGCCAAATGCTCAAAGATCAGGGACTAATTCTGACAATTCTTCAAATATGATCATATCTTCTAAAAATCATCCTCGAGAATAAAATCTTCACAAATGCACAATTTCGATCTTAGGCTCACTCAAACTCTCTTAATCTCTCGTGCTCGGATTTTCGTCTGATTTGGTTTCTTTTGGTGTGTTTTGACATATCCGTACTGCACAAGCACAAACTCAAGAAAGCAATGATATTAGCAATAAACGGCTCTTTCTTGGTTATTTTGGGTTTTATTTGATAAAGAAATGATATGTGTTTTGCACATATTAAAATACCCATCTGAGACCATTGTCGTGCCTCACGCAATGGAATCAACTCACGCTTCTAAAACCAAGGATTTCAATCTCTTTCTACTAAACCTATGAAGAAGAAGCAAAGATTCCTCAAAAGAGATTAAGAAAGCCTTAATTCTAAAACGCCTGCTTTACCTTTTAATTCACATGTATAGATATTACGATTAAGCACATTCCGGTTATGAATGACGGTTTGTTGAACTTTCATGTCGATCAATAACTTCAACATTTTTCAAACGACACGTTAGGATCACGGAATAGGAAACACAACACAGCGTGAAGTGACCATACGGATAGAATACATCGTCCTTGATTTTTCACAAGTCCCCAAACTAAGCGTAAAATCGAAATCATTGTTAAGTATGACTCTAGATGCTAACACTACCCATGGAAGTTACTTGTGTAATTACCTTTTGTTCCCATTTTCCTATTTTCCTCTAGATTTTTTTATTTTGTGAGAAATGAATTTCTTCAAATTTTTCATTTCGATAACTTTTAATCCGATAAAGATACAAAGCTAAGTCGATAATTAGTTATCCATCTTTTCTCAAGAACCATTGTTCCAAAATGAGGTCCACATCAAGGTATTTTATTCACTTATATTTTGATTTTTCATCATTTCATTCATTCATTCATTTTTTTTTTTTTTTTTTTGCACTTATACTTTTACTTATATGAGCTATGAACTACGGAGCTTCACGGGGTAATTCCAAGACTATAGGCTTCATGAAATGAGGATCCCGGTTGGCTAGACTAGGACCTCACTCAATCCTGGCTAAAGATCCAAGGGTCCGATCTCGACACCGCAGCTCATAACTTTACTTATTACTTGCTTATTTATTTATTACGGATCCTTGATGTGTACCCAATTTTTAAAACAAAGATTCTTTTAAGAAGATAAAGAACTAACTATCGCCAAAAAACTCAACATCTCTAATTATTTATTAGATAGATATGGGGTGAAACAATTTTGTGGGAACAAAAAGCCATGAGTACCTTCGATGGGCTCTAAAGAGAACCAACTACTCCACGCTTAGCATCTAAACTCATAAGTAACTCTATCATGCCTCGATCTCCGCAAATTTAAAATCTCAAATAATGAGATCCGCGGATGCTTAGCCGATAATTTTTAGATTATCTATGGTTAAGGGAACAAGCTAGGGCTCAACACGCCCGGTCAAGTCAGAATTCTATTCCTACTCTCACCAGCAGAAAGTCAACAAGGTGTCAAAACATATATTAACTTAGCGAATGTTTCGTCAAATAATCTCAAGTCTCGCATTTTTAAAATCACTTATTAGAAACTAGCAAATTCTTTGTTTAGCTTCGCATATAAAATCACTTAGGAGACTTGCAAATTCTTGGCTTTTGAGCTAGAATCGCATTTTATAGCCTCTTGTCTAAGCAACTAGCAAAGACTATTTCAAGAAAACGATATTTAAAGTAACTTTTAAGAGACTAGCGAGAACTTTTCGATCATAAAACTAGCAAAAGCTTTACGAAAAATTTTAAATTTTGCACAATTTTTCATTTTCTAAAGAAAACGGGTTGAGAGTATACGACAAAAATAAGCAAGTCGGTCAAATCAAATCGAAGATTACCCTACCCCAGACTAGAGCGAAACATTGTCCTCAATGTTTAAAGGCAAGGATAAGAACGAAAATCTAAAAGCCGTTTATTAAGTATGCTAAAAGATAAACGTTAGTCGATAAGATTTCGGATATCGGTTTCCATCGACAACGATCATGAAACTCGGTGGAGAAAAAAACAAACTTGAGCACGAGAGTCTTCATATCGGAAAATCTAAACACAAAATCACAAACAACCAAACACGAGAAATCGAAGGCTAACCCCTTCACGTCACTTATTAGAAAATAGAAAGAAGATAGAGATAAGCATGGGTGCCTCCCACGGCGCCATCTTGTTTTTGATCACCGAGTCGCTAGCTTTGACTCGTCCCAATTCATTTGTCCTTGGGAAGCAAGTGGGAAGGATACCGTGGTCAAACGGTATCCTCACTCCGGAAGGAAAGAGAATGGGTGGGTTGGGAGGAATAAAATTTCGGGCTCAAGCACATAAGGAATAACCCCTCCCGATATCATATGAGGTATATCAAGAAAGAGTAATCCATCATCCGGTGGTTTAGCGGGCGGACGAAAGGATGACGGATCACAATAAGAATACTCCATAGAAGAAGGGAGTCCATGGTACAAAGAAATGCATTTGAAGGTTCAACAATGAAGGCATCCAAGATAGGATCCTTTTCCGAATAACTTTGGTGATAAGAATGTACTCTTGATGAGTATCCCAGGGTTAAAAATATTGTCCTCGGAGAGGAACGAATTCAAAGTATCATCCACGTGAAAATCCTCACGAAAGAGGAATCACTCTCGGATAAAAAATAGTGTGGGACCTCGGTATCAACAAGCTTATCACCAAAATCTTAACTTCCTTATCTTTCTTCGGGTAAAACGGATCATCGTATTCGTTTTCTTCATTCTTGGAAAGAATCGAGTAGGTGGGAGCAAGTTCATCGGCGAACTCCTCGAGAAGTAAATCAATGGAAGAGTCCTTGAGCTCGGGCTCCGAAGTATTAGTAGACGGCTTGACTTCTTTAATTTCATTTTCTTTCGGAGAGAGTGAATAGAGCATTTCTTCGATTAAACGAATATCTCCTTCGATGTCGATGTCGGCGTTATCAATTTCCGATGAAACTGAATCACTTTTCAAATAAGCCTCAATTTCTTTCATGATAGAATCATCCTCCTCATATTGAGTGAGGAAAGAGGAAGAATCATAAATGATTTGTTTAGAAGAAAGTTCCATATTTTCAGAAGAAGGAGTGGGATTGCCATTCAAAGAAATCTCGACGTTCTTAGGAACAAGATCAATTCGATACACAGAAAACGGAGGTGGGACAAGTGGTGTGCTCTTAGAGCTAGCATTTTCCACAACTACCGTTGTAGTCTCCTTTTCTGATTTCTTCTTTTGCTCAGCACGTATCGTAGACAAACTCTTAACCGTGAAACGTGAAAGACTTGGTTCAATTCTAGATGGTTTAGGCTCAACTTTTGAACCACGGAGGCGGACGTTTTGGTAATTCCGTTATTAGTAGGAATTCACGGGTCCTTTGTCACCTCGGTGTCATTAATGTTAGCCACATCATATTGGTTGGTTAGAGATTGAGAAGTATGGTTAACGTTAAATGTGACGACTTCTTTCCTACTCGTAAAGTGATTTCTCCTTCATACACATCAATCAACGCATGGCCCGTTCTTAGAAGCATCTTCGAGAATAATGGGTACACAAGGTCGACATCAAAATCAACGACAACAAAATCCGGAAAATCAAACTCCCCACTTTAACAAAAACATCCTCGATATACCAATTGGTTTCGTAGTAGTACGGTCGGCTAGCTCGAGGGTCATACGTTGGGGTAAGTGGGGGTAATGAAAGTTCTCGTAGATTGATTTCGGCATCAAATTTATACTCGCACCAAGATCGCCAAGGCGGAGCATTGAACAATTCCTTGAAAATCGCATGGAATGAGGAATTTTCCGGGTCACCTAACTTTTCGGAAGTTTCTTGAGGATAACCATGAACAATTCTCATTCCGAGATGTCGTAGCAAGCTCATATAGTTTCTCCTTATTCGTAAGCAATCCTTAATCGTAGATGCAAGTTTGGGCATCAAGAGAAGGGCATCCGCAAAACCGATCTCCACATTCAAGTCTTTGAAGATTTGGAAAACGTTTCCATTTGATGATTCGACTTTTCACGAAGAGTTTGATCTTTAAGGCGAGACGGATATGGGATAGACGGTTTCGGATTAGCTTTCTTCACATTAACGGGAGCATCTTGGGCTCAGAATCTTGGACAACCGTGGGTTGGACATTCACAGTACTCCCCTTATTAGTAGGAAGCACCGGGTCCTTTGTCACCCTGGTCTCACGGTCTACCACACGAGACGGAGAAGAAGAATTAGTGGTAGGAGCCGCGGGTCCATCGTAAGCAACACCACTTCGGGTAGTGATCGCTTTCATGTTACCTCTCGGGTTAGGAATCGTATTACTTGGAAGAGAACCGGAACCCGAGGGTTGAGAATAAAAGTAGGCGGTTGATTGGCTTGAAAGAAACTAGCCATCATATTCCTTATTTCAGTCATCTGCTTGTTACTCGTAGCTTCAATTTCCTTTTTGAAATCCGTCCTCATTCCGTTAATTTGAGTTTGCAAACTTTTAATAGTGTTGTCGGAGTTCTTCATGTAAGTTAAAAACTCGTTGTTCGGAGAAACTTGATGAGAATGTTGTTGATATTGTTGTTGAGGAGGTGGTGGTTGTTGGTAAACTTGAAGTGGAGGAGCTTGGTAGTGTTGATTTCCATGATTAGCTCCTCGGTTTTGATTGTTGTTACCATTGAAACGGTTTTGATTATGGTTTTGTTGTTGAGGTTGGTTGAAACCGGGAGGTCCGAGATAATTGTTTGAACGGTAGCTAAGAAGATTTCGATCTCCTTGCGGTTGATTGTAGTTCCCTGTAGCAGCATAAACATTCTCATGTGCGTAGCCACCGGCGGCAGGGCACTCGGAATAAGAATGTGGACCTCCACAAGTCTCACAAGTCGGATGTACCGCTTTTACTTGTTGATTTTGACTAGACAGATGCATTTGGTACATTTTCAACATAGCCGTGTTCAAATCATCAAATTTCTTATGAAGAGCCGTATCGTGAGAAGAAGACGAATTTGATCTAGATGATTCACCCTTTCGGTGGTAAATCCCAACAATTGTGATGAGCGGTCATGTTCTCAATAAGATCGTAACATTCCTCGGGCGTCTTTTCATGAAAGTTCCACCGGCAAAGAACATTGATTGTATCGCGATGTCTCAACGTCAAACCATTATAAAAGCGTATCAATTTGAGTGACAAGCAACATGTTATGATTCGGACATCGATCAATTGCAAGCTTATATCGTTCCCAAGCTTCAAACAAAGATTCGTCGGGATATGCGAAATTATCGATATCGTTCCTCAACTTCGTCACCATCGACGGTGGAAAGTACTTTGCCGAAACTTGAAACCATTTCCTCGAAGGTATGAATCGAATTCTTGAGTCAATCAAACCAAGTGGCATGATGAGTCAAAGAGTATGGGAAAAGATAGAGACGAAGGCGTCATCGGAGACCCCATTTTGTTTCATACTCGGTGGACGGTTAAAAATTTATCAAGATGCTTGTTTGCATCGTCATCAGATAAACCATGAAATTGACAACTGTTTTTTACGTCCGAAAACTGCTTAGAACACGCTATAGCCTCCCAACAAGGCGCTAAAATTTGATTCGCTCCCAAACAGTCAAGTTTATCACACAAGCTAACCACTTGTGAATGGTCAACCGTAATAAACTTCAAACAGCTCAGAAGCAAATGCAATTAAGATCTGGAGAGTATAGTGTTTCCACAGGTCGTTAAGTCCCACGGAGGATGAATGGTGTTTGAACAAATTCAGATGTCGAATAATCACTAAGGATAGTGATCAGTAAGGATTTTGGAATATTTATACCTAAAGAAAAAGTTTGTAAATTACAGGGGCTTAAATGCAAATTAAAGAAAATTAAAAAGCTAAAATATATTAAATAAACGCTATCACTATATTTAAAATGATGTTTTTCTATGATTTATAAAACAAAATAACTTAAATAAACTATTTTAATTAAAACGTAAACTTAAATTATCTAAAAGCGTGATCTAGAATAAAAGCAATTATATATAAAAATTACGCGAGTGCATAAGCAAAAAGCGTAAAATTTGTAAACTAAAAGTCCTAGTGTAAAAATAATTTTCTTACTTCCTATATGACAAAAGAAAATTTTAGAAAAAAGATTTATATTTTTTTGACTTTTATATTTTTTATTATGAATTAAATACTATTTTAGACTAATTAAATGATTAAAAATACTAAAACTATTAAGAAAAATCTGAAACTTTTTTGTAAAATACTTTATACTAATACAAAGCTAAGAAAAATATAAAAAGTGTGACAACTTATTTTAATAAGCTAGAAATAAGCTAATTTATGCGTATAAGCTAAAATGGACAAGAAGGGTTATGTATTAAATTATGCAAAGGATTACCAGTCAAAGACCCAAGGGCAGTTGGTATGGTGTATGTGTGGTGGTGGGTGGCGTGGTTCGAATCCCAAAGAATGACTTTTTGATTTTTATTTTATTTTTGGACTTTCTTTTGAAGCCGAATAAGCACCGAGATAAGCAATTTTCAAAACTACAACTTTTATGAAAACCACTAATAAGCTCGGTTTGAGCTTATTTTATAACAGTGAGCAAATAATAAGAATAAGCACAAGTTTAAGCCAAATGACTAATAAGCTAACCAATAAGAAAGGTGACTGAGAATAAGCTAAACACTGATAATCAGCTAAAATTAAAGCTGAATAAGCACAATTACTAGAAATAAGCACTGAATAAACTACAAATAAGCACTTAGCTAAACTGTTAAACAAGACACTTTATGGTTTTCTAGGTACTTTTAAGCTAATTTTTAAGCAATGTAATAAGCTAAGAAATGAAAACAAACATTGGAGCTATTAAGTATACCAGATAAGCTATCCAAAAAGCTAAAGTTCTCACTGTGGGATCCACTAGAGAGCTTATGAAGAGCTTGAGAGAAAAGCGAAAACCATCGAGTTATGACTCGATGTATCTTGAGTAAAATGGACAAAACTAAAAGCTATGTGCGACTATTAAATAAGCTACAAAATGGAAAATTAAGCTTGGGACCTTAAGATGGCTTGGTTAGCTTTCCAAAGAACTAAAATTCAAGTGAGGTTCAATTATGAGCTTGTGACAAGCTTGTGAAGATGGTAGCAAAGGCGTACACGAGGCACACTTTTTGAAAAGGGGTTCAAAAGAAGCTAAATAATAAGCAATCGAATAAGGCGATTAAAAGTGAACTAATATTTTTCTAATTAAGTTCAGCAGCTAAAATTTAATATCCTAAAAGCTTATATCCTAAATCTTAATATTATGTCCTATATAAAATTATCCATTTTATTCAAAAACGACTATATTGAAAAGTTTGACTTTTTAAGATTACACTAAAGGTTGACTAAGATGAACTTTGAATTAATACTACTCACTGATTATGATATATTAAGCTATAATAAGATTAAATTAAGCTAAGTTAACAAGTTTTAAACTAATATGAAGATTTTGACAAACTAAAACCTTAACAGTTAACAACTAAGTGAGATTAAAGAGATTTTGACTTTCTATGAAATGAGGACTGGTTTTCTTTGTTGCAATGAGTTACTAAGACCTAATGTGACATAAAACAATAACAAACAACCACTCAAACAACCTCTAACACAGTAAACACAATGAAACCAAACACCTTTTAACTTGACTGTTTTGAAACTTTTCAAAGCTTAACACAGATTAAGACCATGCAAATGATTTAAGATCTTATAATATCATATATTGAGATTAAATAAGCATAAAACAACAGTACTAACAACATAAAACTCAAGAATGATGATTATGCTAATTTGACTGTTAAACTAAAATTTTTAGTAACTATAAATTAAAAAGAACAAGCATGTAATATTAAGCTATAAAATCACTAACACACACCAAATGAGCGATCTTGCATAAAACCGTCAAGTTTTCTCACGCAAGCAAGAAACTTAAAAATTTTAACACGGATGCAATGAAGATCCGAGGAGTATAGTGTTTCCGGTCGTTATGTCCCAATGAGCTATGCAATGGATAATCAAACGATAGTGATCGGGAGATTTGGACGGAAAAGGAGATTGATGATTATTATAACTACAGGAAAAAGCCAACAGATAAAGACGGCTTAAATGCAAATTAAAGAAAGTTAAAAAGAAAAAAAAATATTAAATAAACGCTATCACTATTTTTACAAATGATGTTTTTGTGATTTTATAAAACAAAATAACTTAAATAAACTATTTTAACTAAAACGTAAACTAAAAACGTGATTTAAAATAAAAACGTACGTTAAGTCTAAAAATTACGCGAGTGCGCAAACAAAAACGTAAAATTTATGAAATAAAAGTCCTACAAGTGTAAAAACAATTTTATTACGTACTATATGACAAAAGAAAATTTTAGGAAAAAGCCGGGTATTTTTTTGAGTTTTATTTTATTTGTTACGAATTAAAAACTAATTAGCATTAATTAATTAATTAAAAATACTAAATGACTAGAGAAAAATGTGAAATTTTACGAAGACTAAATTAAGTTATGCTAAATGCAGTGAAAAATAAAAAGGTGCAAGTCCTTTTGGAAATAAGCACTAAAAGCAAGTTATTCTAATAAGCTATAACCGTGAAGTTAAGTTAACTAATTAAAATGTAGAAAGCATACACACAACAAGTACTAGCACGAGATGGTAACTTGGTGGCTTTGTTGGGTTACTCAGCCGTGCGTGTGGTCGTGGGTTCAAGTCCCACTTCCTCCCTTTTGATTTTCACTTATTAAGCTTAAAAGCTGCGAAGACTACATTAAATATTAACTAAACAAAATAAACCAAGAGAGACAAGGCATAGATGGTAGACGAGATGGTATCGTGTTCGTGAGATAGCAGCAGTCACCGGGTCAAATCCAGCCTACTATCTTTTCTTTTTTTTTGTGTTACTTATTTTTTTAACTCTTTTTTTAAAAAGCGGATTGCAAGATCAAAACCCAAAACTTTTGTGAAATATTTTTTCTTGAAAGCTTCTTAATAAGTCGTAACTACAGCTTATCAACATCATTAAACTAAATCCCAACACAAACTTTAACAACTTGAGGGTTGTTTGGGATAAGAAATGTAAAAGGTTTAACAAGCTACAATACAACATGTAAATAAGCTAAACTAGAGACAAATTAAGCTCTAACTAGTTTACTACTAACAACGACCTATATGGAAAGCAAAGGTACTAAGTGAGGTACAAAGATAAGCTCCTAGAATAAGCGAACTAATAATCATGAAAAGCACTAAAGCAAAAAGAGAGCACTTAGCTGCTGACTGCAGTTCCACAATCAGCACGGTGGCTTATTTGGGGCTTGTCTATAAGCTGTAGAGTGAGAAGTTGGTCTTGAGCTTCTGGCCACTTAGAGTCCACCACCCCACCAAACTTTTGCCCCCCAATATCTGCTCTGAACAAGCTTTAACTAGCTTATAAACAGTCGAAAGAAAGATGCGACTTAGGATAGGGACACACACAGACAAATACCTTGCAAACCCACCCACTTTAACCCATTAGCAAACCTAGTAAACTATTTTTGATTTTTTCTTTTGACACAAGATGAACAAGCAACCGAACTTACTATTTTTAATTTTTATAATTTTTATCTCCCTAAAACTTGGTTAAACCGCTTAATTAAAACTCATAGAAGCCAACTTTTGAAACCAAAGAAAACTTTAAACTTGTTGTAATCTTGTAAAATCTTTCCAACTCTTAGAACTTGACTCAGATACAAAAATATTGTTTGACTTCACTTGTCAAAGTGGGTAAAAACCACTTTGACCCACTTAAAAAGCTTAAACCAAACGCTCCTTTGAATGCAGAAAAATTGCTTAAACTGAGTAACAAAAGCAAATTTTAACTCTTGACTTTGCTTTTATCAAATCTAAATTACCACTTATAAGAACTATTTTTTTTTCTTTGACTGAACAATAATGGACTATAAGCAAATAAGCACTAAGTGCGTGTTTGCCTCTAAAATAGAAATTGTAAAGATTAATAAAAGGGAGCTTTTTTCATTAACAGTAAAAACATTACAATAAATCAGAAAGACAAAACTAAATTAGACAATAAAATCCTAGGTGCCTTATACTTTGGCTACAAGCTATTTATACTCAAAGTAAAATAACGGTCTTCCTTCTCTCCTTTTTTTTCCTCGTTGCTACCTCCTCTCCTTTATTATTATTTTTTTCTTTTCTTGATTTGGGAAAGATGGGCAACAATTTGCGGGGAATGGGGAGGTGATGGGCATGTCGGGGGTGATGGGAGAAACAAATTTTTTATGTTTTGTGTTTCTGTGTTGAGTGTTTGGGCGGTAAAACAGAGAGAAAGAAAAAGGGGTGTAGGAGGTTAACACTTGACTGGGTAGGGTTAGGGTATTGGATTTGGACCGTGGGTTGATTTGGGCTTGGGATTAAATTGGGTTTGTGGTAGGATTTAAGTTGGATTTAGGATAACTTTGTGATCCAAATAGCAAGTTAAGGACCAATCTTGTACAAACTGAAATTCCGGGGACCACGTATGTAATTAGAAAATGCTCCCAAGGGCCATAATTTGACAATCTCAAATAATGCAAGGATCGAATCGGCCAAATGTGAAACTTGAAGGATCGAAATCGATTTTTCAAAAATTATTCTAAGGACCATAAATGATAAACTTTTATTAACCAAGGGCCATAAATAATAAATTCCATTTTGAAATTCCGGGACTTGTTTTGCCATTTTTGAAAGTTGGGGGACTAAACGCCAATTATGCAAACTTTGATACGTTTTCATCGATTTTGATCTTTTGCATTTAAAACACATAAAACAACGATTTGTGATATTTTCATCATTTTGATGCATTTTAAGTGTTTTCGGATGTTTTTATAGATCTAGATTGTACAAAAATGATGAGTATTTAGACACTCATCAATCCCCACACTAAGATATTGCTAGTCCCTAGCAATGTTTTGAAGCTTTAATGGATTTTAAAACTCTTTACCAAAAGCCATCACTGGAGTAGCCAAATGTTTTAGTTCAAGTAAGAACCATGGTACATCGATAACCATGTGATTTTGAGCAAACCACCGACTTTCAACGGATTTGATTTTGTCTTTACCGAAGCCGTTTGCTCGGACTAGCCAACTCTTAGATAAATTATCGAATTATCTTTGGTGGTGATTACCAATTATGGTTTTTCCACGCCTTTACCACAAGCCATAATCTTGCGGGCTAGCCAACTCTTCACTTTTTAGGATATGGTGAGTTGAGAACCATACAATTTTGGGCAAATTGCAAGCCATATAAGCGGATTTGAGAAATCTTTACCAAGAGCCGTTTGCTCTGGATTAGCCAATCTTTTGTTTATTAGACATGGCGATCGATAACCAAATGAGTAAATGCAAAACACTTACTCCAAAAAAAATTTTGGCCAAAAGCGGAATTGGGTAGATAATATATGAAATTAGAGAATTCCCCCACATAGAAATGAATATTGCCCTCAATATTCAAAGTCACCGCGGTTATGCCGAAACCGAGAACGTAAAAGGGAAATATTACGCCATTATTTAAAAGATTTTTTTTTTTTTTTAATATATATATATATATATATAACATGTGGGCATCACCCCACACTTAGGTGGTAGAAAGGGGTAAGAAGATGAAATATGGGTGAAAACCCATATGGTGTGTGCTCTTTTTTTTGGTTACCGAGTCGCTAGCTTGACTCGACCCGCATTCATTTGTTCATGGGAAGCAAAGTGGAAGAAACAATCTCCATCGGACTTTCATTCAAGATGTTTGGACAAACATTTGAAGCACGTGAAAGTTCCACACCGATGAGATATACATAGAACCGGCTCAAAATGATAATTGAAAATGCCGGATCAAAATAGTGTCCTCATTCCAGAAGGAGTTAAGACATGGAGAAGTCACACCGTATGTGAAGAAAAGAAGGAGAATTATGATAATGATCATGACTAACTCCTCATTATCGGAAGGAGATTTCATGATTTTGGATCATGAATCTCATCGATGAGGATAGAATCATCATCACATGATGGAAGAGATAAGATAGAATACGAGAGGTGGGACAAGTGGTGTGCTCGAGAGCTAGCAATTTCCACCACTTAGTGATGGTCTCAGATCGGCCTCGGACATTTCATCGAAAGAGGATTTACTTTCTCAAAAGTGTAGTCATTATTAAATTCAAAAGAGGATTTGAGAAAATCCGGAAGTAACCTCGAAATGTCGAGAGAATCACAAAAGGCAAATCACAATCACTATTGGATATATCCTCGGACTCACTGGGATTGGGACAAGGCTCTCAACACTAGGCGGTTCCATTTCGGAATAGTGTTGAGATGATCATCCTCCATTATGAGAGAGTCAACGGGTTCAACAATGTTTGTTGAAATATGATCATCGAACTCTTCTAAAATGACGTCACTTCTATCAACCGTGTGAGTGAAAAGGAAGAGTCGGAAATGGAAGGCTTAGAAGCGGAGTGGTTGTAGCCGACAAACTCGCATAATATTCTCTCATCTGAATGGAATCCTCTTCATCATCGAAATGAAAGTCTTGCGATATTGGGCTGGTGTAGCATTATAAACCTCGTCATCGGTGGCTTGACAATCGTAAAAGGATGGGGACCACCACAAATATCACATCTTCGGTAACGGAATCAACGGGCTCGATTTTTGCTTCATGCATCGAATATCATCAGTAAGCTCGACCATCTCAATTGGTTTGTTTCTTGATGTCGGAACTTTCGATTTGTTCTCGATGATAGTCAATATATCCCTCGTGCGATACAAAGATATTGCCACCGGCGGCTGTATTGAGTGAATCTTGATCGGTTTGCATTAAAGCATTGTAGAATATATCGATCCGGAGTAATTCCGAGAAACCATGATGTGGGCATTTCCATAGGAGATCTTTGAATCTTTCCCATGCCTCACCAAAACTTTCATTAACGCTGTTGGAAGTTTGTAATCTCGTTCTTAAGATTTTCCGTCTTAGAATAAGGAAAAAACGATTTACAAATTTTGAAGCGAGATCTTCCCAAGCGGTGATCGATCGAGGGGTTCTTTTCGAGCCAATTGAGTGCCCTTGAGAAAATGAGAATAACATCAACTTAATTGTGTCATGAGGAACATCCTTATATTTGATAGTTGAAATTAATCTATCAAACCATCGGATGTGAGCATATGGATCGTCCCTCTCAAAACCATAGAATGGATTTGACATAATTAGTTGAATTAAACCGGTTTGTATCTCGAAATTTTCGGAAAGAATCTCGGTACAACAACAAGATCTTCGTAACCCTCGGAGGGTACTTGGAGCAATTCGACATCGTGCGCATGTCCGCCATTAGAATTAAACATATAGAGGATAAGAGGAGAATCAAATGGTTGAGAGGATACGAAGAATAGAATTAAACGGCAAAGAGGGTAAGAGAAATAGAATCAACGAATAAGAGGAATGAGAAGAATATTTTGGGGTTTTATAAATAGAAAACATAAAAGGAAAATAAATTTTGAAAAGGAAAATATTTTTGGGTTTTGGATTTTTATAAGAAAATATAAATATATAAGGATGGATGGTATGAACAAGAGTGAATATTCAAATCACTAATGCTAGACGGAAGATAATCAAGACACTCCCGCAACAAGCGCCAAAATTTGATCTTTGCGAAACCGTCAAGTTTTCTCACAAAGCAAGAAACTTAAAATGACTTAAGCACGGATGCAATGAAGATCGAGGAGTATAGTGTTTCCCGGTCGTTATGTCCCAATGAGCTATGCAATGGATAATCAAGCGATAGTGATCGGGAGATTTGGACGGAAAAGGAGATTGATGATTATTATAACTACGGAAAAAGCCAATGATAAAGGCGGCTTAAATGCAAATTAAAGAAAGTTAAAAGAAAAAAAATATTAAATAAACGCTATCACTATTTTTACAAATGATGTTTTGTGATTTTATAAAACAAAATAACTTAAATAAACTATTTTAACTAAAACGTAAACTAAAACGTGATTTAAAATAAAAGCGTCGTTAAGTCTAAAAATTACGAGCATAAACAAAAACGTAAAATTTATGAAATAAAAGTCCTACAAGTGTAAAAACAATTTTATTACGTACTATATGACAAAAGAAAATTTTAGGAAAAAGCGGGTATTTTTTTGAGTTTTATTTTATTTGTTACTTAATTAAAACTAATTAGCATTAATTAATTAATTAAAATACTAAATGACTAGAGAAAAATGTGAAATTTTACTGAAGACTAAATTAAGTTATGCTAAATGCGGAAAAATAAAAAGGTGCAAGTCCTTTTTGGAAATAAGCACTAAAAAGCAAGTTATTCTAATAAGCTATAACGTGAAGTTAAGTTAACTAATTAAAATGTAGAAAGCATACACACAACAAGTACTAGCACGATGGTAACTTGGTGGCTTTGTTGGGTTCTCAGCCAGCGTGAGGTCGTGGGTTCAAGTCCCACTTCCTCCCTTTTGATTTTCACTTATTAAGCTTAAAACTGCGAAGACTACATTAAATATTAACTAAACAAAAATAAACCAAGAGAGACAAGGCGCATAGATGGTAGACGAGTACCTATTAACTAAACAAAAATAAACCAAGAGAGACAAGGCGCATAGATGGTAGACGAGATGGTACTGTGTTCGTGAGATAGCAGCAGGTCACTGGTTCAAATCCAGCTACTATCTTTTTTTTTTTTTTTGTGTTACTTATTTTTTTTTAACTCTTTTTTTTTTAAAACTGGATTGCAAGATCAAAACCCAAAACTTTTGTGAAATATTTTTTTCTTGAAAAGCTTCTTAATAAGTCAGAACTTCTGACTTATCCAACATCATTAAACTAAATCCCAACACAAACTTTAACAACTTGAGGGCTGTTTGGGATAAGAACAGAAAAGGTTTAACAAGCTACAATACAACATGTAAATAAGCTAAACTAGAGACAAATTAAGCTCTAACTAGTTTACTACTAACAACAGCCTATATGGAAAGCAAAGGTACTAAGTGAGGTACAAAGATAAGCTCCTAGAATAAGCGAACTAATAATCATGAAAAGCACTAAAGCAAAAAGAGAGCACTTAGCTGCTGACTGCAGTTCCACAATCAGCTTCTGGTGGCTTATTTGGGGCTTGTCTATAAGCTGTAGAGTGAGAAGTTGGTCTTGAGCTTCTGGCCACTTAGAGTCCACCACCCCACCAAACTTTTGCCCCCCAATATCTGCTCTGAACAAGCTTTAACTAGCTTATAAACAGGCTGAAAGAAAGATGCAGCTTAGGATAGGGACCTGCACAGGACAAATACCTTGCAAACCCACCCACTTTAACCCATTAGCAAACCTAGTAAACTATTTTTTTGATTTTTTTTCTTTTGACACAAGATGAACAAGCAACTGAACTTACTATTTTTAATTTTTATAATTTTTATCTCCCTAAAACTTGGTTAAACCGCTTAATTAAAACTCATAGAAGCCAACTTTTGAAACCAAAGAAAACTTTAAACTTGTTGTAATCTTGTAAAAATCTTTTCCAACTCTTAGAACTTGACTCGGATACAAAATATTGTTTGACTTCACTTGTCAAAGTGGGTAAAACCACTTTGACCCACTTAAAAGCTTAAACCAAACGCTCCTTTGAATGCGTAAAAATTGCTTAAACCGAGTAACAAAAGCAAATTTTAACTCTTGACTTTGCTTTTATCAAATCTAAATTACCACTTATAAGAACTATTTTTTTTCTTTGATGAACAATAATGGACTATAGCAAATAAGCACTAAGTGCGTGTTTGCCTCTAAAATAGAAATTGTAAAGATTAATAAAGGGAGCTTTTTCATTAACAAGAAAAACATTACAATAAATCGTAAAGATGAAAACTAAATTAGACAATAAAATCTAGGTGCCTTATACTTTGGCTACAAGCTATTTATACTCAAAGTAAAATAACGGGTCTTCCTTCTCTCTTTTTTTTCCTCGTTGCTACCTCCTCTCTCCTTTATTATTATTTTTTTCTCTTTCTTATTTGGGAAAGATGGGCAACAAAGATTTGCGGGGAATGGGGAGGTGATGGGCATGTCGGGGGGTGATGGGAGAAACAAATTTTTATGTTTTGTGTTTCTGTGTTGAGTGTTTGGGCGGTAAAACAGAGAGAAAGAAAAAGGGGGTGTAGGAGGTTAACACTTGACTGGGTAGGGTTAGGGTATTGGATTTGGACCGTGGGTTGATTTGGGCTTGGGATTAAATTGGGTTTGTGGTAGGATTTAAGTTGGATTTAGGATAGCTTTGTGATCCAAATAGCAAGTTAAGGACCAATCTTGTACAAACTGAAATTCCAGGGACCACGTATGTAATTCTGAAAATGCTCCCAAGGGCCATAATTTGACAATCTCAAATAATGCAAGGACTGAATCGGCCAAATTGTGAAACTTGAAGGACTGAAACTGTATTTTTCCAAAAATTATTCTAAGGACCATAAATGATAAACTTTTATTAACCAAGGGCCATAAATAATAAATTCCATTTTGAAATTCAGGGACTTGTTTTGCCATTTTTGAAAGTTGGGGGTGAAGCGCCAATTATGCAAACTTTGATACGTTTTCATCGATTTTGATCTTTTGCATTTAAAACACATAAAACAACGATTTGTGATATTTTCATCATTTTGATGCATTTTAAGTGTTTTCGGATGTTTTTGCATCTAGATTGTACAAAAATGATGAGTATTTAGACACTCATCAAGCACAAAGAACACGAGATAAACTAATATAAGCGAGTTCTACGAGAATTGCTAAAATCAAGAATTAAGCTTACAAGTGGCTTCCAATCTCAAACCGAGAACCAAAGCACAAGACCAATCCTAATAGCTTTCCACAAAGCTTCTAACCCAAGGCAATCCAATATTTACCTGCTCCGACTTTGATCACCATTTCCATTGCCTTTTTATTTTATCTAATTTTTGTATTTTCTTGTATTTTGCTTTTAGGTACTAGATTGATTTTAAAAGTTTCTAAAAGCTTAAATAAGCTTTACGAGGAGCTTATGTTGGCTTATGAGTCCAAATTAATACTACAAACAACATTCAAACATTCATGAGATTTTGAATTTGAAATGCATAAACTTGAAAAGGATATTGAAACTTGAAATTTATAACTAAAATTGATTCAAAACACACTAAGATTACTTAAAAGTATTTGAAAGCTTTTAAATTACACCGAAATTTGAAAATAATTAAGGCGACATACATAAAACTAAATTAAGCTAGATATCTCACTACATTGCTTCTCCTCTCTTCTATATAGACTCTTGAGACTCTGTCGACATCCCTTAGACTTTCCCACTTCACTTGAACCATTGGATCTCTCTAAATCATCAGAATCGTCCATTTGGAGTTTTGGCGCCAAAAAAGTCATGAGCAGGTTTGAGTCAATTAATGAACTTTGGGATATTGTGAAGGTGGAGGGGAGTGGTTACACAAGTAGTGAGGTGAGGTGGAAAGAGCAAGTGGAGAAAACAGCTCTGGTTTTGGTTTTCAGTTGAGAGTGAAGGAGATGAACAGGAAAACTGGTTTTGGGCGCGCTTTGACTATTTGACTTGGGTTTTAATAATTAACGGGGTGAGTTCAAAATGTATATTGGACTGGTCAAGTTGGATTATGAACTGGCTCAAGGGGTATAGGTCAAGGGTCAAGGTTCAAGTCCAAGGGTCAAGTGTGGGTTGGGCTAGTGTTTGGGCCAGCAGTATATTGGGCTTGGATTTGGTTTTGATATAGGATCCGGTTTGGTTTAGTAGTAATACAAGGACCAATTTTGTAATTTCACCAAGCTTGATGGGTTAAACCTGCCACTTTTCCAAACTTATCACAAGGACCAAACTTGCCAATCTTTAATAGTACAAGGATAACATTTGATTATTTTCCATTTTTAAATATCCAATGACTATATTTGACTTTTTTCAAACTTTAGGGACCTTTTCGCCATTTGACCAAAGATTCATTCAAGGACCATTTTTGACAACTTAGAATATTTCAAGGACCTTGAATGATATTTTTCTTTATTTTGATTTACGAGGACTGTTTTGACAACTTTTGAAACTTGGGGACTAAAGCGCCAATTTTTGCAAACTTGATACATTTTCATCCGATTTTGATATTTTGCATTTAAAACACATAAAACACTTATTTGTGATATTTTCATCATTTTGATGCATTTACGAGTGTTTTCGGATGTTTTGCGATCTAAAGGTATAAAAATGATGAGTATTTAGACACTTCATCAATATTGCTCAAAGATGTTTTTAAACCGGTTTTGTGTGATGAAATAGCTTCAACAACACCAGACACAAAAGTGTGAAACTTGATGAACCAAAACTCTTAAAGCGATTCTGGCGTAGAACTACACCCACGAATAAAAACTAGCTCAAAACAATGATCCACGCATAAAGTTTGAAACTTTTGCCAAAACAAGTATTTTAACACCTTAAAACGTTGAAAGTACAAGAATCTTGGATTAAAAAGTGTAAAAAACAAGTTTTTAAGCGAACCAAAGAATACGTTGTGTTTACGCGTAAGACCAAAACCAAAAACTTCAAAACAAAAGTGTGCACCCAACTATTTGGCGATTGATACCACTGTTAGGTCGCTAGTTTTACAACACAAGCTAACAAGAAAGAGATAAGGCGATTGAACAATAAACCAAACACACACACACACACACAAGATAATTATACGGTTTAGGCGTAGGAGTGAGTGAAAGAAATATTGAACAACCAACCTTCAAATGAAGGTTTACATAAAGTATTTATAGGAGGAAAGCTAGGCAACACTCTAGTTTCCATCCTTTCTTTAATGGACTTGGGCCTAAGCTCATGGGCCTTCTACATGAGCTTAAGGCTAATAACAAACATAAAGGCCATAATAAGCTACCTATTACATAATAATGACTAACACTTGAAATATAGTTTAGGAGTGATTCCAACACACTCCTCCATGATGACCAACCTTTCCTCCTTGTGATGCATTGGGTGGACCAAGAAGGATCATCTTTCATTCCTCTCTATTCCACCCATCATGCAATCGTCCCACGCCCATTACCCTTCACAATGATAGTCCCTACTTTATGGTACATCCATATTGAATTAGACCTCTAACTAGCCAAACACCGTCCCGTCCCCCCTAAGGCCGGGCCAACAAACAATGAGACTAAGATAGGTGCAGTCATACCAATTAGGACTCAAGATACAGGTAACTATCCATTGTAATGGCTTGATATAAGGAGAATAATTTTGACTAAAAGCTCTTGTCCATGTGCCAAATAGATCCATTATTACCATATAAAACCGAACCCAAACTTATGAACTTCATACTTTGCCAAGAACTCATTTAGGTCCTCTGTCTCACATCAAACTCATTGTAAATTTGATCCAACAGACTACCAATCTTCCATCGATTTTCTGTCAAACTTAATGTTCCAACTAGCTTGACATTGAGAACATTTATAGTTTCTTGACCTTGATTGAAACCATTCTTTCCTTGATTTCATCACATATTACCTTAACCATATCATCGCACTTCTTTTTGGCTAGTGAAAATTACGCTATTCTCTCTTGCCAAATGTAGTATAATGATGCAAAGAAGACATAGCTTTTAATAACCTCCCAAATCCCTTTCCCATTGGGTTCAATACTCATTTTATTTACAATTCCTTCCCAAGTGTTATCCGTTGAATTAATCATCATGCATCTTGCGTATAGATTTCCAAATCGCATAGTGAACTCACATTTGAAAAACAAGTGATTATGTGAGTCCAATTCTTTCTCACATAAGCTGCACTCATAAATGTTGTTGGGGTACCATCTTTGCAGCCTATCTTGAGTGCACAACTTATGTCTAATAGCAAGCCATAGAATGAAAGTGTGTTTAGGTACACAGTGAGAATGCCATACAAGGTTCTTCCAGCCAACTTGACCAATGTCTTCCTTCATATCCATCCAAACTGTACTAATGGTGAACTTTTTAAACTTCCCATTCTTGTCCACCCACACAGGCTTATCGAGATTGTTATTAAGCATAGGAATGAAATATTTTGTAATTGAGGATATTTGACAAACCATTGCATAGGCCATTTCCATTCACCATCATCAATCACATCGCAAGTCTAGTACTATCATTAAAACCAAAGATAGTACACCTCTTTATTCTTGATATAATTGGCTAAGATCGATCATTATTCCACTTGTCATGCCACACATTAATTGTTTTTCCATCCCAACTTGATATCTCATATGATTTCCAACCCAGTCTCTTAGGCTTAAAATACACTTCCAGAACCAACTATCATTTTTATCAGCAGCCACATCCCAAACACTTATGTTTTTAAGTTTGACCACATTAATCCACTTGACCCAAAGAGATTCTTTCCTTGAAGCCACATTCCATAGATGTTTTGACAGTAAAGTTCTATTCCATAATTCCAAAGGTTTAAAACCCAACCCTCCTTGATCTTTAGGCCTACACACATCAATCCAAGCCACTCTTGCTTTACCTTTACAACTATCACCACTGTTCCAAAGAAATTTCTTGAATAAAGACTCAATATCATTAACCACCATCTTAGGGAGCAAAAACACAGAACCCCAATATAGTTCCATTGATGACAAAACAGATGCAATTAACTGAGCTCTTCCTGCAAAAGAGAGACTTTTATTTTTCCAATCATTAAGCTTGCTTTGGACTTTATCCACCAGTATTTTGCAATCAGCAACTCCAATTTTCTTTGTCACCAATGGGACACCTAGATATCTCACTGGAAGCTTTCCTTCTTTGAAAGGCATAATGCAGCTAATAGCTCTAATAGTGTCATCATCAAGGCTACCACAAAACATAGTACATTTACCTGGATTAGGATGAAGACCTGAAACTATACTAAACTTGTTGAGAGCTTTCTTAAGAGTAAGAGCAGATTCCATTCCACAATGACATAACATGATTAAGTCATCAGCAAAGCATAGATGAGTGATCTTTAATTGTTTGCAACCAAAATGATACTTGAAAGCTCTGTTCTGCCTAATCTCATCCTTAAGAATCAAGTTCAGCATTTCCATTACAAGGGTGAAAATATAAGGAGAAATAGGATCCCCTTGCCTCATCCCTCTACCTCCATTGAAATACCCATACCTTTCACCATTAACACATATGGTGAACTTTGTAGTAGTGATACAAGTCATGATCCAGTCAACCATCTTTTTAGGAAATCCAAATTTGTGTAAAATCACTTCTAAAAAATGCCAATTGATCAGATCATATGCCTTTTGAATGTCAATTATAAAAGACACTCTTTGGGACCATTTTGCGCTTATAACCCTTGAGCAACTCTTGAGTTAAAAGGATATTGTCGGTGATTGCTCTTCCGGAATAAAAGCACTTTGATTTTCTTCAACCACATAACTAAGAGTATTCTTGATCTTGTTTGTTAGAATTTTGCTAATGCATTTGTAAATGACATTACAACATGCAATAGGTATATAGTCAGACACCTTTTGAGGAGTGCTTGACTTAGGAACTATAGCAATAAGAGTTGCATTTACTTCCCCAAGAAGCTTTCCTGATACAAAGAAGTCTTTAACTGCATCACAAAAATCCTTTTTAATTGTAGACCAAGCTTTTTTGAAAATTTTTGAAGTGAATCCATCAGGCCCATGAGCCTTATCATCATCAATATCAAATAAAGCCTCTTTAACTTCCACATCTGTTACTTCCCTGATCATTATAACAGCTTCATCATCAGGGACTTTCTTATCAAACAACCTATCATCATCATCACTGAAACTACTCACACCAGGATTAACCCCCAAAAAACCTTCAAAATGATTAACAAACTGTTGAGCCACTTCCTTATATTCATGTCTAGTACCATCTTCCCCACAGATTGTCATAATTCGCCCATATTGATTTTCCCATTAAGCACTTTGTGAAAGTAAATCGTGTTTTTATCACCCTCATTAAGCCGTGTAACTTTTGCTTTTTGCCTTAGCGACTTCTCTTCATCGAAACAACAACTTTATACTCTTTCAACAATTCACATTCTTCACTTCTCAAAGCCTTGTTCACAGGATCAAGGTCAATTTTAGCTTGTACATCAGAGAGTTTACTTTTTAACTCAATAACTTTTTTAAACAAGTTTCCATTGTTCCAGTTGAGTTTATTAAGATAAGGTTTAAGATTTTAGCTTTTAACAATCTTGTACATAGCATGGCCTTGAATATCGTATTCCATTTTCCTTTACAAGCTCTTGAAATTCGCTTATCAAGAACATAATTTCTCGGTAATATCAAGATACATTACCATGCAAAGAATCTTATCTCACCGACGAGGGTCTTTGTTATAAATCCAAGCACTGCTTGTTGATACCGCATAAACAAGGAAAAGTGTAACTCGAGCTCTCAAGTAATCGCCAACTTCCTTTAAACTTATATTTAGATAACTACCGCAAGTCTTGTTGATGACACATTAGCAAGTATGCTTTACGTAGGTGTTATTTGTTTATTAAGAGACTCAAAAGTGAATTTGATTTGCATTTATGGATCGAATATTTGACTAAAAAGTCTGAATCTAGTTTCATTTTTAATTTAAATAAGAGTATGTTTGACAAAACTAAATAAGTTGTGTGCTATAAATCAGAATCAGAAAGTTGTAAGTGTTAATCCTAAATTCGTTAACATGAGTTACAAGCTGTATTTTTTTTTTAAATAAAAGTGTTTTGTTAAATATGATTATAGGATATAAAATGACATAAAAAGACATATTTATAATTGTAAACAAATGTTTGGAGGGTATATCAGTAATTTAAAGTTTTAACAGCTCCAAAATGTTTAAAAAGCTTCATGAATTAGCTTTTCATTTAGGAGCTATTTGTTTGAAATAAAAGTTTGAAGTCAATGTATCCAAACGGAGCTACTTAATTTAAATGAGATTATTTTTGTAACAAAAAGCTAACAGCTCCAAAAAAGCTCCTGACAAACAGAGGAAAATTCGAATCTGACTCGCTAGAAACAGTTTATTTTTGAAAAAAAATCTTAACGTTAAAAACTATGTGTCTAACTATCTTGTATTTAAAATCTCAAAACTAAGCCAGGGGCTTGTTTGTACGCAATGCAAACTTAATCAGCTCGCAATGGTTGACAAACCTGGTTGTGAATTCTCTAGTTTTGCAGGCCCAGCCCGTGTATAAAACATTTACGTTACTCTCATTAGCTTAACAAGTCCTTGCACACTACACGTTTTTCGCCTTTGGCAACGACCCATGTATCGGTGTTAAAATTAGGGGTGTTCATTGTTTGGGTAACCGAATAAATCGAAAACCGAAAACCGAAACCAAATTGAACAAAAAAATAACTAAACCGAACCGAATTAAATATTCGGTTTTAGGTTAGGTTATGGTTTTGACAATTTAAACCGAAACCAAATTCAAATAAATATATATATATTTTATAAATTTATATAAAAAAAATATTACATATTATAAATATAACATTTTTTGAGCTTGAAAATTTTTTTGTGCTAAAAATTTATATAAATAAATGAATAAATAATTAAAATTATGTAATTTGGGTTATCCGATTCGGTTTTCGATTTTTCGGTTCGGTTTAATCAGTTTTAATTTGGTTCAGTTTGGTTTTCGGTTATACCCAAACAAAAATTAACCGAACCTAACAACCCGATAACCGAACCAATGATCATCCCTTGTTTAAATGTAGAGTAAAAATATAAATTAATTAATAGATTTTATAAAACTTTAAATAGATAACGTTTTAAGGGAGTCAAATACAAAAGTACCGTTGTTAATAAGCAAGTTTAATCACATTCAAGCTAAGTGATTGTGTCATGCGATACAAATACCTTCAATCAAATTGACTATCACATTTCATTTGATTATATTGATAGCGTTCATATGGAACAACATCTTTAGAATGATGCAAGTCAAATACAAAAGCAAGTGTCATCACATCTAAGACTATTCAAGTGATGGAGTCGTGTGAACCAAATGTCTTCATATTCAATCGAGTGGTATCATCACATTTCATTAAATGATATTGATAACACTTATATGGAAGAACAACTTTTGAATTACACAAGTTAAATACGGCGTGTATCGATGTTCATAAACAAGTGTTATCACATCCGAGAATATTCAAGTGATAATCGAGATATGTGAACCAAATGTCTTCATACTTAATCGGGTGGAATCATCGCATTTCATTCAATTAATACTTATAACGCTTATACGGAACAACATATTTTGAATTACACAAGTCAAATACGACGAGTATCGATGTTCATAACAAATGTTATTACATCCGAGACTATTCAAGTGATGATCGAGATATGTGAACTAACCAAGTGTCTTCATATTCAATCGAGTGGAATCATCGCAATTTAGTAAATAATATTGATAGCGCATCTACGCAAGAACGTTTTGTCAATTATGCAAGTCAAATAAAAAATTATTGATGTTCATAAGTAAGTGTAAAACGTAAGTCAAATAAAAAATTATTGATGTTCATAAGTAAGTGTTATCATATCCGAAACTATTTAAGTGATCGAGTCATGTGAAACAAATGTCATCTTATGAAATCGAGTTGCATCATCGCATTTCATTACGGTATTGATAGCACCTATACGGAACAGCATCATTTGAATTACACCAGTCAAATACGATGAGAATCAATGTTCATAAGCTAGTGTTATCACATCTGAGACTATTCAAGTGCTAATCGAGATATGTGAACCAAGTGTATGCATATATAATTAATCGAATGAAATCATCGCATCTCATTAAGTAATATAGATAACATGAATACGGAAGAACGTATTTTGAATTACGCAAGTCCAAATACACAAGTATCAACGATATATGATATATTACTGTTTTTGTAATTAACTACCTTTACAACTTAAACACATGTTTACTACAAAATATATTTGTATGATCTACTAAATTATTAACTTTGTGAATAAATTAATTTTATATAATTTTGAAAATTAATTTTAACAAGTATATTTAAATTTTAATGATTTGAGACTTTTAGCGACAACTTGCATCATCGCTAAAATATGGACCTATTATGAAATTATTATTCAATCATTTTTAAATTCATTTTTTAATAAAAATAAAATTTATAATCTGAAAATAACTATTATTTAATAGGTATAGAGTTTAGCGATGATATGTGTCGTCGCTAAAAGTTTTTGACGGGCTAGATTTGTTTTAGGTGGGAATTACCGAAAAACAAACCTGGAAATTAAAATGGAAAAACTTTTAGCGACCACAAGCGCCGTCGCTAAAAATGTGGGTCTCGCACTCTTAAACATATACCAACATGGCTCGTTGAAAGTCAAGGTAAATCTTTTAAGTTTGGTCGTTTTGTGACTTTAGCGACGACATGCGTCGTCGCCAAAGTTGTTCGTCGCCCATTCATGTCATTGTTGTAGTGGCAATGATAGCCAAATAGTTAGAGACATGAGCAATATAAATCGGAATTCTTTAATTCAAACCATGTCTCATGGAAGTTAAATCACATTGTTATGTGATTCACCTCTTGTGAGACCGGTAAAGCCATGAGAGGGTCATATACAATTTTTTAAATTAGCTTAATACGTAAAGATGAATCAATTAAATTGACTTGGCACACATTAGCAAAAACCTTGTTTTAAGTTATAACCAATTGTACTAATGTATTAAATACTCTCCTCAAGTAAACAACTTTATCTATAATTCTAAACCATAACATTTTAACCCGTCTTTTCGTAATACATAACAAACACAAATCGAATCCTATCTACTTGACGTTTGCTCATCAGCTACTTGACATTTATAAATTGTTTTGTTAAATAATAATTAAACCTAGAACTGTATATATGTTACGTGAATTAATTACTGAATATTGTTATGTGACATGACATTGTATGCGATCTTGTGACAACGTGAATAATTTTTATGTTAAATCCATGAAACGCATGTTTGGCATGAATTATTGTCGATATATATATATATATATATATATATATATATATATATATATATATATATATATGTAAGGTTATTTTCGTAACCGTAAAAGGTCGAGAATCATGAGAACCACCATCACCATCGGATTAAATGATCAATGGTCAAAATTGAATGTGGCATTTTGTAAATAAATAGAAAAAATTATTTAATAAAAGATAAAAAGGTATCATAGTCATTACATAAATGATCCTAATTGAAAAGAATTCATTTATCTCCTTTTCAAAACCGTAACTTCTCCTCCCTAATTTTCTCCCTCTTTCTCCAACACATTTAGTCTCTCCATTTTTTGGATCTCGACGCTTTTTTTCTTCACAAAATCACCGAAAAAATCAAAAAGAAAAGAATACAGTGTTTGTAGCACCAGCCTCCCCATATGCCTCTCTATATCATTTCTTCTAGATATGATGCAACACCAGCCTCTCTCATTTGTCAACACACGAGAGATATAGAGATCGATCGGTGAAAGGAGGGTGAGAGAGATAGAGATCCGTAAACAAACAAACCCAAATTCACCGGCAACAACAATCACCAACCTCTCCCCTCCGATTAGATCAAAGGGCTTCCTGAAATTGATTTGGGGGTTTTGTTACCGGATGCATAAGGAAGCTATTCCACTCGCCAATTGCTCTAATTGCCCAAGTCTTCTCAATTGAGCTTTTTGGTTTCGTGTTCATCTATTCGATCTCGTTAAGGTTTTCATTGATTCCCCGTCCCTTGTAAATTTATGTAATTTCATAATGATATGATGTATGAATTGGATTTTTGTTACCGATCGACATATTAATTTTATTGTTGTCATTATTGAACTTGTGTGCAACATAAAGATTTGAAACTAAAACTCAAGTCGACTCAAGTTGGATTTTTGTTACCAATCGAATACGTGTGTTTGATAAAGATGAGGATAATGACCAATATAGGAAGTGCACACGTGTCTTAAGAAACATATACCTTCTAAAGATAATTTGATTGTGATAAAATTAAATCGTTTTATGGAAGGTAGTCTCAAATGTTATGTATGATGGTTGATTTTGTGTGATGATGGATAAGTGCACATGTATCTTTGAAATCGCTTTTACATTAATTCGCTTTTAAGTCCGAATTACTCGATAACTGTTCTAAAATATATAGTTTTGTTGTAGTTGTGATCATTGTGAAGAAACTTGTCTTGACTAGTATGAAGCGCGATTTAGTGATAATCTTTTTTGTTGCGTATGTATCGAGGAAGAGGAAACCGCATCCGGTGATCGTGTCGCAGTCCCATTAAATGCTACACTACAAATCACTTTTGAACTTTTTATGGAAGGTAGTCACAAGTGCTACGATGATAATGATGGAGACATGCACATGTATCTTTGAAATCATTTTTTTTTACTATAATTCAGCTTTTAAGTCCAAGTTACTTTTGATAATGGTTCCAAAATATGCAGTTCGGTTCTAGTTTTATTATTGTGAAGAACTTGTCTTGACTAGTTTGAAGCATGATTTAGTGATACTCTATTCTTGTTGCGTATGGATTTGAGGAAAAGCCGCAATCGGTCGTAGTGATTGTCCGCAAAGTCGGGCAAATGCTACACAAAAATCACTCTTGAACGCCTTTTATGGAAGGTATTCTCAAATGTTACAAATGATGGAAGTGCATGTATCTTTGAAATCATTTTTTACTTTAAATCAATTTAATGTCCGAATTACTCAAAAATGGTTCTAAAATATGTAGTTTCGCTGTAGTTGTGATCATTGTGAGGAAACTTATCTTAACTAGTAAAAGGGAAGCCCACATCTTGTGATCGTGTCGCAAAGGCAACAAATGCTACACTACAAATCACTCTTTAACTTCTTGAATGGAAGGTAGTCTCAACCGGTTCTTTTTATTGGATTGCCAAACGTAAAATCTTTTCATCTTTTATAGATTTGGTTATAGTAAATCAAGAATTATGACTTGAAATAATAGGTCAAACTATATTTTATATTGCATAAACGAGAAATAACAGTCACACTATATTTTATATTATGGAAATGAACATCGATGTGAGAAACTTGTCTAATAGAGAACAATGATGGACTACAAGTAAAACACACGTGCACCGAGAAAATTACATGCACAGAAAAATATATGCATACATGCATTTTCGTCTTAAATAGGAGAATTTGACTAATAAATGCACATGTATTTTTCTCGATTATTGTGAAGAACTTGTATTGACTATTGTGAAGAACTTGTCTTGACTAGTTTGAAGCATGATTTAGTGATACTCTTTTCTTGTTGGAGATGGATTCGAGGAAAGGAAACCCGCAATTAGTAATCGCCCAGTAGTGATCGGTCCGCATTCCGAAAAATGCTACACTACAAATCACTCTTGAACTACTTTTATGGAAGGTAGTCTCAAATGTTACGAGATGATGGTGGAGACGTGCATATGTGTTTGAAGGTACACACAAATTAATGAAATGGGTTTGCACATGTGTTTAGATTTTCATATATGTTTGCTAGTTGTTTATGATATAAATAACAATTTTTTATGTTTTCGTGTATTGAATATGTTTGATAAAGCATGGCGATAATGACCAATATAGGAAGTACACGTGTCTTCAAAGAAACATATACCTTCTAAAGATAATTGATTGTGATAAGATGTAAAGACACACGTGCACATTGACGAATCGCGAATAAATGTACATACAAAGATCACGAGTCTCTTATTAGTTAATTATTATTAGTGCACACATGTATAATCGATATATTGTACTTGCATTTTTTAGGCATATGTATAATGTTTATGTTATTGAATTTCGCTTTTGAATATTAAAGAATTGTACGCTAAAACATATGTGCAATTATCTTTTTAAGTGAAACATACGCACTATACTTTTAAAAACATAAATGTTGAAAAAAAACTATTCAAAAATTTAAGTGGTTTAAGCAATTGAACACTACATTACGAAGAAAACACATATTTAAAAACACATGTGCACCTTTGAATTATATGAGAAAACACATATGCATCTTACTTTTGAAATCATGAAAAAAAATATTTTTACAAAAAAAAAAAAAAAAAAATCCTAAAATTTAGGAACAAAAAAAGCGTTTTTATTAAAAAATCAAAAGAAAATAAAAATGTACTTTTACTATTATGCCTTTTGAATTAAATAATAAAATTAAATATTCAAAAAATCGACGGTTGACGCTTGGCTCGCAGCTTCTCGACTTTTCTTGGTTAAAGAACTCTTCCCTATATATATATATATATATATATATATATATATATATATATATATATATATATATATATATATATATATATATATATATATATATATATATATATATATATATATATATATATATATATATATATATATATATATATATATATATATATATATATATATATATATGTATATATATATACATGTATATATACATATATATATATATATATATATATATATATATATATATATATATATATATATATATATATATATATATATATATATATATATATATATATATATGCGTAATCTAGATCAAATAAGATCATACTTAAAGTTGTTAAAATGAGATCGAACTAAAATTTGACAAGAGATACTCCTTACAATAAAAATAATTTTTTATTTACTACAACTAAAATCATTAAAGCTTTCGATAGATTTCTTTTAAAATTTACTAGAACCTAGGTGATACACTTTGATTAGAGTCTAATGTGTATCGGTTTTGTACGCCATCGTTTTTGGAATATTTATTAATGCCAGATGCGTGTCAGTGCATCACTAATCCAAACTCACGTATCATTTGGTTATTAGTCTTAAAATGTTAATTTGTATTAAAATATAATTCTTTTTGTGTATGATTGCGATAATTGTTATTTATAAATGTTTTAGTGGTTTTTAGATTCGATCTTATTTTACAACTTTAAGCTCGATCTCACATTAACCTCCCCTCAGATATGCATATATATATATATATATGTATATATATATATATATATATATATATATATATATATATATATGTATATATATATATACATATATATACATATATTTGTATATATATATATATATACATATATATACATATATATAGATATATATGTATATATATATGTATAGATATATATATATATCTATATATATATATATATATATATATATATATATATATATATATATATATATATATATATATATATATATATATATATATATATATATATATATATATATATATATATATATATATATATATATATATATATATATATATATATATATACGCATATATGCGTATATGCATATATATATATATATATATATATATATATATATATATATATATATATATGTATTCGCTCATACTATGAACATCTTAAGATGAAAACAATGAAGACCAATAACTAATCAACATGTGGAGTTTCATAATTTAATTAAAAAATAATTGTAAAATTAATAAAAGGGCATTTTTGTATTCTAAGTTTCCTTATTTTTCTCCATCCTCACATAATCCTAAACCAAACTGCCGTCATTAATTTTTGTCATCCATATCAAAAACAAAAAACACCATTTCCATCTCTTTCAATACCATGTCCAGAACCAAAAATATTTACTGATCTAGAGTACCGTTGATTCTCACTCCCCGGTAATGAGCCACAAATATTTTTTATTCTTGTTTTATGGCGACGTTACGTTGATGCCGTTTGCTGCCGACGTCGACGTGACAAAAACCATTGTGTATTAATTAATATTTATAATAAATTTTTATGTTGGGTTTTGATTTACACGCATTGTTGCGTCCTTCGAATGAGAACCCAAGCGGAGGCTGATTTGCTATGTTTTATTTACGTTAAGGGTGTGCAAGAACCAAAACCAACCTAAATCGAAAAACCAAGAACCAAACCAAAACCGAAACCAATTGAAAACCGACGGTTCGGTTTTATATTTTGAAAAACCGAAGTTTTTGGTTCGGTTTGGTTTAGCTTTAAAACCGACCAATAAACCGAACCGACATTTAAAAGTCAAAATAATATATCTCATTGTTCATAAATAATATAAGATTTTATCTCGATATCTTCCTTTACATTACCGATGTCAATGATGCATTTCAAATGCGTGATAACTCGCTATTATTTTATTTCATAACAATATACATACACAAATGTCTTTAAAGTAAAAAAATGGGTACACAAATGTCACAAGAACACATTAAGTTTGAATGTTAATGATTGTTCATGTTGAAGACGCGGTAATTACATCAAAAGATTGAAGAACTTGCTCCAACATCATTCTTTTTCGCTTACACCCTTTCAATTGTTTCAG
Organism: Chrysanthemum lavandulifolium; assembly: GCA_022545495.1. Lineage (NCBI taxonomy): Eukaryota > Viridiplantae > Streptophyta > Magnoliopsida > Asterales > Asteraceae > Chrysanthemum > Chrysanthemum lavandulifolium. The sequence continues at coordinate 227,776,002 of CM040241.1, read as the reverse complement.
ACTTTTCAAGCTTCTAACAAATCCTTGGAACTTGGAGCAACTTTGAAAATGTTAGCACTGATTTAAGACTTGCTTCACTGCTTTAAGATCTTGTTGACTTGGCATTCTGCTTAAGATATGGTTCTATTTTTGATATATGTCAAATCTACTTTACAAAAGCAAAGTTTCGATAAATCGATATAAACCGATAAAACCGAAAAACCAAACCGAAAAACCGACAACCAAAACCAAACCGACACAAAACCGAAACCGAATGGTTTCTAAAATCAAAACTGAATTTTTTTCGGTTTCGTTTTATACAAAACCGAGCAAACCGAACCATGCTCACCCTAATTTACGTTATATTTTCTTTCCTTTTTTCTCTTTTGTTTATCATTTTTTAACTTACGACTCGTTTTGCAAGAAATTTTATTGGGAAAATTGCATTTATAAAAATAATCTCTTCTAAAATAAATAATTCGCTTGGATACGCTTGGATGCATTAACTTCGCTTTTATTTCAAACAAATAGCCCTAAATGAAAAGTTTATTCACAGCTTTTAAACATTTTGAATGTTAAAACTTTAAATTCTCGATATACCTCTAAACATTTGTTTATAATTATGTATATGTCCTTTTACGTCATTTTACATCTTATAATTACATTTAACAAATTAACTTACCAAACACTTTTATTGAAAAGATAGAACTGACAATTTCGTATTAACATTTATGCTAATAACATAACTTACAACTTCTGCTTTACGATTTCTACAAAGATACAGTTTTTTGCCAAACATACCTCTACAATATGTATATATTGTAGAAAACTCACTATGATTTTTACGACAATGATTTTTACGATATGGATTTCCCCATTGAACGTTACGAAGGGCATAGAAGGGGTGGTGGGCAATGACATGAGTTAAGTTTTAAGAAACATTACAAGTACTTCTTAGTTATTGATTTTTTATTTGGTTTATACTACTTTTATGTTTAATGCAGGTGCACAAGTTCGTGGAGAAAACATTTCATGAGTGTTCCTTTCGGACGGGATTTTTTTTTAGTTGCATCAAGTGTTTTGTATCACTTTTGTACAAGTTCTTTTAGTTGCTTTTTTTGGAGACCCTTTCCACTGACGAGATGTGTTGCAGCAGTTAGATGTGCCATTTATAAGGTCAGTTTCACGGCGACGTCTTGGGGTCTCTCGCGAAATTTAGTGGCATCCCGCGGTTTTGTCTTGTGTAGATATGGTGATGTATTTGTGATTTGTATCACTTACCGAAAAGGTTTTTACAAGAAAAACCTCATTCTTTAATATGGTTATGTATAAGATGGTTTTTGAAGACAACGAAGAAGTTAACAACCTCGTTTTTTGCGACAAAGAAGACAACGAGCATTAGGCTTTCGTTTCACTACAAACATATTTTAAAAAATTTGTTAGTTACTACGTATGTGTCAAGAAAATTTGTATGATAAACATAGTGAGTTACTAAAGATGTATTAAAATTTTGTAGTGTATCATTAAACGTGTACTAAAATTTTAATGAGTTACTATAAATGTATCAACAAATTTAGTGTTACTATATGTATACTAAAATTTTAGTGTCTCACTATATACGTATTAAAATTTATTGTCACATTACAAATGTGTCAAGAAAAACTTTGTGACATTATATATGTTTCGATATTTATTTATTATATATCACAAAATTGATGTGTGATTATATATGTATCAAAAACTTATTTTGTCACTAAGTGTGTCAAAAGACTTTGTTTGTCACTAAAAATGTCAAAAATATTTGTGTGTTATGAACGATCACAAAATTTAGTGTGTCACTACAAATACGCAAAAATTTGTTATTATATAAGTATCAATAAATTTAGTGTGTCACTACAAATGTGTTAAAAAAATTAGTGTGCCGCTAGGTATATATAAGAAATTTAGTTTGTCATAAATATATGTTTTTAAAATAATGCTCTGCGTATATGGAGTTTAAAAAGGTAAGAATGGAAACATTGAATAACACCCCTTACCCAAACGTTTCATATGTGGGTCAACGTATAAAGAATTCCGTGGTGCCATTCAAATGTTGACACAAATGGGTCAGCGTAAAATTTAATACATGCTAAATACTGTAAGTTTTATAACTTTATCAAATGATGATGCTATTCATTTTCTTGTTTATTACAAATATCATTTAAATAAGATTTAATCTCATCAATAATGTTTGATCTAATTCATTGCAATTGTCTTTTATTATTTCTACTTTAAAGTCAGATACCACAATAACACTTCCTATATATATATATATATATATATATATATATATATATATATATATATATGGTCAATGCTCAACGCAGAACCATTATTTTGTATGTAACCACTTTGACCAATAAGAATTTTGTATTATTAAATATTTTGTTTAAATGAAAGGGTATAATAGTAAAAACTTATATTTACTTTCTTTTGATTTTTTTATTAAAAACGCTTTATTTAACCCTTAATATTCAGTTTTTTTATTTTATTTATTTTTATTTTTTTAAGTTTTGATTTTTACAACATGTATGTTTCAAAAATCTCAAGTGCATATATGTTTTTTTCAACAAACATGTTTTTAAAAAAATCAGTGCATAGGTGTTTTTTTTAAATATAGTAAATTACATGCGTTTCTTGCATTTAGACGTCAAACTTATTTCTTAAAATGGTAATTGCATATATGTTTTAAGTGTACATTAGTTGACTATCGAATTTTGTGACCAAAAACGTAAAAATACACATGTAGCATCTAACAATTTGTAACAAACCAAGAACACATATAGTATACACAAAAGTTAATATAAAATACAATTCATGTACAAGTATCTTGTTAAATGTAAATGTGCACGCCGCTTAAAACATGTGTACATTCTTCACTTTCCGTCCAATTCTTTTGAAAATATGTGCACGTATTCCAAGAATATATATGTGCATCGCCGCGCTTTCTCATCAAATTCATTAGATTATATGTGCGCGCTCGATAACATATATGCACGACATCCAAAAATATATGTACACGCTTTCGCTTTCATCCAAAACATATGTGCACTCCAACTACACAAAATAATATTTGCTGCAAGAAACATTGTAGACTTAGTACATTTGTTTTTTACAATAAATATATTCTAGTTATAATGTGGGAGTCGATAACAGTCCACAAATCTAAACATCAAATGATCCAAAAAAGTGGCTCATCAACCGAGATTTACAAACAAAAAAATCTCAGTAGATAAAATTAATATATTTAAAGGTTTATTGAAAGAAAAAAAAGTAATAGAAATGGGCTTGATTCAACAAGATCCTAGAATTGCTTAACCATATCATAAGATATGATCACTATTTTTATGTTTACGATCATATGCGCACCAAATAATCATCAAAAAATCATAAGATATGATCACCATTGTTGTGAGGTTCATGAAACTAGTACAGTATATCTTACGATCATATGCGCACCAAATAATCATCAAAAATAATCTTTCACCGCCGATTATCAACTAATTAACTTTTAGCATTAACAACCAAAAGCAGAACTTTCTCACATATATGCGAACCATATCATTTTATTAACAAATCAATAAACTAAAACATAGTTTTGAATAACAAAATCATTTCGCTTCTCACACATTGATAAAATGAAATAATTATAAAAGCTTATATCGAATTTGTAGATAGTGATTGGAAGTAATGGAGGTGGCGCTATTTCTTGTCGAACTCATTAGAACATATAAATACGTTTTCGATAACATATATGCACGGCATCTAAAAACACAAGTGCAACAAGAAGTATATCATAACACATATGCAATCGGCCTTTATTTATATCGCACCGCGAGTCATTCGAGTAGAGTAACATGATGTGGGTCAGCATAAAACATGGTCGAAATGTTTGGTGGAGTAACATGATGCGAAATGCATAAACATGATTAAATCATCATCATCACTTGAATAATAGTTAAATCATTCTCAAAGAGTTTCGCTTGTTTGACTCTACCATGTATAAGTTTCTACACAAGTATCCTTTTTAACAAAACCACTTTCACAAATCAAACAAGATGCGTGGCTATTAAGTAGTACTAGATATTTACATTCATGAATCTCCGTGACTTTAGCAAATTGTTTATAGACCATGTTTGCTCCTTGTGTCCTATTGTAGAGCCTATCGACAAAACAACACAACCTTTGAAAATTCATTAAAGTCAAGATGGAAAAAATATAATTTAACAAGTGAAACTTCATTAACCAATCGACAAAACAACCACATACCGATCACAGAACAATATAATCGAACCTCCAATTAATAACAAAATAATAACGATTTGATTACCTTATCAATATCAAACTTCTAATCGGCCATAAGCGGGATCGAGATTATTATGATGTTTTTATGTTTGTGATGATGATTATTTGGTAAGATCTGCTTTGGAGGCTCAAGAGGAGGGATTTTGTGAGTGGGTTTCTTTTTCATTTGACCTAATCCCCAATAAATGACGGTTTGGAAAAATTAATTAGATGATATTCCTATATTACCCTTGCAGATCAAAAAGGTAACATCTAAAGTTTTATTTTATTACAATTGTGCCACACATCACTTTAACCATTGATTAAACTCATCCAATGGCTCGATTCATTTTAATTGGTTCTCAGAAAGTTCGTATAAAATATTGGTTTTGCATTGAACGCTACACTATATATATATATATATATATATATATATATATATATATATATATAGAATCTAGATCAAATAAGATCAAACTTAAAGTTGTTAAATGAGATCCAACTAAATTTGACAAACAACACTCTCCTTACAATAAAAGTAATTTTTATTAACTTCAACTAAAATTGTTAAAGTTTCGATAGATTTCTTTTTAAATTTATTTAAACCTAGGTGATACACTTTGATTAGAAGTGTAATGTGTATCGTGTTTTGTATGTGTATCATATTTGGAATATTTATCGGTGTTATGTGATCGTGTATCACTAATCCGAACTCATGTATCATTTGCTTATTAGTTGCTAAAATGTTAATTTGTATTAAAATATTATTTTTATGTATATTATTGTTAAAATTGTTATTTATAAATGTTTTAGTGGTTTTTAGACTTGATCTTATTTTTACAAGTTTAAGTTTGATCTTCGTTAACTCTCCCCTATATATATATATATATATATATATATATATATATATATATATATATATATATACTAGATTTCAAAGCTACCAATGGGCGGGCATGACTTATAATTTTGTTTTGCTAAATATTGTTGTTAAAAATATTGTTTATTATACAAAGATTTTAAAAGAATAGTACTCTGCTTTGTCAAATTGTTTGTGTTTGTTATAATGTTCTTTGCAACAACATAGTATATGATTTAAACTCAAATGCGAAATAACGCTTTTTTATAACATTTGTAGTAGCATAGCCCTTCCGATGGGTGGGCAAGGCATATGAATATCACTGGAAAAATTAAGTTTATAAAAATAAGTTATAAACATACGAAAGGATTTATTGAATGCATTAAGAAAACGAAAATATAATGTTTATCGAGTATAATAAAAGGAAGTTACAAAGCGATACAAAAGAACAAAGTATACAACCAAATAAACGCAAATGTGAAATAAAGATTATTTTTATACAATGCTTTGTATACAATGTACGGCCTTTTGTCGGCCATAATGGCTTTGAGGCAGAGTGTGTGACTAATGTGAAGATTTAGAACATGTATACAATTGTCTCCATTTATTGGTACGATATTAGTGTGAGTACCGTAATTGGTCGCGATAGTTGTAGCACTCTAGATCTTGCACGTCCGACTTGTGCGATCAAGATTACTTAAATAGTACCTTAAAATGCATCCCATCTTTGTCAATGGAAAATTTTATGTTAATGACATTTAAAAATAAATTATGGTACTCAAATGTATTAAGATATTTACTTATCAAACAGCTTTACTTCAACCCTTGGAATAAATTTGTGCTCAATGAACTATGATTGTTTGATAAGTGTTTGAATTTGAAGCGAGAATCACATAAGGAATACTCACGTAACGCATGTTGTCATCCAACCTCGATGCTCCTTAAATGCATTAATCATATTTTTCTAAGTTTTTCTTATTCTCTTGTTTCGTAAATTTTAATTACCGTTTGGGCAAAACAAAGCGTAATAAATCTAAGTGGCATCCATGTTCTTCAAATAAACAACTAAAAAAATAGTAACACGTTATGACATTTTACTTGTCATGATTCACATACACTTACATAAAATTGTACAACAAAATTGTAAGTCAAAATTGTACAATGATGTATACTAACCGGGACGCGAATATTCATGTGATCTACAACCTTGTGTATACTTGCTCTTTTCGTTTGACTTGTCGACTATCACTATACCTCACGAAATACAAAGTTAAATGCTGATTATTGTCTTCGTATTAGCTCCAAAGATTAAGGACGCTCAAACCTTGAATGTACTTAAAATCGGATCTTCACCATTAATGTCGTCAAAGCGTTTATGGTAGTTCCAAAGAAGTGCATCCGATGAGACAATCCTACTCATCCATTTCCTAAAGCCAAGAGTTAAAATCATTGCACTATATTCATATTATCGAACAACGAAACCCAACATGATTAAGTCAAATCAAAGATGCGATATGTTTTAGTTCCGAAACTTTGATGCATGATCCGATCTGTTGAAATTAATGGCAACACATGAATAACGAGAAATTAAGTTATTTGACATGGAAGTATGATACCGGGATACACGGTTGTACCTCTAACGGGACATGGTGGGCGCATACAACAATCAAGTACCGGAATTACCAAAGAATCCAGATAGCCTAGATAAGAAATAAGGGTTGTCTCGAGAAAGCTTATATAAATGGCCTTTATAAGAAAGAAGCTTTTCCCAAAGCCTGTATATCCTTCCCGTGTTTCCGTTGTCACTGCTTAACCAAATTTTTGAGTTGCTTCCTCAATATACACCGCCATACAAATTGTTGTCTAACACATCATTGCCAAACTCATCTACATTATCACCATTGCCAAACTCATCTACATTATGTTCTACATACCAACATTATCTAGTGGTACATACAATGTTGTCCATGATCTTGGGTATACTTAAACCGTAGAGCGAGATATCACGCCTCTTAAATTGTAGCTTGTTGTGCTAGCCGCATACCATGACCCTCCATCTATCCCGTCCATTTAACCGATTTTTTAGTATCAAACTTATTATCAATAATAGCTTTTCTTAGTGAGACAAACACAATTCGGATACATGTTATCAAATCCACTTTCTTTTGCAAAACTCACTTTATGTGTAATAAGTTAGTGATAAAAATATCAAATAACTTGAAGAGGATTGATTTGTATTGTAGGATCGTGATATTTATGTTGTTTGATGATTCGGTGGTCTAGGATTGCGATTAAACAAGTAAGCCATTTTAAGATAGATGAAGAGAGTTGAGAGGAATTCTAGAAAGAGAGTTGCTTATCAAAAGTGAAAGATTAGATTAGAACTTCCAACCCTCATCTTGGAGGGTAGAGGGTATTTATAGGTTACAATCTAAACGACCTCCCATCGGCCGCGGATCGTGTATCTGATGGTAAAGACCCGCCCTTCCTCCACGGTGTTACACTAGACTAAGCTACGCTACAAATTAACTAATAAACTACTAAATGAAGTAAATAACTATATGTTCACGAGCTAACTTATGCAAGATAATAGTTGGGGTGACCGACTTTTATTATGGAATTTTCTAATTCCTAACAATCTCCCCAAAGGAGGTCACCCATGATTTACATTTGAATCCTAGCATTCTATTTAATCTTCGCCTTGAGCTCAGAGACTTGAATTCTTCAATTTCCGTAAACTTTGTGCATTAGTAGCGATTCTTCAAAGTCCGCATTGATTTGTACTTTTAGTGGAGGCCTTTAATCGATCCACATCTTTGATGATCTTCGAGCTTATTGAGATAATCGCCATGAAGAAATCTACGGATCACCCTTTATTGTGTTGCCATCATGTGAAGTTGTGACTTTCGGACCGACATGCTCACACTTTGAATCATGACATCTTTCCATCGAGTAGCGGAAGCCCATCGGTTCATGATATTTGCAAAGAAGTATACAGCAGGCATAGTATGAAATATCGAGCTGTGTTATGTAGATATGCACCACCATGATTTCTTCAAATTAAGTGTGGATGCCGTGAGCATGGGGCTTTGATTGACTTTCAATTCGATCACCGCAACCGTCAAATGTACCGCAAACAACAAGCTAGCAATAAAACACATGAAAGTGTTTTGACCACTTTTGTTGAATTGAGGTACACGCCCACTTGCCTCCCAGCTGATCAAGACAAGTCTTACTGTGATCGTAGGATTCCTAAGAATCTCCTTGATGTGGTTTCGCAATGTGTTCTAATTTTTCAAACCGAACGCCTCAAAGAAGACAACACGGAGTGAGTGAACCAAAGAATTGAGATTCACCGATTGATGAAAAATGATTTGAAACAATCGCGTATTGCTTGAAGAAAGAGTTTTGCAATACGAACGAAGGTTTTATGAGAAAGATCAATTTTCAAACAAAATACTTTTGTATTAGAGAATGAGTACACATTCGACGTGCTAGCGAAAAGAAGAGATTCGCACATCAAACGGTTTTCTAAAAGTATTTTTCAATCGAGATACTTTTGAATTTGAAATGAATACACATTCGACGTGCTAGAGAAAAGAAGGTTTGCACATCGAACGGTTTTTTCAAAAGTATTCGCCAATTCCATTCTCGACCAAGGTTGATTCAAGAATGAATCTCCCATCGCTTTCTATCTAGTTGTCACAAGCTTGATCTTACGAGAAGATCTCACATGTCACCCACCAAGAGCTTGTTTGATGTTGGCTCTGAAGGATTTCCATCTTCATCGTGAATACTTTTACATACCACTCGGATGTTCGGCAATACCACAAGGATAATGCGTGGGACTCTTAATATGTACTTACTTTCCACATTGTGTGAAACAAAGAAGTCTTCATGAATTTAGTGTCCTAACGAGATATTGTGGATGATCTCTTGGATCTAGACTCAATTGTGCATATTTGGTTCCCGTCTTTGGAGACTAGGGAGGTCTCTTCTTCAATATCAACAATCTCAAGAGAAAGTCGATAGATTATGTCGGTTCCCGTGAGAATGAAACAAGCCCTTTTAAGAGGAACTTGAGTAGTTTGGGAAGTTTAGTGCGATGCGTCCATCGGGTCCATGACGCCTTGTCTTCAATACCGGTGTTACCTTAGTAACAACCAAGAGTATATGTATTGAACCCGTTTCGCCTCTAAGGTTGAATTGATGGAGGCTATTTCTTTTCACCCTTTTCTCATTCATTTCTTTTATTCTTCAACCCTTTAGTGCTTACCGAGACTTCATTACTAGAACCTTGTTGGGTTTATTCCAGATTAGCCTGCCTCATCCGCACTCTTCCCATTTCTCATTTTTCTCCTTTTTCAATATACCTAAGGACTCTACACTATCTAGTGGATTGTCCCCTGGTAGATCCCTCCGGTTTTAGCGGATCGTGGAACTAATACTTAACCTCACCATCCTTATAACTCCATACATAAAGTAAAATGGTCGGTCTTTTGGTACAGTTCATTCTTCCATGAAACCAATTGAAAAATCATTTGAAAAAACAATCAAGGTACTTGTGATACGAGATCAAAGAATTATGTACCCTAATAGTTTTGATCATTTAGAAAACCTCCCCCTCAACATGTGCATATGATTTAGAAATTGTTTAGCACATGGAGGCAAGAGGACTTTGAAATATTTTCTTTGATCACAATTTTCATAAAAGAAGCCATTTGATTTTCTTGGTAAATTCTCCCCCTCAATATGTGCATAGGATAAGAGAAATCATTTTAACACATAGAGGCAAGAGTTCTTTTGAAGCACATCCACGAACACAAAAGCCATTTAAGAAAACCATTTAAAACTCAATCAAGGTACTTTATGTTAAAACATAAAAGCATTTGCACCTCGATAGTTTCTTTTCATTTAAAATGCTCCCCCTCAATATATGCTTCGAGATTCGAAAGCGTTTAGCACATATGAGAGAGCAAACTGCATAACCTAATCAAAGCGATCAACTTTTATCAAAATTTCATTATTAAATCACAAATTCTCCCGATCAAAAATATCAAACCCTTTGAGATTTTGGATCTCAAGTGATTTAATAAGGTTTATAAAACATGGGAGAAAATGTGCACGATTTAAAAACTCATCTACTTTTTGGCTAAATGCTCCCCTCAACATGTGCAGATGTATATTGAAATTGTTTGGCACATGGAGGCGGATTGCCTTTGAAGAACTAAAACCAATTCCATAAAACAGATATGAGATTTAAATCACGATCTCTCACCCGATCAAAAATTTCAAACCTTTTGAGATTTGTGATCCCAATTGATTTAAATCATTTAAAAGAGTTTGGGAAAGACGCTGCAAGATTTGATTTTGAAAATGACAGATAAGGACCAATTCAAGACATTAAAGATTGTTAGTGTCGTATGATAGTTTTTAAGAGATCTTTAGTAAAATAAAACAATTTCACAATCAAACAAGAATGTAAAAATTTCATTTTGAAAGACCTTGATTCTAAAGAAAAATCATACCATGACATAACATTAAATCTTTAGATCACCACTTATATTGTACAAAGCGGAACTTTTGTGAAGAAATACCGTTTGAAAATATTTTATTTTAAATCACTCTCCCTCAATCCATGACCGTAGTCGATAATTGAGTGACTCAAGTTTTGATAAATGAAGTCCGTGATTTTCAAAATTAAGTTCAATTTATTTTCAAAACAATATTTTTCATTTTCAAAACAATTTAATCAAATTATTCAAAATTGTTTAAAATGGTATCCCGCACAAAGATTCGTTAGTGGTTGAGCCACTTTTGTTGTTGTTGCCGTAGGGTTTGGAAGAAAAACCGCCTCTGCAGATGCAGTGAGACTTCTTCTTACGCTTGCATTTTGAATGCCAATTGAGGTCAAATTAAGCTCTGCTTTCTTCAATCACTTAGAAGAAAACCATCTGGCGATGCGGTGAGACCTCTTACGCTGCATTTATGCCAACTCTCCATAGAAGTCCAATTAAGCTCGCTTTTCATTTGTCAACCCAAGATATAGTTACCCTTCCTTTCTAAGATCCAATCATCTTCATTTGTGGGATCCGGATCGGGAACATTCTTATAACCAATATACCGCATACGTTAGTGAACACACATACAGATATATGGTGGTCGACATCACCCACAACAAAGAATCGACTAATTAAAGTCAATTCAACATATCAATCGATCATATAAATGTATGGAATAATGTGTTCATCAAACTCTAATCATTTAATCCTAGCAATCATATCCTAGGCACCTAGTCCTTCAACATAGGTTAACATCATTTTAATTAAGCATATTAGAATAATTAAGAGAGCCCGTTAGATGATGTAGATTTGGAAAACATTATCCCCTCAATCCATGACTCATTTTATGAAAAGTTTAAAAGCTCAAGTCATTGATTGAGTTTTCAATTTACAAAACTCCGAATCGATTGTTTTAAAGCAACTCATTTACCACCATTTTTGAAAACAACAAATATTTTTCTCAAGAATTATAGACGGAAAAACATTTGTGTAGGAACAAAGAATCTTCGACATACTTTCCTCATTTAGTTTTAGGATAAGTGCACGACATATTTGAAAAATGGTTTAGCGCACACTTTCCTCTTTGAAGAGCGGGTTGCTATCGTAAATAATAGCAAGCCATGGTTTAAGTGCTGGTCACAACGAAGTAATCGCAAGCCATTATTTGAAGCTTGTTACAATCCTAAATAATCAGAAGCCATTTTTTTTGATACATGTTTAGAAAAGAATATTTACACCTCTGCTCGAACTTCATCTAAAGTCCCGTGCCATTATTGAATGACATTTCTAAGACCGTAGATGTTATCGACACTGAGAAGACATGTCAATGAAAACATATTTTTGGAAATTTTCAAATTTTTCGATTTTTATGGGTTTTGTTGATTTTATATTTTTCTATTTTCTTTTCTCGGTTTTATATTTTGTATTTTGTTTTTCGATAAATATATACAAAGATAGATTAGATGATATAGTTAAAGAAGATGATGATACGAGTATCGAGATAAGGATATCGAGCAAAGACGTCAGAAGATAGAAGTCATCAACTCTTAAACATTCACCCCAAAGATTACGGGGCTCTTGAATCAAGAAAGAAATTGAACCATCCGAAGTGAGACTTTGCGCCTTCCCCAAACCAAAAATTCTTATGTTGACCAGATTCAAGCTATATTTCAAGCTTGCCTTAGCAGTGCACAGAGATGCACACCATAATCATAAATCCCACCGCCCATTTAAGACCGATGAGCGAGATTCTCCGTCGAGGTTATATCATCCAATAGAAGAACAAAGAACGATCATCCCACATTTGAATACCTCTTCTCAAATTTCCTTTCATCAAGTCCGAAACGATCCATTCCAAAAGGTGTCAAGAGAACACTTCCCGTGTAGTTGAAAAGATGCGCCATCTCTTAGTATAATGCTCAAGAACTCTCCCGAATACACTTCATAAGGGAATGAAGAACACCTTCCCATGTTCACATTTTTCTTCCCGATGAACGTGTATAAAGCTCAAGAACCCGGCACACCACTATCCAAGAACTCTCCCGAATACACATCATGAGGGAATGAAGAACACCTTCCCATGTTCACATTTTTCTTCCCCGATGAACGTGTATGAAGCTCAAGGACCCGGCACACACATTCCCAAAAGAGAGAACAACCGATAACATTGAAGAAGCAGTCGAATCACCGATTATCTCTGCGGATGATAATCTCTGCGGATGTCAACTCGGAATAAGTGATTATATCTCGAATCACCGATTAAGCCCTCAAGTGAAACAAATGAGCCCCCATCATACACAATTCTCTCCTCTCGATGATTGTGATAAACTCGAGATCATCACGCACTTGTGTACCTCATTTATCTTCGTAAACTAACTCTTTCATCGCTTCCCCACATAGTTGGAATAAGAATACTAAACGCCTGATGAGTAAAACCTTGAGTTTCTCGGTCATGACATTTGTTTTCCGGATATCTTCAATCACTTAGAAGAATTAAGTTCATCAAGTTTACTCGCCATGAGTCAAACCTTGAGTTTCTCTCGAGTAATAACATTTGTCTTCCCGGATATCTTCAATTACTTAGAAGTATTAAGTTCATCAAGTTTACTCGCTTAGATGCTTTTCTCCTTACCTCTTTCTCGGTTTTGATACTTCATAATCAAAGAACTCTTTGAATGCCCAAATACTTGAAATTTGTTGAGAAGATCGCTGAAGTCTTTGTGAGAATCAACATGTCAATAACGTGAGCAAGTCTAATTGGGATTAAATTCGACATATCACATTCCCTAATTAGTGCTCTCCCTAAACCGACAACTGCTTGATAAATGCCTTCTTCAAGATTGTTGATGTGCTTCATCGGTTTTAAATTTGTAACAAGAATTACCGGTTAACTAGGAACACATTCGGCAAGTATACCCTAGTCAAGTTGTAGTATAGTATATGGTAAATCAAGGTCGTCCCAAGAGACTTGGTTGCACTACAAGTGTCGCTTTGTTTGTTTAAGCAAGTAACAAGTAACAAGTTGATGGTTATGATTGTCACGGATCAAACCAACAAGAAAAGCATTATAAGAACAAGCAAGTATCAAGACATTCATCATTATTCCAATCAAACACAAAATCTCAATACTCATATCAATAAAAAACATCTTTAAATAGAAAAGTAACAAGGTTTACCCAAAGTATGAATTACAATAGGCAAAGATGAAGGATTATAGCACTCCTTCAAGCCTCCAATCAACTACAATAGTTCTACCAAGCCGGAAAATGATGTCCAAACGCCTTCAACAACCCTTGAGCACACTACACGAATTTGGCTGAGGTTTGTGGTCTTTTGGGGAAGATAAGTTGGTGTAATTGGTGAAAATTCGTCCTTAAGGGTGGAGGCTTGAGTTTCACACAAGTTGGGATAGGATAGTTGGTGGAAACTCGTCCTTGGGTTGGAGGCTTGAGTTTCACACCTTTGGTGAAGGTATTGAGAGTGGTTGTGTTCTCTCAAGTTATGAGTTTGCTCTCTAGGTGGAAATTCGTCCTTAAGGGTGGAGGCTTGAATTTCACACCTAGAGAGGAGTGGTGGATGAAAGGGATGAGAAAGATGGAGAAGGGATGATGAAATGAGGTGCCAAATGGGTTCTATTTATACTACTACCAAGGCCTAGGGTATTCAATGCATTTCTTGGAGGCCAAGGAGCTTGGAAGGGACTAGAAACCATGTAGGAAGGGACTAGAATCATTTGGAACACGCTTGGAGTCTTAGTAGTGCGAAATGGTCGAACAGACCTCCAACCGGATTCGGTTGAGCTCCAACCGAATCGGTTGGTCTTCTGATACCTCCAACCGGATCGGTTACGGGCTCGACCGATCGGTTGGAGCAAAATCACAAAAATTCATAAGTCGCAAAGTTGTAGATCTTTCTCTTAGCTTTCCGTGGCCACGAACCGGGGTCAAACGGAGTCCGTCACGCAAAAGTTATGGCCAAAATGGTGAAGGTGTGTGGAACAACGAGTCTTCCAATATGTCTTCGTTTTAGCTTATTTTCTTCATTTCTTTCTCGCTTCCTTCTTAAACTTTATTCTTGAGTCTTTGGACCACTAACTTGATGACTTTATCTTCTCGAATATACTCCACAAGTCTTGCTTTTGTCGAACTCTTCAGATATGGAGAAATCTTCAGATTTTACTTCTTTTTAGCCTTTTTCTCCACTTTCCGCATTTGGCTACAAATGAACTAGCAAACGACTTTTGTAAGATTAAGCATTAAAAGCATATGATTATAACCAAATAACACACATAAAAGCACATATAACGCTACTAAAAACATGCATAATTTGAGCGTTATCAAATTCCCCCACACTTAAACTTTGCTTGCCCTCAAGCAAATCTAAGAAAAGAAAAATAAATCCCACATGGTGCATGAAATATGATTAGAAAAATGCGATGCAAATCTACCAAGTACAAATACATGATAAGATTCATCGTTTTAAGCTTCAAGAGGTGAAAAACCGAGATGTTTGACAATACCCTATGAATTCTCTCGCTTGATAACATGGCTAAGCACCTCACGAAAAAGAACGGATGTATAATTCACTCAACACTCATTTTATTTAGTGATGGATAGTATTAAGGAATAGTACACTCATATTGCTCACTCATGATCTAAATATTACCATAGGCTTGTACAAGAAACAAAACTCCACCGACGCAAGGCGTAAGCACCAAGTATAAACATCTAAAGAGGGCTTTTATTCGGGTTAAAATGATAGGCTTAAGGTGAATAAAGGGTATGGATAAGGCATGGAATATTTATGAAATTGGTTTTAAAAGAAAATGAGTCAAGTCTAATACCCATGTTGCTAGTCACCGAACAATCCGCAAACCCGAAAATGATTATAGTTACAATCTTCTCTCTTCACATATCGATCACAAAATACATATATATCACTTAGCACATTGGCTAATCGATATCTCAAACATACTTCCTCTTCCTTCATCTACATAATAATATAGCACATTGGCTATAATTGTCATCACATATATATATATATATATTTTTTTCATTTTTTTCGATGACTTATTCTCATTTTTTTTCATTTTTTTTTCATATTTTTTCATACATCACATCTCCCCACACTTCAGATAAGCATCACCACAAAATACAAAATATAAAGGTGATCAATCTCTATCTTTGTCGGAATGGCACACACGAATGGCAAAGTGTGGCTAACTCATAATCATCAAAAACAATCCAACAACCAAGCAACTAGCAACCAACCATTAGACTTCAAGGGGTAGGCTAAGGTTTAAAGTGTAAAATATTTTTGTATTTTTTGGATTTAGCAAAGAGAAAGGGATGGCTCGGAGGGTGTAACTAAGGGTATCTAGCGCTAAAGATGAGCGCTAACAAATGGGTCCATATAAGGGTGGTTAACTAACCGATATGGTTAGCTAATATATCATAAGATGTAAACGGAAGGCCATTTGGTTTTATTCCTAAGGTTGCCTCTTTATCACACTAATACACTTATATCACACGAATGCGATCTTATCATGGTCCGTAATGATTTGCAAGTACAAGTTCTAGAATAAATAAAATCACCCACACTCATAACATAAGATTCAAGCATAAAAGATGTATGCTATTAAGAAATAGGCTAAAATCCTCACAATTTAGTGGAAGGGGCTATAAATATGCTAGCAAATGTCATCGATCCCAGAATGGATTGCAATATTAATCGGGACACATCTCAAGTTTTTCAAAATTACCGATTTCACCAGTGGGTTGATCCAGTTATTCTAATATATTATCCTATACGCGTGAAAACAACTAGATCACAAGGGCAAACAAGTTAACAAAATTTAAAATAGGCCCAAACATTTGAAATCTAAAAACTAGTTTCGCTTTTCTTATTTAACTTTCCCCCACACTTAAGTTAAGCATAATCCTCAATATGAAAAATAAACTTCAAAGCATGTAAGATAGGGAAAATGAAATAATAAATCCAAGAGAAACGAAACCTTCAGGGCCAAACATCACGATCGAACTCCAAATGATAAGATGCTAAGCAAACGCTAGCATAAGCGTGCGAGATCAATCGATTTCTCATCCAAACATGTCCAATACCAAGTATAACGCCTCCAAAATCCAATCAATCCTTCCTCCAAGAGCTTATTAAACTGCAAAAATAAACCAAACTACAAAACGCTGTAAAATTCTAAACTCACTTTCAGAGGGCATCACGGTTGCATTTAGCGCATGCAACAAGCCTTTAAACCCCTCGGTGGCCCGAGTGGACGGGTTGTAGTCTCGTGAGGGTTTCCGTGAACATACCCACAAAGTTCAAAACATTTTATTTATTTAAAAAATGTACTTATTTATTCACAATGTACCAAATTAACAAAACTTAAAATGGAAAACCAAATAAAAGAAATGATACTCTTGCAAAACAAAAGACATTTAAACTTATTTAATCTAAACACAAACACACAAAACAAAAATTGAAAACCGATTTTTTTTTTTTTTTTTTTTTTTTGATAGTCCAACCGAATCGTTCACGGGAGCGACCGATCGGTTGAATGAACTAAATCAGTGACACACCTTCCAACCGAACCGGTTACGGATGCGACCGATCGGTTAGAGGGGTTTTTCTAATTTTTAAAATTTTTTTTTTTCGATCATTTTTATTTAAACACAAGTTTTATTTCAAAACTTTTATTGATAAAATAAAATAAGGACACAAAAGGTAATAAACATAAAATAAACACAAGTAAATAAAACACATAAACACACATTAACAATCACGAACATAAAACAACACTTAAAACAAAATACGATAAACAAATAAAATCACGATTACGGAAAATAACAATTACATAGATGCAAGCAAACACAATTAATCACGTAAAGCAAATCAAACAAGATAATCTAAAACAAGATAATCTTATTCAAA
The DNA here is from genome assembly GCA_022545495.1 of Chrysanthemum lavandulifolium. Lineage (NCBI taxonomy): Eukaryota > Viridiplantae > Streptophyta > Magnoliopsida > Asterales > Asteraceae > Chrysanthemum > Chrysanthemum lavandulifolium. The sequence continues at coordinate 227,758,335 of CM040241.1, read as the reverse complement.
ATTAATCTGAAACTAATATAAACAAAAATAACAAAACAAATAACCTAGAGACATGCAAGAGATCACATAACATAAAAACATAAAACTTACGAAATAGGAGACACAAAAATAATTAATTTTCTTTTTTTTATAGATTAACTCACAACCGGATCCGGTTCACGGTAGTGACCGATCGGTTGTAGTGGTTTTATTAAGTACGAGGCTTCCAACCGATCCGGTTGGAGTGCCAACCGATTCGGTTAGAGTGATCCGGTGGTTTTGGTGGGTTTTTTAAGCAAACGCCGAGCACATTAGAAAGCAATCATTGAATTGAACATTTTAGAACACATGAACGGAATCCTAACATCAAAACATGATTTTGATGCAAAGATCATTTGAGCAATTATGAGAAAATGAGAGATTTAAAGAAAAAGACAAGCATTCAAGCAAACATCATGAGCAAACATCAAGAGCAATCAATTCAACAAGCAAACAAACACAAGAATACAAATGCAAGTCCCCGGCAGCGGCGCCAAAAACTTGATGGTGGCGATGCCGGAATTATCAAGCAAGCAAACAAACAATCTATCAATCAAGAAAACAATCAAACGAACAAATAAGTGCAAAACAAGTCCCCGGCAGCGGCGCCAAAAACTTGATGTGCTTCATCGGGTTTTAAATTTGTAACAAGAATTACCGGTTAACTAGGAACACATTCGGGCAAGTATACCCTAGTCAAGTTTTAGTATAGTATATGGTAAATCAAGGTCGTCCCAAGAGACTTGGTTGCACTACAAGTGTCGTTTGTTTGTTTAAGCAAGTAACAAGTAACAAGTTGATGGTTATGATTGTCACGGATCAAACCAACAAGAAAAGCATTATAAGAACAAGCAAGTATCAAGACATTCATCATTATTCCAATCAAACACAAAATCTCAATAATCATATCAATAACAAACATCTTTAAATAGAAAAGTAACAAGGTTTACCCAAAGTATGAATTACAATAGGAAAAGATGAAGGATTATAGCACTCCTTCAAGCCTCCAATCAACTACAATAGTTCTACCAAGGGAAAATGATGTCCAAATGCCTTCAACAACCCTTGAGCACACTACACGAATTTGGCGAGAGGTTTGTGGTCTTTGGGGAAGATAAGTTGGTGTAATTGGTGGAAATTTGTCCTTAAGGGTGGAGGCTTGAATTTCACAAGTTGGGATAGGATAGTTGGTGAAACTCGTCCTTAAGGTTGGAGGCTCGAGTTTCACACCTTTGGTGAAGGTATTGAGAGTGGTTGTGTTCTCTCAAGTTATGGTTTGCTCTCAGGTGGAAATTGTCCTTAAGGGTGGAGGCTTGAATTTCACACCTGAGAGGAGTGGTGGATGAAAGGATGAGAAAGATGGAGAAGGGATGATGAAATGAGGTGCCAAATGGGTTCTATTTATACTACTACCAAGGCCTAGGGTATTCAATGCATTTCTTGAGGCCAAGGAGCTTGGAAGGACTAGAAACCATGTAGGAAGGGACTAGAATCGTTTGGAACACGTTTGGAGTCTTAGTAGTGTAGAAATGGTCGAACAGACCTCCAACCGGATCCGGTTGAGCTCCAACCGAATCGGTTGGTCTTCTGATACTCTCCAACCGGATCGGTTACGGGCTCGACCGATCGGTTGGAGCAAAATCACAAAAATTCATAAGCTGCAAAGTTGTAGATCTTTCTCTTAGCTTTCCGTGGCCACGAACCGGGGTCAAACGGAGTCCGATGCAAAAGTTATGGCCAAATGGTGAAGGTGTGTCGGGAACAACGAGTCTTCCAATATGTCTTCGTTTTAGCTTCTTTTCTTCATTTCTTTCTCGTTTCCTTCTTGAACTTTATTCTTGAGTCTTTGGACCACTAACTTGATGACTTTATCTTCTCGAATATACTCCACAAGTCTTGCTTTTGTCAGGAACTCTTCATATATGGAGAAATCTTCGTATTTTACTTCTTTTTCCGTCTTTTTCTCCACTTTCCTTTACTTGGCTACAAATGAACTAGCAAACGCACTTTTGTACGATTAAGCATTAAAAGTATATGATTATAACCAAATAACACACATAAAAGCACATATAACGCTACTAAAAACATGCACAATTTGAGCGTTATCAATTGTGCAGTTGGGGAAAAGATAGTTAACATCTTCAACTCACACCAAAAAGCATCCCACCAAAAAGCATCCCAATTAACTTACATCTTGCAAATCCCCTTAACTAAAATCCTCCCAATCAAACAAGAACAGAGAGATGTTCATCAAGGAAATCAGCAATCGGCCGCAACGAACACACAAGATGGTAACACCAAACTACCAATCACATCAAACAAGAACAGAGATTGTTCAAAATCATCATGTTGATGTATACGTGAAGCATTAACCGGAAGCACTTTGTCGATAAACTCATCAATCCGAGTGAAGATGTCGACCAACGGCTCTTAGAAGAAAAAACTCCATGTGAAGATGACCCGATAAGAAGAAGCTCGGTTCTTACATGAGTTTAGAGCCGTATGACCATTTATATTCTCAAATATCAATCAACAATGCAAAAATTCACACTTTTTCTCCCTCAAGAATTGCATACGAAGATGCCATTCTTGACTAAATAAGTGAACATCATCCAAATGTAGTCTATTCACACTTCTCCTCGCAAAATTAGCACAGGATGTCGCCATCGTCATTATAGTTGAAAGTGGAATCGAAAACAATCAACACTAGCCCTGGTTCACTTGATGATCAAGCACATGGAAAAAGTATGAAGCATGTTGATGAGAATGGTCATAATTGAGAAGATTTCTCTTCTTCCAAGATAATGCGCACCGAGGCGCATACATTTCTTTTCTTTAGAGTACGAGGCATGAACTGTTGTGTTCATACGTCATAAATCTCTCTTTTCATCTACTCTTGGCAAACTTGTAATCAACCCCATTATCATTCAAGAGGCTCTTTGTTGTGACAAATGATGGAGAAAACCCAATATGATGAATTTGACCTCAAGTAAACTAACCCGAACTCGTGACTTATACTTGCACAAATGTAACAAAGAGCGGTGTTGATTTCCATTAGCATCTCTAAGTACTCTATGTACTCTATACTCTTCAACCAACCAACCATCAAGTATAAGACGTACATTACCTCTTGAAAATCCACAATTGAATGTGACATCGAGCACTACAACGTAACTCCTTAAAGTGATAGTTATTTTGTGGCAAACAGAGCACAATTCCCCACGTGGTAAAAGAAAAGGAAAATACTCCCAAAATAACTAGATTTCCAAGTCTTCGTTTTTGGAAAAGCTCGAACAAGGGTTAATCGCCGTCATATTTCACTTCGTGATACTAAGTAAACTCGCCCGTGATATTTCACTTCAACCTCAAATAAATAATATCAATTAACGTTGTCACATTTTACGTTAATCGCTCAATTTAGCCTCCTTTGACGTTTAAGAAAACTCGATAATGGAATTCATCCCACCATGGTTTAAAGCACATAACCCCGTAAAACCATGTAATAACCAAACCGCCATGACGAATATCCAACACACTCAATTTATGAAGTACACCTTTTATCCCTTCTTTGAAGTAGAAACCGTAGCACCAAAGATCAAATAAGATCCCGATATACACTTTCCATTTCTCCGAATGGTTCCATCAAGACGATTTTACAACTCTATGGTTTAAACCGAAAAATAGTTTCTTTCGCGGGATTTTACAAAACTAAGAGTAAACCGTAAGATAGATCCGGAAATGCACCTTACTATTATCAGGATGTTTCCATTGTCACGGGATTTTATAAGTCTATGATTTAAACCGAGAAATAGGTTCTTTCGCGGGATTTTACAAAATCAAGACAAAACCGTAAATAATGTCAGCTTGAATGAGTTATGACGACTTTGGTTTCAGTGAATATCTGTTTTAGGGGAACATGCAGCGGTTCATCAGCGGTTCATTCTCCAATACCAACAACATCATCAACCATCCAATAAATACTTTGGTAAACACATCATTCACGCATTCTGTTGGCTAATTTAATGACCACATGGAGAAGTGAACCCAATATACCAAACTTGATCATGAAGTAGAATTCCCCAGATTTGTCACTTAAACTTGTACTAATCCTCGTGAATAAGAAACGGTGTACCCAATGTACAAAACCTCTTGACATTCTCCACTGAGTGAGACACCGAAGTGATAGCTACATTGTGGGTTAACCGAGAAATCACAAACGCAACTAAATAGCCAAGTCTTTATCACACTCTATAAATGCCCAAACAAGTCATCTTCGCGAAGGGTAGAAAGAAAGAAGACGAAATAAGTAAACGTGCTGTGAAACTCTCACTCAAATCCAAATAAGAAATATCGAACACAAACATCCCCATAGTCAACTTTGTTCAAACATCAATTCAGCCCGTGACGAAATAACTTTCGTAAAAATGTATACACCAAAGTGACAAACCCCATAACACATTAGCACAAATCCCATAATCAAAACTCATAATCCAACAAATCTCATCATCCAAAATAATCATTCGATTCAAAATCCATTAAGTCCGGTTCAATTCAAATCCTGTATACCTCCGGCCAATCATCCTTTATACAAATTACTTGAAATTGGACCAATTCAAATCCACATCAATCTATCATTAAAGTTCAATAAGTCCGATGAATTAACAATATGTAACAAATACGGGATATGTGAATAAGCAATCCAAGCAGTACATGGCCCAAATCCAAAAATGTGAGAAATAGCACAAAACATAGCCATATAAACAAAATTATAAGGCCCATGTATTCCCCCTATACCCTTTCATTCCAAACGAAACATCATCAAATCCAATAATCAGCCCACGAAATCAAGACACCCAGTCCAGCGTATACAAATTCAAGGCCCATCAAAGAAGTACTCATACCCGATCCAGAATTTTGACAACCCTAATTCCACGGGGTATTTAACGTATCACACAACTCCTAAAAATATTCGTTTCATAACCCTAATCCTTTTATCCATTCGCCTACCTCCTAGCTTTTCTCTCACCAAACCCTAATAATCAAACCCTCTGAATATGTCCGCCCCCATATCTGCCTTTGGTCTAGGAAACTTAATCACAAATCAATCCTAACAATCCTTAATTTCTCTCAATAATCTTGTCCTTCCCCATCTTCTAATTCGTTTTGCACAACCACGCATCAACACCTACGAATCAGAGAAGGATCTCCTCGCCACAGGGATGGCTCGAGACGATGCTCAACTAAACCACAGGGATGGTTAGTTGGTTCATCGATGTGGCTTCAATATCTAATGTCAAAAGGTCTTCAGGTAGGTATAACATTTACCCTTTTGTTTGAGTTTCATTTTGAACGAACTAATGAAAAAGATGTAACATAATTGTTATATTCTTTTCATTTTCGCCGGATATTAGCAAAGGGTTTTAGATCAATGATGATTACTCGCTTGTGTGTTTGACTATTCAAGATTAGATAATCATTTGAGCATAACAAGCGAGGGTTCTGAGATCTTGAGGGCTGTGATATGTTTTACTCCATTAAACGAACCAAGATAAAGATTGTAGCATCCTTGTTATAACACTTTTCTTGTTCAGATTCGTATATAAAACAAAGTCTGTGATGATTGTTTCGTGAGACCCTGAAATGGTTTTGGTATATCTTTGAATGCTCACGAGTACAAATCTGAGATAGGTTCTTGATTGAGTTTTTTTTTTTTTTTTTTTTTTTTTTGATTTTGTGAATGCATGTGTCGAGTAGGTTGTTTAAGTATGTCTAAGTTTGGGGCTTGGAAGTTGGATGATGTTGAATGTTTTGATTAACTTGGACTGATGATGTGATTCCCGAGGTTGCAAAGTATTTGGTAATTGGTCTTAGGTTAATGGTATTATTAGTGATGAGGTTGAGGTCTTGTGGTCATGACTTCACATTCTTCTTCTTCCTTTCTGTTTTAATTTTGGACTGATGATGGTGACATAGCCCGAGGTCGATGAGTTTAGAGTTATTAGTGATCTTGGTCATGGTCTTTTCAATCTTCATTACTTGACCAAGTTGCATCACCCACCGCATCTTTGCATTTCGCATCATAGCAACTCGCAACATTACTTGCAAGTACCCAACTCGCTTAGAATTATGTAAGTACATAACTCGCATGATTTACTGAAAAACTCAACTCGCATGCTCTTTTATTATAGCAACTCGCATTAAAAAGTGCAGTACACAACTTGCTCAAGATACATTGAATATGGATGATTTAGCAACTCGCATAATGGTCATTGTATCCGGACATTATAACGACTCACATCCGTGAATACATTGAGTCATGACGATCAATCTTGTCAACTCGCTTTCAAAATGACAACTCGCTCAACATTAAAAAATGTTTAACAACTCGCATAGATGAAGTATTGATGTTAACTCGCATATATGAATGACCCGAAACGCATAACGAGAAAACCATTATTGACCCGTATTTGACCAAGGATAATCGCACTATATGACCACATGTCAACCAAAGTTTAACCACAATTATAAAACGGTGAAAGCGAAAACTAGTTTTAAAACTTGTTTATCAATGTTTGCCGATGTATGACCAAGGACACGAACACTTGTTTAGAAAAACTGAATCGGTGAAAGCGAAAACTAGTTTTCCGACAGCAAACAATGTATAAATTCAGTCAATAACAAGATTCGAACCACAAAATCATCATCACACAATAACCATGTATCAAACCGCATATAAAACCGCTTAAAAAAAACCAAGCAAATCATCAAAACAACACAACCTGGCTCTGATGCCAATTGTAGGATCGTGATATTTATGTTGTTTGATGATTCGGGTGGTCTAGGATTGTGATTAAACAAGTAAGCCATTTTAAGATAGATGAAGAGAGTTGAGAGGAATTCTAGAAAGAGTTGCTTATCAAAAGTGAAAGATTAGATTAGAACTTCCAACCCTCTACCTTGGAGGTAGAGGGTATTTATAGGTTACAATCTAAACGACCTCCTATCGACCGTGGATCGTGTACATTGGTAAAGACCGTCCTTCCTCCACGGTGTTACACTAGACTAAGCTACGCTACAAATTAACTAATAAACTACTAAATAAAGTAAATAGCTGTATGTCTACGAGCTAACTTATGCTAGATAATAGTTGGGGTGACCGACTCTTTTACTATGGAATTTTCTAATTCCTAACATGTATGCAAGATCTTTATGTACAAAAGGTACATGATACCCTCCATCTGAGTAATTGAGAGGAAACACCTGCAAAATAAAATTACTCTAACCATGTGCGATTTTATAACAAAATAGTTTTGTTCATTAAAAAAATATGCATGTATGGAGTATATAGTTATGAAACAAACCTGACGCAAGATCTTGATGTGCAAAAGGTACATGATACCTTCCATCCTATGACACGTAATAAGCAATTTCAAACAACGCTTTTATGATATGTTTATCTCGATCAAAGTAGATAATAAAACCTAATATTTTCATTATTCACAAAAAGAAAATGCTTATCAAATCATGTATAACTACCTGATCACATCATCATCATGTTTCCTCGTTGAATATCTTTACTAAATTTCAAACATCTATTCTCGGAACACTTGTGTAACCTAATACATGTGCTAACAACTAAAGCATTATATACAACCATTATAATAAACTATGCATTATCAGTTACAATAAACGGCATAATTCGTTAGAAAAGGTAGCAATAAGAACACATATTATAAATAAATATAAGCTACAGTCATTAATTTTGGTCCGATAAATGAAATAAAAACATAGTGTGGCGGATCTTAAGCCAACTGTTAGTTGTAGAAAACAAAACTTGTGGCAACACATGTTCGAATTTCAATTGACTTCAACAATTTTATATAAGAAAATGTGTAGGTTGTTGTTGTTACCTTGTTAAAAACATCTTGGATTAATAGATCTCGCAATTTGAATAAATAAATGAGTAACAAAGTTAGAGATTATAAACATCATAAATCAAAATCAATAAAAGCATTTAAAACTAATTTATAATTCATCATGGCACATGAGATAACCTTACCTTGGCATTGACGTATGTGTTACGTGTGTGCATGTGATTGTGTAGATTAGTTTTTTGTTACGTATCTTTGCTGCTGGCTGAATGTCTTGACAACGCTTTGTCCAATTTTTAATGTTTTTTTTACTAATATTTATTGTATTAAATGAGTTATAAAATCGTTTAGCTTCTTTCACATAGAAGCTGTAAGCATTAAAAATACACTTTGATATACTACTCGTTAACCCCTTTCACTATTCACTAATCTTTTTTATTTGAAAAATTCCAACCCATGATTGATGATCCCAGATCTTTTGCACCTCATGAACGGTCCAAAATAGCAAACTTTTCTGTACAGGTTGATCAATAGGTCAAAATAGCAAACTTTTCTGTACGGGCCTGATTTACTTGACCAAACCCGTCTTTTGCCAAAAACTTTAGGCTTATTATAGATAACCAATATAATAAATACAATTACAAAATCGATAGTGTTATATCTTGTCTTTAAATTAAACAATTAAGAATTTGTAAGTATCAAAATACAGTTTGTCGGTTTCAACACCTTTCCTAGTTAACTAATATATTTTATCTAACCCGCTAAAGGACAAGATAACTCAATCGACCCATTCGAAAGTAAACGGGCTGAAATTGAGACCTCTAGTTTGAACCCATGAACTCCAATATGTTTAAACCTCCTGAATGGTCAAAAATAGTTAATAAGAGGATGATAGGTACCTGCAACGCTGGTTATAACTGTATCTTTATAGTAGCTTGGTTTCTTCTGAGCTCCATATTGCCAAATGGGTGACTCAGTGAATGATGATGAAAGCAATGAAATCAGGCTACTATATGAATATGAATTTGCAAAATATGAGAACCATATTAAAACTGTTATTCTCCCCCACTCTGCTGATACAAGTGTGCATATGGCTAGTTTTCTTTTTGAATCGCCATTGGTTTTGTTTCCAATTAAAGGATCTTGTAGTGTTGACCTCCTCTATGTCAATTCGATGTGCATGATCAGTATCAGGTTCTAGTGTCGTATCACTGTCTGAATCAAAAGAATAATACCTTCTTGATGCCTCCTAGCGTATATTATACTTCTATACTTTGAACTCCTTTTCGTTTTTTTCAATCATTGAAAATATTTGATTATAAGCCCTTATGATTTCCATGAAATGTCTGTATGTGAACAGCTGCATTATGTAATGTGGATATTCTGGCTGCGGGCGCAATACAACTTTGCCTTTCATGCAACAACGATGGTACTCCAGCGATCTATGACTCCATGACTTGAAACACTCGTCATACCAAAAAAGGGCTCTACAATGGGTACAAACACAGTTACACTTACCTAAGGAAACATATGTCTTTGGTGGGCCTGAAAGAGATAAAATAAACAAAACAATGAAAACCGAAAATATTCAAGAAAAAAGGAAGAAAAATAAAGATTGTTACGATGGACGGACAAACGAATATTAGTACACGAACCTCACTGAACACGCATGAGAAAAAAGTAATGAACAACGAATGATCTTAAACACCACAACTAATAGAAAAGTAGTCAAAATGATAGTAGTGAAGCAAAGAAATAAAATATACAATTTTTTTAGAAAACGTACATTCTGAAATACACCGCGACTGAGTAGAACCCGTAATTGTATTAAAAGAGCGTGTGGCATTTGCAACCCTTGTAGCTGTAACAGAAACAGGCGACAGTTAATCATTCGGAAAAAGTAAATTAGGGGGCGTAACATAGATCATATAAGGAACTAACGAAGAAATGCCGTCCATGTAAAGCGAAACCCAATTAAGAGTAAAGCTGCAAAATAACATACTTCTAGTAGGCGGTTGCATTTTGCAGGTGTGAGCTACCAACACTGGTAACATTCTTGCGCTTTCGATATTTATATATGAAACATGAAAATTAAATCGAATAGTGTATTGAGTATGGAAAATGGCAACGTAAGAGTATACGGTATCTCTGAAATATTAAAGATGTTTTGATACCTGAAGGCGTATCGCTCAGTCTACCATTATCTAGACCATGCTGATGACATGAACTTGCAGCCGATACATTCATAGCCACTGAAGTTTGTGCGCCTGCATCTGCTGCATGTTGTTCAGCGCAAACAATAATTGGTTGAGCGTACCCGGCAAGCACTGACTATCTACAATTATAAAATGATGGTAATAGGATATGAGACAAAGGTAAATGTATGAAGATACAAAACAATGAGGTTATATTAATAGACTCAACCTTGGGGTACATGATGTTGAAGTGAACAACCATCTTCAACGGCAACGACATTCGACACCATCGCGTTCATAACATTATCAACAGGTACATTGTTATTATTACCATTCCCTTGGCGCAGAGAGGTTGCAACATCTATAGCACGAATGACCATACCATAAAAAATGGACAACAACATAAATCCTAAAACAGGAATAAAGTCCCGAAAAAAAAACACAGCAAACATAAAGTGAGCGTGTGTAGGCACATAACCAACTGCATATTCTTGAGAAGGTTTATAGTGTCCCGTAATCTGGGTTCTAGTTACAAATGCTGGATAAAGAAACAAAGATGTCAACTGTTAAAAAACCATCGATTCCCAAAACCCTTCAAAACAAAGATGCACAATATTCATTTGAATCCTTAATCCTTTATGTTTGATGTCATGTATTAAGACATTGGTTTGTTAGTTTCTATGCATGTGACTACAAAAGTCCTTTATGTTTGATTATCCTTGATTTATGGATCCATACAGGAAAATACATGTAAGGGAAAAGTAAAATTTCTATAAAAATAAACGCACCAGATATATAACAAATAATCTCCAAACGTTGGCGACATTCTGTGTAATGTATAATGTTGAGAAGCTGAATCGCTACCAGTATCTATAATGACACCTATACAATTAACAGATTATAGAATACTCCCTTAGCAAACACATACCTGAATGCCAGAATCATAGACGCCGTCTGGATATGCTTTGCTGTTTGAACTCATAATAATCAAATTATCAAATTCATTAAATGATCTTCATGTCCGAGATACTTTAAGCACTGCTGTCGAAGTTTTGATCTCGGACATTCTTCTTAGATCAACCTCTTTTCCCTCTCCAACAAAGCACACATTGTGTAACAGCTTATAAGATGAGGTTTGAACTTTGTAGTCGATATTAAATAGATGCATAAACGAAGGGACAAAACTTCAACCTTGTAGAAATAGTTTTTAATGAAATCTGTGTGTGGTATTTTAAATTTGTTTGTTCATTAGTATTACTCTACTGCAAAAGTGAATTTGGTTGTAGTTGTTAAAGGACAAGTACAAAAATAAAATAAAATCAGCATATGCAATCTGAGATAATGAGAGATCCAAATGTTGTTATGCCATATCAGAGAGTGTTAAAAACTTTGAATATATATAGCATTAAGAAACAATTAAAAATTCATGTATGAGGACAACTCAAAGCATGAAACCATGAAACACACGTTACTTTAGCTTACATATGTATTTTATATTAAACCTACAAAACATTCAGTAAAATAAGAGCAGTAATAAACACTCAACTTCAAGCAATTGCGAGGGCACATGCATCAGAAAGGCTCTAGCTTGTGAATCTCCAATGTTAGAGGAATCCTGTTGGTTAACAACAAAACACCATCAATAAGTAAAACTATCTCACTTGAAATTGAACCAACTAAAGATCACAAAGATTAAACCATAAGTAAAACTTTGTTTCGTGAACGATTTAGCTGTTCAACAATAGTATGACAATGTACAACATCCAAATTATAATCATTAGATGAGATTGTGAGGGAAAAAGGATATTAGGGTTTTTGAGAAAAAAAAATATAATGAACCGTATAAAGAAAAAAAATATATGGCTTTTGAGTTTTTGTTTAGGGTTATCTAAGTTGTAGGGATTCTCCTACATAATTGGTTGCATAGATTTATAATTTTGGACTTGCAACATATATTCACATGTTGTTCAACAAACCAACCAAAGTTCAATCCTTGCAAGGCTCATTTTTTACAAAAAATTTTCGAAAATAATTAAATAAAATCCGAAATTTACAAAATAACAAATTAAATTAAAAAATATTGCTTAGGTGGACAACAAATGCTTATGTGGCATTAAATTGGATTATTGGCGTTGAGGTGGCATTAATGCCAAACGCCTCCCTATATATATATATATATATATATATATATATATATATATATATATATATATATATATATATATATATATATATATATATATATATATATATATATATATATATATAACAGAGGCATTTGACATTAACGCCACCTCAACGCCACATAATTATTTTTGTCCAACTAATCTAGTTTAATGCCACATAATCAATTTTTTTTATTATAATTTTTGATTTTTTTCCAACTTAAATTTTAACATGCCACCTAACCAATATTTTTTAATTTATTATAATTTTCGAATTTTTTTTCATTTATTTAAATTTTGTTTTTTATTCTTCAAAAAATCATGCATGCAATTTGGATTCGAACACAGGTCTCATAGTCTACAAACAAACATGATTACCACTAGACCAACACATTTTTGATTATAACTTGAAAACCAAATTTATAAATCTCTACAACCAATAATTGACCATTTTGATTAGTTTGAAAAGGAATGTATTTATCTACAAAAATTATATTTAGTAATTATCTTTTTTAAAACTTATTATACGTATCTTTTCCTTAAATATAACTTAGTTTTTTATTTATATTTTGCAAAACCTTAAATATAATGATCAGCAGAATATTAATACCATTTTTAAATAAACACAGATTAAATTTGGTTTGTATTTTTTTTAGAAATTATATAAGAAGATATACATAATGCATAGAAGATAATTGTATTTGTGAGAGAATTTGTTAAAAGCCTGTTGATGATTTACGTATACTCATAATGTGAGCTTTTTCTCAAAACCCTAATGCTAACTAGAGTTTTCATATGGTGGTCGATCTTGCCAAACGGGCTGCAGCTGAGAAGAAACGAAGGAAGATCCAGGTTTGATATATTTTTCTTATAAATAAATTTGTTATAATATATACATATATGCTCGATTATTTTATCTTTTTATCATCTTTATTCGGCATTCAGTAGTATTAATCTCATAATAGAATCTCTACAGTTTTTTACCTCTCCACAAAACCCTAAATCGCCGACCCGAAGAGGCGTCACCAAAAAGGTTACTTTGATTATTTACTGCTTATTTGATATTGTTTGAGATTGCTTGATTGGTTATGTGAATATGTAATAGGATTGTTTGTGATCATGAATCATGAGTTTCAAGCATACCCATTTTTATCGTGTATGCATTCTTTGTTTTGACATTAAAAAAAACATATTAACATTGGTGAGTGTATATTATTCATGATATATTATTAACTTTTTAACATTGGTTGGTTTTGTGTTTAGGTTGATTATAATAGCTCATATTTATTCACTTTTTAAGATTGGTTGGTTTTGTGTTTAGGTTGATTGTAATTGGTCATATTTAGCACGATACTAAATTACTATCTTATTACCACAATTGGTCTTTCATGGTCTTCATAATTGGTTCTTCATCATTAAATTGATATCATTAGTACTCACCGCTTCTAAGGTATGTATACAAGGGCTTTATCAGAACAAAATCAAAAGTAAACCCGTCCAACCTCAAGTTTAAAAAGTCATAGTTGAATTGGTACAATTATTTTTATTATTTTCTTTTACATATTTTAGAGAAAATACTTATATAAGCATTTATATTTCTCACCCTTGCCTTTGATTCTTCATTTGTTGCTATCCATTACCGTCCCACTTATCTCGGAGTTATCTATATTTCAGATTGCAATGGAGTTTGTGTTTGGTGACACTTTCGTCTGCAAGAAGTTGCTTCATACTTGGACATTATGGAAAGGTAGTCACCGAAGTCACGATAAGGTAGAGGACAAGCGGCTAACAAAGCGGTGAGTTATTTAGTAACATATTTAAAAGTATTTTTTCTAAGGACCAAGAGTATCATGCCTTGCTAATGCTTGCAGCACGCTGTGTTGAGGTTTGGTGTGTTTGCTAATGCTCGAGTGTAATTGCTAATGATTGCTTTACGGATGCTTATCTATCGACGCCCCTTTACCAAGGAATATCGATTCTTGATTATTATATATATGTGTGATAAGGAGTATTAAGTTGCTTCAAATTTATCGCATGCTATAGTATGATTAGCTAATCGATGATGGATGTCCGTCGTTTGGAAAGATGGAACATTCATCCGCTATTTTCCTCAATTCAACTTTTTATTAACTGTGTAATATTGCCGGAAATTAGTGTTTAGTTTTCTTATTTTTACGCTTGTGTTTTGTTAACATACTAAAGAGACGGAATTTAGCACGGCAAATGTAACTACACCGGGGTAAGTAATCGAAAACTCTTCATCTTTTGTGCTCTGTTAACATATTTAAAAGTATTTATCTTATTTGGGTTTTGCATTTCGTATGTTAATATATTTCATAATTATAACAAGTGAAGCTAAAAGTTTGTCATTTTTCAGGTGTATGGGACATTTCGATTCATGGAAAAGAATGCTCGATCAGTGTTGGTGACATTGGCTTTTAAGTTGAGGTATCATGAACATGGTCTATTATTTAAGCATATGTTGGAGTCGTCATTTCGTGACTTGATTGCAATTTTTGAGTCTTTTGACTTTGCTCCACATCTTGGCCTGACGTTGCTTCCTGAATTGGAGTTCGCAGCCATGTTGGAGCAGAATTCTCGAGACTTCACCCGTTTTGGTGCAAATTGTATGACTAAAATTATTTGAGGTTGAGAATGATTGTATCTTGGCGGGGCGTTTCTACTAATACAACCATGAGGGGTTCTCCTCATTTGTTCTGAATGGGTGAATCTCATATGTGGTTTGATATGTCGAAGGTGGTTGTTTATTCATAATCCACATATGATATAAAACTGGTGTTGGGCCTAATAATGGCCTGAAAATGGGGGTTTGCATGTCTCTGAGGCATAGATAGTTGGGTAAATGAGATGGGTTTGATTAGGATTTGGGTTTTATTAAGCTAATTTTGGAGGAGCTGAATACGGGGGATGATTGTATTAGTGTGTTTTGAATTATGACAGTTAACTGGATGAGATAATGCGTGGGGTTATTATCTTTATTCGTCAATTGGATGATACAAATAGAAGATAGGTTTGAGATAGGTTTGATCCGAGTTTATGGTTGTGGGGGATTACGGAAAGTGCAAAAGGTGTGGTTTGCTTGAATGTTATTGTTGTGTTCGTGGAGTATAGCCAATTGGTTACCATATCAAAGGACAAGGTGAAGCCTTCCCCAGGCCGATTCATGTGATAAGGAATTGATTAGTATCGGAGGTATACGGAGAAGTCTCCGATTTCTCAAAATGAACTCGAATCAGAAATCAAGCTAGAGGGTCGTACATCGTGAAATTGTGAGTATCATATGGTTCAAATCGTAGTAACAAGGGATGGAACCATCATGACCATATCAAAGGACAAGGTGAAGCCTTCCCCAGGCCATATGATTCATGGAAGTTAAAGGAGGAGATTGAATAGTATCGTGTGAGTAATCATATGGTTCAAGATTAACCATCATGAGTAGTTTGTGAATTTGAAGAGGAAGTCGGGGACATTGTGTGATGCAGAGTAACATGGGATTCCTAAGATTGGTGATTATTAACCTATGTTCATTTTGATATAACTCCAGACATTACTTGATGGGATGTTCACTTTCTATGATTCAACAGTTAGCATCTTGCAGATCTATCTATCAGGTGAAGTTGGCCCCGCATTTTTTTTCTTCATTTTTTTAGTTTTTCAAAGCTAACCATACAATCACGTTGACACTATTGCAGGTCGCCGGTGTGACATTTTTCTTGCTTTTGCTGCTTTGTATTGGATCATACTTGATCACCCTTTTCAGTTTACTCGTGATAACTACCGGGGTATGATGATCTCTATCATTTACCAAACTTCTTAGTATACACATCTCTTATCTTTACTGCATATCTGAGGTATTATTTGGGAGACAATACACTAAAAGTTATGCTCTTTTCTCTTTAATAATATTGTGGTCGTGATGCATCCTTTTGGGTATATATGAGTATAAGGTGTTTTTGTGGCAAGGTTTGATGCCTACGCACTTTTGTTCTCGAGTGACATCATATTTTGATCGTCCTAGAGTTGACGGTGGCGGAGTCGCATAATGCTCTTCACCGATGTTTGTTGATTCTTTATCGCTTTTTTGTCCCAAACACCCTCATCCGACATAGAAAAGGGTGGGAGGAGAGATATATAAAAGATAATAACCGAAATGTAGGTGCGATTCCAATGGCGGGTAATAATTTTGGTTTTGATGGTATATGTGCTCACCGTCCACCTAATCAAAGCACTATTTATACTACAAGAGTCAACGCTATTTTCAACAACGGAACTCAAGCGAATGCTTTGACTCCCAACCATCTTGCATTATCCCGATGGCTCTAATGAACACCTGCTCCAAGTGAGATTAGGCTTGGGTCGAATAAAAACCAGCAATTATCGAATAAAAACCAACAATTATTCTGCTAAAGTCGCCCAAATGAACACCTGCTCCAAGTAAGATTAGGCTTGGGCCAGAAACCGGGTTGATGGCTCTAATCAATGGCTTCCAACCTTTGCTCCCAATAGCCTCAAATAGACGCAGAACGCTTCGTTTCCAGAAAGAAGCTTAGCGAATCTGAGATGACAGGAAATGTTTATTCGGTTTCAAAGCCATATCTTAAACGGGGTTTCTTTTACTTGCTCTTCTTTTTCAAGGACCCGTGTGATGATGCCACGAAAACTAAGGATTAAGCCATGTGTCGTGTAAGCAAAGAACTAAAGTAAATGCAAAGGTCACTGGGTGCAATGAGGTGGTAAAGATCGTGGTGGCGTGGCGATTATGGTGAAAGGAAGTCGTTGAAAAGCTCCAAAGAACACAAAGGAATGAGAAGTGCTTGCAATAGTATTATGTGTTCACATCCATTTAGCGAAGGGGTATATATTTGACCATAATATTTCAATTGTTACTTTTGAAAGCGATCTTTCGGATATACCTACACGACACTCGACGAATTAAAGAAGTCATGCATGATTGAAACAGCCCATACTCATTAACGCTTGGATATTCATATTGGGATGCGGTGAATTGGATATCTTGAATCTCAAATCTATTTTTTCTTCTTCTTGTTTACTTTTGCTTTAAGTAGATGTCATCCTATATCATACTAGACTTGGGTAACTCTTTATATAGAAAATAGCTTTATAGAAAATATATGGGACAAATCAGGGTTAAATATATTTAATTCATATAGAAATTTTTTGTGTGGGATTCCTGTTATATAGCATGATAGGCAATACAAAGCAGCATGCTTTTACCTGAATTTTTTTTTTAAATTTGATTTTTGAATGATTCATAAATCATAACACACAGAATTGCAAGCAGCCAATGCAAGGAAGAAATCATAAATCTGTTTGCCGGCTATTGTGTCACTTCGAGTTTGTGACAACTGAACTAACTCCCTGTCAACCCGCATCTTCATTTTCGGCCTCAAAACAACCCCTTCCAATGAGAAAACAAACAAACAAGTAATATGCATAAGGATCTGTCAACTTTTACTTCAAACAAGTATTTATTTTATGAAAATAAGAAAAGAAAAAAATTTATAAAAATTAATACCTTCAAGATAATATCCACTTTGTTCTTCATAGTAACTGCTTTCTCCCACCATAATCTACACCCGCAATGCTTGCATATTGAAATTCCATTTTGTTTTCAACCAATGTACCGGTTTTATCGAAAACACATACTTCAGCCACTTGACCCAAATCCTCATTCATATTGAATCTTGACTCAATTGATTCATCATACATGCTATATCATCTCTAATCATAAAGAAAACATGACTAACACGAACAAGCTCCATAGATATGTACAAAGCAATCGGTATCATAATATGGTACACAATAACCACCATAAGAAACGCCAAGAAAAACTCCATTCCCACCCGTAATACTTATAGTAGTTATCTTCATCATCACCGAATAATCTTTTCTTCTATAAAATGGCATAATATCAAGCTCATCCAGATGACACCTCAACTACACACAACACAAACAGAGAAACAATTGAACTCGCCAAGAAGGAAAACGAATTAAAAAAAATCCCTTTTCATTCGAGCCTAAAGATGACTCCTTTTGGATTGTGCGCGCGAGTTATTAAGTGTCTTGAGATTTATTAACAATGATTAACAAAAGACAACCATCTATAATATCTGTATAGAATAACCATCAAGCAAACCAAAGGGTCTTGGTTATAACGAGTATAAATTAGCTGAGTTTATCTGGTTCCAATATACACTGGCAACAAATCATTAGTTTATCTCAAAGTTTTTATACATATTACCTTAATAGAATGAGTAAATTAGTAACTAATCTAATCTTAGTTTATCTAAACATAGTTACAAGTAAGTTGCTGATGATTTTCATATTTGTTTAAAAAATGATGAACAAGCAGGTACAACAATATCGTTGAAGTGATTACTAATACAATTTGGCTTAACAACAGTTTGCAAGAACATTGATTTATAGTAACTTGCTTCTCCTCTCCTCCTGGTAACTCCGCAGCCAGTTTCGATAAGGTTTGCACCACGCACTGGGCCTCAAACACGGATCATCCTTCACACACGATCTAAGCCAGATTCGTCAATGTGTGATAAGTATCAGCTCCTCAAGAGATCTCCATTGACGTATGTGTCAAGAAGATATGTTGGATGCTAAGCTTCATCTTGCACAGGGTCAAGTGAAACGTGCCACTTAGACGTACACACAGCTGTTTGCGGTTCTTCAAGTTCAGTCTAGAGAACATCTTGAGGTATGTTGAAGGATTTGACTGTTTCATGTTTTTAATGGTAACATCTTAGATCATTTTAGTTTTGTTTTATGTTGCAATGAATGTAACATACGTGTAAATTATACTCAACATGTGAATTAGGAGGTTGTATGGATTGCAAATACACATTTGGCGACTTAAAATTTGTTTAACATGTTCACTTTCTAGCTAAATTTTTTTATCTGACCCATTTGACATGTTTGATATAATGCCCAACCAAAATTGACCCATTTATAGATGAACAGATCTAAATTTCCATTTCTAACAAAACCATCTATTTTGTGAAGACGCAAAAGAAAAACACTATACTCCGTACTCTATAAAAGCTTGAGATTTTAGAGATATTAAATGCAAATGCAGAAAGAGCCATCATACTCTTTGTTGTAATGATCTTGCATTTTCTTTGTCACTTCAACAGTTCTACAAAAGTAGCAATGCTTTCCTTTTTGCTATGTTCTATGAATATTGCAACATTTAATATATTTGGTAGAATTTCTAATGAATAAGATATTATGTTTCTTATATTTTGGTATATACTAGGTTATTAAGAATCACCGTCAGAGTTTGGAGCTAGAAATATAGAACGATCTTGCTAAGGTCTATAAAAGCTTATCAAAGTGGGATGATGCTGAGGTTTGTCTATCAAAATCCAAGGCCACCACTAACTACTCGGCTTCTACACGGCATGACACAGGTACATGCTTGCTACTTATGTTCCACCACTTATGTTTTGTTACATAGCATTCACGACAATCCATACTGTTATGTTTATCTAAGTCCGTTATTTTAATCCATAAATTTACAGGTTTGCTTTATGAAGCAAATGGTCTGCACAAACAAGCTTTAAAAGCTTATAAACACGTGCTAGATGCCGATCCCGCTCACATGGGAGTCTCATTTCCATAGATGGTGTGTTAAAGTAGCTTGGTGGGCGATCGGGCTTGTGGCACTTATGTGTTAGTAGTAAAGAACAATACCGGTTCCAAGTTTTGACTTTGAAGAGTCGATTAATTTGTTCCTCGCTATACCAAGGTATACATATTTTGACTTTAATTGTCTAAACCATGGATTATATTGAAATTAATATGCTCTTCTATTGGACAAACGCATCATTCGAGTGCATAGAGTGTTTTTGAAATGGGTTTGGGTTTAAACTGGTCATTCGCTTTTAAGATGTTTTTTGGCAAAAGTCTTGGTTTATTTGTAAGTTTACCGAAACATTCCAAACACTCTTTTGCATTATATATGCAAGTTTGGAAAAAAAACCAACATTGAGATGACGAGTAACTGGATATCCTGCTACATATCTTCTACACGAAACTAAGAAATGTACTTTTTAAAAGGTATGCTCTTATTTCTCATATTGATGTTTCATTATTTCAACTTTAAAAAGGCGCTATTCGTACCAAACATGTCTCTTGTCACGAAAGTTAGATCTAGCTCATCCTTGTCATCAACTGATTCTGCAGTTGATATATCGTGGCAGCTCACACTTCAAAGAGTATGGGAGACCGTTATACTTGGGAAAAGAGGTATCATTTACACTTTACTCACACTGGCATAAAATCATCAATCATGTTTTTCAAAGATTTGTCGTAATTATATTTGAAATACAAATTGTAGGATATTCAAGTTTTTGGACAATATGTGATGTGGGTCATCCTAATCTGACCTCTCTCAAATAATCACTCATTTGACCCGCTCATTTGACACCTTCCCATTTAAACAGAGAATTAGATTCTTTCTTACCGTTACTTTTATGTTTGTTATGTTCTCTTTGCTTCCTCTTTGTTAATGTTGATAAATAAATTTAGTTTCACCATTTATGTATGCTAAGTAACTTCTACTATAAATTGCTATTAACATACTTTTTATTGTTAAGTGCTATTAACATAACATCAATTAAAATTAATGTTAAAATATGGATAAATAGTTACAGAGCTGTAAAATTATAACCTTTACATGGTGTGCTAAGTATAGCTTCTAGCTGCTACTTAAGCGACAATCTCTCTATGGTCATTGATCATTAAAATTTACCATACTCTTGATGTTTACTAATTTGTTCCCATTCCTCTTAAACATCCTATTAATTTTAATGATTATAGGTTGTATTGATATATTTGAATTTATAGTACTTGCAAGTGAACGTTTGGTTTTGTCATAATATTATAAAAACATATGTCTTAACTAACTTAGACATGATTCTCAAATACATAGTATTTCAACCCCATAAAAACCTATTGTAAAAGCCAAAGTTGACGTGTTAATTACTAACCCGCCCGTCATTCCACCTCTACTATTAAGGCTCTAATAAAGTCACTTTCTTCTTGACCTAACATTCACATAGACTCATTTATGCAGTGCCAAAGACAATGAAGGCCACCATCTTTGTTTATTATTGGCTTGACAACTTCTATCAAAACAATCGTCCAGTAAATGGTATTTTATTAATCATCTGCAATAATTTTGTGTGCCTATTGTAGTTAAATATATCCTAATTGTTAATATCCCCAACCCAACTTGCTCGCCCCGGGTCCTTCCTTTCTATTCCTCGGTAAGTGGATCAGGGAGCGAAACCAAGTAGCTTTAGAATTTCTCACGATTTAGTCTAACCATGATATGTGGCTAATGTAATGATTTAATCGGCTTATCAATATTTTGTTTAAGGAATATTAAATCAAGAAAAAAGTTAATTGGTACAACAAAATGGGTAAAACATTTGATTTGGGTGAGTTTCGTGGGTGAGAGTGGTCTTTGATGGATTCGTTATGGTCCCTTAAGGTTGAGAAGAGCAATGAGAGATCCTCATCTCCTCCTCATCGGCCCTTACATGGTGAGAATTCTTTTGATGTGAAATTGTTTCATCTGCATTTTTGCATTAGATTGAGTCTTAATGCATGTTATTAATGAGTCCATGGTATCTAACTTATAATATATTCTATTATGTTGTCTAATTGAAGTTATAAATGTTGCGATGTGAGTCAAAGTCGCCTTTTAATGAAATGTGCTTACCGTCAAGGTTCGGAATGAAGGTGTCAATACGCATCTTGGCCCATTTATGATTTAGCAAACGCAACATTCATGTAAATAAGTTTGTAAAGACGAAGGTTGTCAAGCTTTGTATTTTCTCTCATATTTGATAAACGATATTTTCTTTTGTTTTTAGTACAAGTGGCTACGAGGCTTTGCTATGACCTTTACTATCGTTCAACCGATCCCGACTATATCCTTAACGCGCTATTCGTACCGCCAAAGTATATCATGATGTCTCAAAACATACTAACATTAATATAATTAAATAAAAAATATATCGCCTAAGTGTATCTTTATAGAATGATATTCAGTAAATACCAAACTTTATCATAATGTCTTAAAACTTACTAATACTAACAAATTGTATTAATATTAATGAACGTAAAGAATACATAACGACTCATCCAAATGTTATTAAAATACAAAAGTGTGTTTGAATCTCAATAACAATGTTGCCTTATAAAATGAGTTACTTAAATGATAACAAATGTATCTTAATATATCATGAAACTCAAATATATCAACTATTACCGGGAGTAAAAGTGTGAAAGTGTTAAAAGCAGTTACCACAATATTCCACAATAACGTATCACAAAACATAACAATACACTCAAACAATAATCACAATACATAAAATCACATGATTCACAATAACTTCCTTACACATTATTTACCAACAAAAACATCATTCAGATACATATATCTCATTATTAAAAATAATACACTAAAAGCAAAATCACAATAATTTAACTTTTAATAACTTTTTAGTATATTGTTCAACTAAATCCTAAAAATAAAAACCACAAATCAAATTACTTACCTGCTTTTAGGCGTTTTATGCATTACGGTAACATCAAGTATAGATCTTAACCATTATCTAACTTTAATTACTTTTTAGTATATATTTGTTCTACTAATATCATATGATTATACATAATTCCAATACTTGGACAAATTTAACTACTTATCATAGGAACAAAGTCAACCTTGAGAGAACTGATGTCTTGATGATCTATGCTTTATAATAATAATATGGAGATGAGTGCCAAGTAAATGCAACACAATCTTTATTCACTTACATCGTCTACAAATCTATGACAAATTCCATAAACCAAACACGAAATCAACACACAAAATGCATTCGTTCTTTCATTCACCGTAAACAATCAAATCAAGTCATAGTATTCGTTTACAACGATACAATAAGTTAATCTAGTAATCGATAATGCAAATAACAAAAGGATGTCAATAACAATACTAATAACATACATAATCCTGCCGGGTCATCATAAACATCTACGATTACAAAGAATTCATGTCTTGTCAATATACCCTTCATTCGTCTTATCCAATCAATCAATGCTAAAGTTTAACAAAATGAGTGTATCTACTATTCCCTATCTTGTATATACTCTACTTGATCTAACTATAGCGTAAAACGGTCAAAGAAAAGAGACTACCGGTTTAGCGGTTTGCCATATAACACACGAGAATCCTTGTCCCGATCGGCCTTCTCCACTCCTTGTCCCGATCGGCCCTCTCTACTACGATATGGTGTAGCCTCATTGCCTTTGCCATCCTATGTCTCCAACTCAACTAACAAAACAAGTAACTATTATCGAGATATCCATACAATTCTAACAATCCCAATATATAACAAACTCATACCACAAAACCTTATACTAAATTTAATAGCATATATCACGATAAAAGAATGATCAAATTGACGACACTCACCCTCCATAAATCGATTTCTAGACAATATGTTCTGATTATAACTCGGACAAAAAGTAAAAACTTAAAATCGAAGAAACCATCTAAAAAACCTTTATATATGTTTGACTTTAAGAATTCCGATATTTACTATGAACCATCTTTTATCTTGAGAGAACAAAGAATTGAGAAAATTTATTAACATGGACCCAACTCATTGTAACAATATTCAAAGAGGTTGGATTATCAAAATGGCATAATTAAAAATACCTTTCTATGTATACGATACATAAAGCATGGGATTAAAGGCGATCGGTGAGATCACCACTCATACGACAATGATAAAAGCTATCCAAATGAATTGTCATATTTGCTACAACAAGGATAACATAATTGGTCGGCTAACCAACATGATACCGAGCAACTTCGTTACTAACTTCAATCGCACACACCTCACAATATCGATCAAATCGACCACATTTGCCCTCCGAATTGATTTCCAAATAACTCGTAACCAATTATAACTCAAACAAGCGATTATAATCACTAAATCACTACAATACCTTTACATACATATTTGATTTTAAACAACTTACCAAGCTTTATAATTGAAAATAAATCAAAGGAATTGAATTGGAACAAATCATATGAGTTCCAAGTAGCCGGGGCCAACAGTTACCTCGTACTCGTTAGAGGTCAAGGCAAAACACGGTTACTTCGCACTTGTTCCCGTGTCAAGGCGCAAAACAAGATGGTAACTTACTCTTTTTTATCTCGTTCCATATCAATCATAACTACTTAATGTTCATGATCAGTTGCTTCATTGACATTCAAGCATGTAACAATGGCTACTACCTTTGAGTTCACGCAGTAGTATAGATAATTGAACCTAGCATATTTTTAAGTATAATGTATATTTGTTTAGCTGATAATTAAACCTTGTATTTTTAATATAAATTTTGTTTAGTTAGCCTTCAGTCCCGTACACAAATTTTACAATAATTTTACAAACTAAATAAACACAAATTAAACAAAAAACAAACATACCTTTATACCCGGTTGGTGGTCGGCTGTGGTGGCCGGTTGGTGGCAACGGTGGTGGGTCGAGTACTACACAAAACACAAACACAAATGAAACAAATCATAAACACAAACATAACAAACAATTAAATCACAATCATACCTTTATACCCGGTTGTTTGATGGGTCGGGTCGGGATGACAACAGGACAATCGCGACTGTGGTGGGTTGGGTACCTTAAATCAAACTCCACAAAACACAACCATAAATAAACACCTTAAGCTCCTAAACCAATTTAAAAGAATAAAATCAAATATCTTAGTTTTATAAAGAGAGGAAGAAAGAAATACTGGAAGAGTGATGGTGTGGAAGGTTGACGATGTGGCAGTGGTGGTGTGGTAGCGGTGCGGCAGTGGTGGTGTGGTCGGCGGTGTAGCGGTGGTGGTTTGGGATGTGGTTGGTTTTGGTATAGTGAATGAGATAAAAGTCTTATTTGACTTTTGGTTTTTGGTTTTCGTATACTGAATATGTAGATGTGGTTTTGGTTGGGGTGAAATAAGTGGCGGGGTATTTGACTTTTGGTGAAATAAATGAAAAAATTTATCAAAATAAATCCCTACGACTTGTCGCAGGTATTTAAAAACTTTTATAAAATTAAATCAATTTTCTTTAGTATAAATACTTTTATTTAATACATATTTAAAATTAAAATTAAATACTTTTAAAAATTAACTAATTTTATTTAATATATAATTAAAATTAAATACTATTATAAAATTAATTAATTTAATAAAATATAAATACTTTTATTTAATATATAAATAAAATTAAAATTAAATAAATTTTTAAAATTAAATACTTTTATAAAATTAATTTTTTATTTAATATAAATAATTTATTGAATATATAATTAAAATTTAAATTAAATACTTTTATAAAATTAACTAATTTAATTTAATATCCATGACATTTTAAGCGAATGAGTCGATAGGTTATGGATATGCATAACATGTTAAACGGATGAGTTGAGATGCTATGGATATACATGACATGTTAAACAGATGAGTCGATATGGTATGGACATACATGACATGTTAAACGGATGAGTCGATATGGTATGGACATACATGACATGTTAAACGGATGAGTCGAGATGTTATGGACATACATGACATGTTAAACGGATGAGTTGAGATGCTATGGATATACATGACATGTTAAACGGATGAGTCGAGATAATATGGAGATACATGACATGTTAAACGGATGAGTTGAGATGCTATGGATATACATGACATGTTAAACGGATGAGTTGATATGGTATGGACATACATGACATGTTCAACGGATGAGTCGAGATGTTATGGATATGTCCTTTGTCATGTTAGGGATATGCATGACATGCTAAACGATGAGTCGAGATGTTATGGATATGCATGACATGTTAAACGGATGAGTCGATATGGTATGGACATACATGACATGTTAAACGGATGAGTTGAGATGCTATGGGTATACATGACATGTTAAACGGATGAGTCGAGATGCTCTGGATGTACATGACATGCTAAACGATGAGTCGAGATGTTATGGATATGCATGACATGTTAAGCGGAAGAGTCTAATGACCGGTTCTCATGGAGCTTCAACGCCTACTACTCATTCCGCAGACCTTGAGAACTCCAACTTACTCAGAGGACCTTCAACATCGAGTCACGGAAATGCGAGTGCTCAAACGCATCAAATTGAAAGGAGAGATAAAGTACTGAGAAAAGCAGTTGAAATGTATATGCATCTCGAGAACCACACATTTCATTCAACCGCACTACTTCACGACCTTTATGATGACATGGAAAAACTTGGTTTAGAGTAATTTGTATGCTTTAATGGTTAAACTCGTATCGGTTTGTAATTTAATTCGTACGCTTTGATGTTTGAACCTTTATCGATCTGTAATGTAATTTGTGCGCTTTAATATTAGACGCTTTTCGACTTTGATGTTTAAAATTTTATCGATTTGTAATGTACTTCGTACGTTTTGATGTTTGAAATGTAAATCGTACACACTAATATTAGACGTATATCGACTTGTAATGTAAAAGTTATTAGGGAAATATATGCCTACGACATGTCGTAGGGAAACAAAAGGCGGGAAAAATACCGCCAAAATTGCTAATATATGCCTACGACATGTCGTAGGTATTTAATTAAATACAAAGCGATTAATAATGCCTACGACATGTCGTAGGGAAATAACAAGCCACAACATTAATCAACACTAATCAAACGTTAATCACCCAAATAATTGCATGTTTTTATTTTACCGACGACATGTCGTAGGGATTTAGAAGCGGAAAACATACCGCCCAAAAGATGGATGAAATGTTGAAAGTCAAATTTGACCACTATAGAAACATACTTTTCGAGATAATTTTATGGAGATTATAGGTTGTGATTGGTGTACGTGTATGTTCATTTTGTGGGTAGCGAGTTAAGTGTGGGTCAAGCTATGTAGTGGTCACATGAGATATATTTTCTCATGGTTAAATTTGTCTTTATTTCTTTGTGCATGTTGAAATGCGATAAATCGGTAAAATGTAGATATGCAAAATTTTTAGAAGTGTTCCTTCATTATGGGCATATTGTAGCAAACCTTAGAAAACAATAATATGTATTCTTTATTATGGTCAACCATCTTTTAGTCGAGTGTTTCTACAGTATATAGAGTGCGATAGAAATGTGTTTTTTAGTTTTATTTTGAGTTTTACTTACTTGAATGGCTTTATGTATAATCATGGATGCAACAGCTCAACTCTTTACTAAATTATTAAGCTAAGGCGTCTAACGTTTCATGTGTGCATCATTGACTATGACTTGGCGGTCATTATCCAACCAATGCTTATGCTAGGAATTAGTATCCGATTAGCCTTTTATGTTATCTCCTCACATTAAATGGATTTTACTGGTCATACTAAAGACTGTTTATATGTGATCCTATGCAAGATTTTACTTTTTTTTTTCTTTTTACATTTTTAGTGAAATAAATCATTATGTAACACGTAATATTCCGTTTTAAGGGTCAGATAATTTGTATTAATTTACTCTCATAGGAGTCAAATTAGACAAATTAGCATAATAGGGGATGGTTTTGAATAGAAAGGCAACCATATAAGTAAAACGATCACGACGCTTTCGCTATTTGTCAAAAGAAAAGAAGCCAAATGAGATTTTTTATTAGATCGTATAAAAAATATAGTATGTATGATATTCGTTATATGCTATTTTGAAACCATAAATTTATCTAGAGGTTGCAAAATAGGCATATTAGGTAACTGTCAAACGGGTGAATTATGGTATGAGTCATTTTATTGCGAGTTGCCTTAATAGTTTTATTATGTTGTGGATATTAATTCAATAAGAATCCTAAACCAATTGAGATTTCCAATTTGTTTGTGTTTTCTTTGTTATGGACAGAGATCTTGGCATTTGTTCATGTTGTAGGGGATGCACTTACAAAGCATATTACATAAAAAGAATACATTTAAATCATTGGGAAGTTCAGAGGATGAATTAGTTAAGAAAAAATTATCTTACTGTTACTTTAGTGTTATTTTTTATACGGTGATTTTTTGCAGATTCTTAGTGGGTCTGCTGGGACGTCTACAGAAAAACTTTGAAGGACCCCGGGTATCATTTAGGGATTTTTCATTAGCTTATTTGGTAAGCTTATTGAGCTTAAAACTTATTTAACTTCATAAACTCATGTTCATAAGCTCATATGCAATAAAAAGTGAGCTAATTAGCATTATAAATTTTCACTATTTGCAGATTCTTAGTGGGTTTGCTGGGACGTCTACAGAAAAACTTTGAAGGACCTCAGGTATCATTTAGGGATTTTTCATTAGCTTATTTGGTAAGCTTATTGAGCTTATAACTTATTTAAGTTCATAAACTAATGTTCATAAGCTCATATGCAATAAAAAGTGAGCTAATTAGCATTATAAATTTTCACAGACCCATCAAATAAGGTAAAACAAACACCCCACAAGAATTCAACTCTAATAAACAAGTTTGGCTGTAACGAGCCGAAACAGGCTGGTCATGAATTTTCTGCAATACACTTTTGGTAAAAATAATAGTTTGTTAATTAGATCACAAAGACAACATTATTTCAATAATAATCCAGATTGTTGATTTAAGAAACGAGTTGGGAGTTTTATCCATTGAAAATAGACTTTGGACCAATTCCAAACTTCTAACAAATTTGATATGTTTTCCTTTTATACAAGGTTATTATTTGACCCGGTTTTGATCCTGTTTTTGAGAACCATTAGATTTTTGGAAAATTTTCTTTGGAACTTATAATATTAATTCAGTATTTGTTAGCCTTCTTACTTCGTATGTCGAGAGAAGCAACATTTAACGTTCTGAAGTCTTAATGTTGTATTCAGGATATATATCTTTTGGACTTTTGTTCTACTTATTTTGGTCTACTTGATTCTGGTAGTTTGAAGCCAAGTGTTTGGATTAGCAGTGAGAAATGGCGTGGAATTGAAGTAATATTTTAGGATTGACCGATGCCGTGAAAGTATTTAGGAATAGTAGCGAATTTGTTGAAGTAGCTTAATAAGGTGGATAATAAGTTTATTGAGATTGACATTAGAACTAACATTTATGACTTGAATGTAGATATATTGCATGTGAATTTGACCCATGTTTGCTTACCAATGTATAACTATGACCTCGGTGTCCGACATCAACAAAGTTCTTTCTCTTTCGGGACATGCATGTAGAAGAGGATGGTATAAGTTTCAACTTTCAAGGAGTGTGACGACACAAAATCACAAGACGATTTGTTTCGTTGGATGATAAAAATGGTGTGCTAATCTTTAAGATATTGGTAAGGCGTCTTGTGGTCCTTGTACTTTTGAAGCTTGTCAATATTGGTCCTTGTATTAACTTTGAGAAAATTACAGAATGGCCCTCAAGTTTGAAGAATTACAAAACTAGTCCTTGTATTTATTTAATTCCAAACCCTTGTCAAAACAATATTGACCCTGCCTAAACCCCTTTGTGACTTCGTCAAAACCAATTTTGACCCCTTGGTCAAAATAAGTCAAAACCGTAAAGCAGCGCCACCTCCTTCTTCCTCCCCCACTGGCTGCATCTCTCGCAAATCCTTCACCCATCACCTTTTCACCTCACCTTATCCCAACACATCTCCCATCACCCTACACATCCACCCCCTATCTCGCAAATTCGGACCTATAAGTCAAATTGTCCATTTCCGCCAAATTGGAAAAGTGGCCAAAGTCCACGAACTCACTCATTGGCTCGATAGGGTGGTGGGATTTGATCTAGAAGACACGTGAAGCCTCTTGAAGTATAAAAGGGAAGAAGGAAGAGAAAGCAGTAGCTAGTTTTGTTTTTTTTATTTGTATGTCGTTTTAAACTTTAATGTTTTAGTTTAGTGTAAAAAGCTTCAATTACCTGTTCCTTTGTACTCTAATTAAGGTATTTCATCAATATATTCTGTTTTTCAAGCTTAATTCAAGGTTTCAAGTATATTTCAAAATTCCTAGTTCACTGTTGCAATTTTAAGTTTCAATTGTATATGTTCAAATCTCCACCAGCTTACTTATAAGCTCAGATAAGCTTATATAAGTTTATAATTGCTTTTTGTAAGCCTGCATTTAAAGTTCATGCAAGTTTGGATTTCAGTCAACATTAGTCAAACTTTGAAGTCTAATCTAGTCTTGGTAAATTTATGGTGATAATCTGTGTTTATGGTTAATTTTAATGTTAGATTGCTTGTTTTGATTCAGTCATGATCTCATTTCTTCAGTTTGCAAAGTTTAGATTCTATATAAGCATGTTAAAGGACCTGTTTGGATTGCTGATAAATGTGTTTAGAGGTTGTAAATTGGATCGATCTGTTGCTTTAAGTTTGTTATAGGTTATTAAGTCTATCTCTGCCTTTATTTTGCATCACATCGCTTTAAAAGTCAAAATGATCTTGTGATCGATCTTGTGAGCTAACTGTTGAAATCCAGGTTCAAATCGTTAATATAGGTTTAGTATTTGATAAGCTAGCTTGTGAAAGTCTTATTGCATCATATTACATTGATTTCGTCTTCCATTTGCATTTGAATCTCAAGAAAGTCAACTCTCTTCACTGCTTTGAAGTCAAAAATCATGTCGACCCATTTTGTGCGAGAACTTGCGGATGATGCACACTGCAATTCAAATTTTCATGGTCTTATTTTTGGTCCGAGTTAGTCAACTAGGTGGTCTACAATTCCACATTTTTAGTTTTTGTTTTAGCTTATTAAATAAGTAGTTTAAATAGCTTAAAGTAGCCCTTTAGGCCTGTTACGTCCTGTTGCATCGACCCTGCACCCATTTCTTTAGCTTATTTATAAGTCAGAACTCACCCTCATAAGCCAAACCAAGGGGCAAAAGCAAGATGGTTTGATGCACTCCTTAGGTTCGAAGCTCAAAGCCCACCCTTATCTCGACTTATTCAAAGTAAGTCCCAAATAAGCCTCTTGAACCGAACTCATCGCACTTATGCATTCTGCATACTTGGTTCCAGCTTATTTTAAGCTTATCAGCTGATCTTGTTAGTTCATTTAGCTTTTCTTAGTGATTTTTGGATATTCTAGATTAGGTGTACTACCTTGTAGCTTATTTTATGCTTATTACTGATTATTGTCCAAACATATGCTCATTTTCTATATTAGATTAGAATTTCCTCAAAACTGCTTATTTCCCCTTAGTGTAGCTTTATTCCTGTTAATCTTAGCTTATTTTTGTTATCTCATATGCATGCTAGCTTATTCGATTGAATGTTGCTTATCTTGCTTATTTCTGTGCTTCATTTAGCTGCTAAAAGGGGTGTTTGGTTGGGTCTCACTTACAAGAGTGGTCAAATAAGTCATGTCTGACTTATTTAAGGTTCTCACAAGAAAAGTTTTACAAAAGTTTCTTATTTCAATTGCATCTTCAAGTTTCAAAAGAAAAATCAAGAAAAAAATAAAAGTAGCAAAAGCTAGGAGGCGCTCGAACACGAGACCTCCTAGCTTTGATGTTGATAGATGTGTACT
Organism: Chrysanthemum lavandulifolium; assembly: GCA_022545495.1. Taxonomy (NCBI): domain Eukaryota; kingdom Viridiplantae; phylum Streptophyta; class Magnoliopsida; order Asterales; family Asteraceae; genus Chrysanthemum; species Chrysanthemum lavandulifolium. Next base: position 227,726,445 of record CM040241.1, on the reverse strand, counting down.
GGAACCATAAGCGCCTTGGGACTTTCTTGTCATCATTTGCAACATTTAATATATAAGGAATATGGGCGTTTAGGAATAAGCTCTTTTAGCTTATTTGAGCTTAATTTACAAGGCAACCACCACGTTTTCATTTTTCTTAGAATCAAGATTATCTAAAGTAGTTTTGTGAATTTTTCGGATTTTTCTTAAAGCGTTTAGTATTTTAATAATTAAATTAGTGTAAAATCGTTTTAATTAAGTAATAAATAAAATAAAACTCAAAAAATATTCCGCTTTTTCCTAAAATTTTCTTTTGTCATATATTACGTAAAAAATTGTTTTTACATTCAGGGACTTTTATTTCACAAATTTTACGTTTTATCTTGCGCTCAGTATAATTTTTATAAATAACGACGCTTTTCATTTTAAATCACGTTTTAAGTAATTTAAGTTTACGCTTTAATTAAAATAGTTTATTTAAGTCATTTTGTTTTATAAAATCACAAAACATCATTTTAATAATAGTGATAGCATTTATTTAATAGATTTTATCTTTTAATTTTATTTAATTTGCATTTAAGCCCCTGTAGTTTATGGGCTTTTCCTTAGTTATAATCATATCACAATCCCTTTTCCGTTCAAATCTCCCGATCACTACACGTTTGACTATTCTCGCATTTCCGTTGGGACTTAACGACACTGGGAAACACTATACTCTCCGATCTTCATTGCATTTGTTATCGAGTGCTTTAAGTTCCTTACGACTAGCCATTCACAAGTGATCATTTCGCGTGAGATAACTTGACGGTTTCTTGCGAATCAAATTTTGGCGCCCGGGGGTGGCGATGCTAATAGTCTTACGTTTAGCATTAGTGATTTGACATCACTCCTTGTTTATACCATCTTTTAAAATCAAAACCAAAAGATTTTCATCCTTTGTTTTTGCAAAATGTTTTCAAAAATACCAAAATATTCCTCTTTACCCTCCTACCCTTTTGATTCTTTATCCCTTTACCTCTATACATTTGATTCTAAACTTCTATTCTCATGGAATCTCTCGAGAACGACTCAGGACGGTTTAAAAGCTTGGACTTTATCACAAATGTCTAGAATTCGTGTTGTTCGTGAAGATCCATTAATTCCGCCGGGAAATGGAAAGAAAACCGGGTGACAAGGACCGGTACTTCCTCTAATAATGGAAGTGCTAACACGTCCAACCCACGGTTATCCAAAGATCTAATCCTCAATTGCTCCTAAGCCGTCTAGAATTGATTCTAAACTTTCACGGTTTACGGTTAAAAGCAAACATGCGAATCGGACGGTGACCAAAGAAGAATGACTTGCCTAATCTTCACGTTTCTCAAGAACCGAACCGGAGACCATAACGGAAGTGGTGGAAATTGCTAGCTCTCGAGCACACCACTTGTCCCACCTCCGGATTTTTCAAAATGTTCTTCGAGACTTGATAGTCATTCGGATCACCATGTTGCTTTTGTTGATCCTTTGAATAAACCGATTCCTCTTCATAACTCTCAAATGCAATCGTTTATTCCTTGTGTCGGTTGTGGTGAGCCTCTTTATGGTTCACCCTGTCGTTGGTGTACATGTGTACAATGTGGTAATGATATTCGGAACGGGAGTTGTTTGTTTTGTGGTTCAAGGAATTCATTTGATTATGATCCTAATCAGAACTCATTTAACGACCCCTCAAACTTTTCCAATTACCCACCACAGCCCGACTCATCTTCATATAACCAACATTACTGCTGTGAATATTGTGGAGGTCCTCACCAAGGATTTGAGTGTCAATCCGGAAACACGTTTGTCTGAGCAGGTTTACGGTAACACTCAGGACTTTGAAATGACCAAAATCCATATTATTCACATGACCACCCACAACAATCATTTTGTTGTGAGAACGTGGAGGTCCCATTCCACTCGATTGTCAAACAGGAATCCATTTCCTTGTAACAATTACGACTATCCATATCACGACCAACCTCCACGGTGCCAAATGACTCAACTCCTCGAAGAAGCCCAACAAGACTCTTATCTAGAGCTTCGGAGTTCTTGAAAAGAGGTGAGGAGTTCAATAAAACTATACTTCATAATATTCCCGTTTTCTTGTGTACATTGTGGGGTCCTCATGATGATTATCAATGTCAACCTTCCGGTTTGACAAATCTCCACTCCCACAATGTCCCGTCATTCCAAATTCACATGAAATCCATGGAAGAATTGCTAGTCAAGAGCAGTTGCTAAAATAAATTCCCAAATTGCCTTTGAAAAATCATTAGGAATCAATTGCAAAAGAAAAAGCAGCCAGATCTAGCTCGCAGCTTTCGTTTATTCACGATGACGATGATGATGATGATACACTTGATTCATCAAGTTCATCGATGACATCCAGCGGTTGAGATTCCATCTCAAACAACGCTATCACACCGAGGTTCCCACTCACTCTCGAACATGGGGGACGAGCATCTTGACCTTTGTTCACGAAAAGGAATCGGCGAATTCATAAAGTCTAGTGTTGAGAACCTTGTCCCAATCCCAAGAGAGTCACAGGAATTCTTGATCATGTGTGTGATATCCTCTCCTCTTGTCTTCCAAAATGATCATATTGAGATGTTCTCGATTCTAATGATAATGATTCGTTATCTTGTGGAGACATCGTTTATGTGGAAGATTTACCTTGAGCTTGTTAGCTTAGAAGAAGAGAATGATGAAGTTCGACACTGAAATCAAAGATGAAGCACTTCGTGCAACATTCTCAATGTCGGTCTTCTCATTTCTAAAATCGAGGCTTCAAAAAAACCTATTTCATCTCCTATCCCCATTAAGGATAGTGACATTCTTCCGATGATTCTATTCCGAAATGAAAGCCTTCTGTTTTGATAATATGGGAGAGAAGATTAGTGGCGATACCACTTTTCATTCTCATAATTCTCTCCCGATTATGAATCATTTACATTGGATGAGTTCACCGTGAACCCATCGATACCAATCGAATATGATTCATTTACCTTCGAGGAGTTCTCCCTGAACTCACTCATATCATATCTCCGCCGGAGTATGATAATTTCTACTTTGATCTAGACACACCCATAGTATGTCTTGATCAAATAAGCTTAACTGAGGAGATTCATGAAACTATGAATTCTCCTATTGAGGATGAAGAGTTAGTCATGATTTGTATCATGATTTTCTTTCTCTTCTTCATATATCCCGTGGCTTCTCCTGTTCTTCACTCCTTCGGGAATGAAGACATTATCTTTGACCCAGGCATTTCCATGCACCATTTGTGAGCCGGGTCTGTCTGTCTGTATCTCATCGGTGTGGAACTTTCATGTACTTCAAAGTTTATCTAAACATCTTGAATGAAAGTCCGATGGAGATTGTTTCTTCCACTTACTTCCCCATGAACAAATTAATTCGGGGTCGAGTCAAGCTAGCGACTCGGTAATCAAAAACAGTAGCTTAACATGGGTTTTCACCGTGTGTACCACCCTAGTGTGGGGAGATGCCCCACATGTTGTATATAGATCTAAAAACTTTGAAAATTGTAAATATTGAAAAGAGAATAATTGTTGTGTTTCCACACTTAGCCAAGAATGTTATCTTTTACGTTCTAAGTTTCGCATAACAGCGGGTACTTTGAATATTGAGGACAATATTCATTTCTAAGTGTGGGGAAATTTCGCTAATTTTGATCATAAATGTACCTTTTAGTCCCTTTTTCCCCAAAATGGCCAAATTTTAAAATTTTTTAGTGGAAGTACTATGTACTAAACACAACAAATGGTAATCAGTCCACCATGTCTAACCCACATAAGGATTGGCTAATCCAGAGCAAGCGGCTCTTGGTAAAGATATCTCAAATCCGTTGACTGACCACAATTTGCCCAAAATTGTATGGTATTCACCACCATATCCTTAAAAGTGAAGAGTTGGCTAGCCCGCAAGTTTATGGCTTGTGGTAAAGGCGATGGAAAAACCATAATTGGTAATCACTCACCAAAGATAATATTGATAATTTATCTAAGAGTTGGCTAGTCCAGAGCAAACGGCCTGGTAAAGACAAATCAAACCGTTGAAAGTCAGTGGTTTGCTCAAAATCACATGGTTATCGGTGTACCATGGTTCTTACTTGAATCGAAACATTTGGCTACTCCGAAGTAATGGCTTTGGTAAAGAGATAAAATCCATTAATTTTTTCAAAACATTGCTAGGGACTAGCAATATCTTAGTGTGGGGATTGATGAGTGTCTAAATACTCATCATTTTTGTACCAATTAGATCGCAAAAACATCCGAAAACACTCAAGAATGCATCAAAATGATAAAAATATCACAAATAAGTGTTTTATGTGTTTTAAATGCAAAATATCAAAATCGTAAAAACGTATCAAATTTGCATAATTGGCGGTTTAGTCCCCAAGTTTCAAAAGTTGTCAAAAAACAGTCCCTAGTAAATCTAAATAAAGAGAAATGTTATTCAAGGTCCCGAAATATTCTAATTTGTCAAAAATGGTCCTGAATAAATCTTTTGTAAAATGGCGAAAAGGTCCCCGAACTTTCAAAATTGTCAAGTTTGGTCCTGAAAATTTGAAATTGTCAAACCGGTCCTTGTACTTTTGAAGCTTGTCAATATTGGTCCTTGTATTAACTTTGAGAAAATTACAGGAATGGCCCCTCAAGTTTGAAGAATTACAAAACTAGTCCTTGTATTTATTTAATTCCAAACCCTTGTCAAAACAATATTGACCCCTGCCTAAACCCCTTTGTGACCCCCCTGTCAAAACCAATTTTGACCCCTTGGTCAAAATAAGTCAAAAAAACCAGAAACAGGCGCCACCTCCTTCTTCCTCCCCCCACTTGGCCTGCATCTCTGCAAATCCCTTCACCCATCACCTTTTTCACCTCACCTTATCCCAACACATCTCCCATCACCCCTACACATCCACCCCCTATCTCGCAAATTCGCACCCTATAAGTCAAATTGTCCATTTCCGCTAAATTGGAAAAGTGGCCAAAGTCCATGAAACTCACTCATTGGCTCAATAGGTGGTGGGATTTGATCTAGAAGACACGCGAAGCCTCTTGAAGTATAAAAGGGAAGAAGGAAGAGAAAAAGAGTAGCTAGTTTTTGTTTTTTTATTTGTATGTCGTTTTAAACTTTAATGTTTTAGTTTAGTGTAAAAGCTTCAATTACTGTTCCTTTGTACTCTAATTAAGGTATTTCATCAATATATTCATTTTTTCAAGCTTAATTCAAGGTTTCAAGTATATTTCAAAATTCCTAGTTCATCGTTGCAATTTTAAGTTTCAATTGTATATGTTCAAATCTCCACTACTTACTTATAAGCTCGGATAAGCTTATATAAGTTTATAATTGCTTTTGTAAGCCTCGCATTTAAAGTTCATGCAAGTTTGGATTTCACCAACATTAGTCAAACTTTGAAGTCTAATCTAGTCTTGGTAAATTTATGGTGATAATCATGTTTATGGTTAATTTTAATGTTAGATTGCTTGTTTTGATTCAGTCATGATCTCATTTCTTCGCTTGCAAAGTTTAGATTCTATATAAGCATGTTAAAGGACTGCTTGGATTGCCCGATAACTGTGTTGTAGGGTTGTAAATTGGATCGATCTGTTGCTTTAAGTTTGTTATAGGTTATTAAGTCTATCTCTGTCTTTATTTTGCATCACATCGCTTTTAAAAGTCAAAATGATCTTGTGATGATCTTGTGAGCTAACTGTTGAAATCAGTTTAAAATCTGTTAATATAGGTTTAGTATTTGATAAGCTAGCTTGTGAAAGTCTTATTGCATCATATTACATTGATTTCGGTCTTCCATTTGCATTTGAATCTCAAGAAAGTCAACTCTCTTCATTTGTTTAAGTCAAAAAATCATGTCGACCCATTTTGTGCGAACTTGCGTATGATGCACACCGTGCAATTCGACTTTTCATGGTCTTATTTTTGGTCCAGAGTTAGTCAACTAGGTGGTCTACAATTCCACATTTTTAGTTTTTGTTTTAGCTTATTAAATAAGTAGTTTAAATAGCTTAAAGTAGCCCCTTTAGGCTGTTTCATCCATTAACCGCATCAAGAGCCCTGCACCCATTTCTTTAGCTTATTTATAAGTCAGAATCACTCCTCATAAGCCAACCAAGGGGGCAAAAGCAAGATGGTTTGATGCACTCCTTAGGTTCAGAAGCTCAAAAGCCCACCCTTATCTCAGCTTATTCAAAGTAAGTCCCAAATAAGCCTCTTGAAACTGAACTACTGCACTTATGCATTCTGCAGCCTTGGTTCCAGCTTATTTTAAGCTTATCAGCTGATCTTGTTAGTTCATTTAGCTTTTCTTAGTGATTTTTGGATATTCTAGATTAGGTGTACTACCTTGTAGCTTATTTTATGCTTATTATCGATTATTGTCCAAACATATGCTCATTTTCTATATTAGATTAGAATTTCCTCAAACTCGCTTATTTCCCTTAGTGTAGCTTTATTCCTGTTAATCTTAGCTTATTTTTGTTATCTCATATGCATGCTAGCTTATTCGATTGAATGTTGCTTATCTTGCTTATTTTGTGCTTCATTTAGTCGCTAAAAGGGTGTTTGGTTGGTCTCCGCCTACGAAGTGGTCAAATAAGTCGTTAATCTGACTTATTTAAGGTTCTCACAAGAAAAGTTTTACAAAAGTTTCTTATTTCAATTGCATCTTCAAGTTTCAAAAGAAAAATCAAGAAAAAAATAAAAGTAGCAAAAGCTGGGAGGTGCTCGAACCCGAGACCTCCTAGCTTTGATGTTGATAGCATGTGTACGAACCATAAGCGCCTTGGGACTTTCTTGTCATCATTTGCAACATTTAATATATAAGGGAATATAGGCAGGTTTAGGAATAAGCTCTTTTAGCTTATTTGGAGCTTAATTTACAAGGCAACCACCACGTTTTCATTTTCTTAGAATCGATGATTATCTAAAGTAGTTTTGTGAATTTTTCGGATTTTTCTTAAACGTTTAGTATTTTTAATAATTAAATTAGTGTAAAATCGCTTTTAATTGTAATAAATAAAATAAAACTCAAAAAATATTCCGCTTTTCCTAAAATTTTCTTTTGTCATATATTACGTAAAAAATTGTTTTTACATTCGTAGGACTTTATTTCACAAATTTTACGCTTTATCTTGCGCCCAACGTAATTTTTATAAATAACGTACGTTTTCATTTTAAATCACGTTTTTAAGTAATTTAAGTTTACGTTTTAATTAAAATAGTTTATTTAAGTCATTTTGTTTTATAAAATCACAAAAACATCATTTTAATAATAGTGATAGCATTTATTTAATAGATTTTATCTTTTTAATTTTATTTAATTTGCATTTAAGCCCCTGTAGTTTATGGGCTTTTCCTTAGTTATAATCATATCACAATCCCTTTTCCCGTTCAAATCTCCCGATCACTACTTGTTTGACTATTCTCGCCGTACTCGTTGGGACTTAACGACTGGGAAACACTATACTCTCCCGATCTTCATTGCATTTGTGTTCTAGTGTTTTAAGTTCCTTACACTAGCCATTCACAAGTGATCAGCTCGCGTGAGATAACTTGACGGTTTTGCGCGAATCACGTGCTGGGTCGTCTTGAAGAACTTTGGCTCTAGCGCGTAGCAGCGCCAACTCTAGATTAAGATATCTTATGGGCTTCTTCCAACAACAAAAGTTTTAAAAGGATTCAAACTTATGTTGTAACTTGGAAAATCCTTTATTGTTTTGTTGAGACCTAGCTACACGTCAAAAGAGTTCTAAACAATGCTATATGAGCATAAGTGTTAATTGTGTCTTTTAGTTACTAGCGGTATTTCATCATGGAATGGAGTTTAATCATATTAGTTTGTGGATGATGGAATGGAGTTGAATCATATTAGTTAGTTACTAGCAGATCATTCCTGTTGTGAATATGTTATTCTTGTGTGTATATTATATATGTACACATCAAGTGTTGGTTATACCTATAGCTTATTTTTCGTTAACTTAAGTTTTTTAACAATATTTATAAGGCTTGCTCGCCCATCGAACGAGCTGTACTTTAATACTTTGTTCTTACGTACCACTTTAAAACTTTTTTTCTCTCATATTCGATAACCGTTTATTTCTTTTCGTTCTTAATGCATTCAATAAAAAATTTGGTACGTGTATATCTTATTTTCCGTTAACTTATTTTTCCAAAACGATAATTTCGCTATAGCAAATTATGTCAACGATAATTATAAGACATGCCCGCCTATCATGGGTTCGACTCTAGTATATATATATATATATATATATATATATATATATATATATATATATATATATATATATATATATATATATATATATATATATATATATATATATATATATATATATATATTTAATTGTTAAGATTGGTTATGTGAAAATTAATTGTTAAGTTTTATACACATGTTTATTGTTTTGATAAATCTTGAATTGGAGAATTGTTAGCCGTAACATTTTTATTAGAAGTGATGGTCATTCACATTTAGAAACTTTGTAATGTGTGTTAGATATCGTATTAGAATAGTCAACGGGCTCGTGGATTGGACTAAGCTAAATGGCTAGAAGTTATGTTAAGCTAGCCTTGAATAATTTCATGTAACCCAATCCAATCCAAGTCCACCACGAGGCCCATGGAAAGCCCTTTAGGGCGTCTAGTACTTGTACTATAAATACCCCTTAAAGTCTCATTTGAGGGGTGTGCTTGAGTGTGTGTGTGTGTGTGTTTTCCTTATGAAATATTGTTTTCATCTTCTTCTCTCTTTCTCTCTAGACATACGCCTAACATATCAAGTCACCATATTTCTATCTTAATCTTTCTCTTCATCTCTACGCATAACATACTTGTGTTTATGTTATACGTGTTCTTCTTGTGGTAAGCGTTGTATTCGTGTGATAAGGTTGATTTATTTAAGGTCCTACAATTGGTATCAATCGCCTAACAATGGTTTAGGAGTGTTTGTGTTACATTTTTATTAAAGCTTTACAAAGAAAGTTGCGTTTTTTCCTATAAAACGTGGGCTTTTTGCTTAAAGTTTTAATTTTTACGTGGTTTTAAGCTTAAAGTTGCAGACTTTATTGATCTTTAAGTGTTTTGGAAGAAGTTTGTGCAAAACAAATCATTTGGAAACGTGTTTTTAGGTGAAAAATCGTGGTTTTGCATTTCTGGGCATTTTTTACGCGTAAGTAACTTTTGGTCAAAACCCTTTTTTTACGCGTAAGAAAAGTCAAACCCCTAATCCTACGCATAAGGTCTACGCGTAAGAATTTTGGTTTCTACGCATAAGCTTTTGGTGCAGATTCTTCGAGCTTCAACGGTGACTCAGTGTTTCCCTCACTTGGATAAGTTTGTGGAACACTTCGACTTATGAAATCTCACTAGCTTGGATAAGCTAGAGAGATACGACTCTTGCTTTACGCATAACTCAAGTTTTTACGCATAAGAACTAAATCTTACGCCTAAGGCTGTGGTTTACGGATAAGCATTAAATCTTACGAGTAAGATTTTTTTTTACGCCTAAAAGTAAAATCTTACGTGTAAGGAATTTTTTATGCATAAAAGTTAATTTTTACGTGTAAGTTCACTGTTTACGCATAAGATTCAAATCTTACGCCTAAGAATCAAAAGTTACGACTAAGCTCATAGTTTACGCATAACGGGACTCTATGCGTAACTTCTTCTGTCTACGCCTAAGGATTTCTTCATAAAAAAATATATAAAAAATTAGGGGAGTCTAAACGTTCAATTTTTACGCGAAATTCAAATTTTGGTATAACTTGGAAAATTTTGGTCAAAAATTCAAATTTTTTGACCCAAATTCAAAAAATTTCGGTCAAATTTGGCGTCAAAATTGTCAAAACTCAAATTTTTCATACAACCTTAGAATTGAATTTTATGGTGAATTTCAAATTTTGGGACAGAAAATTTTACGCCTAAGAACAAGTTTACGAGTCAGTTTTTCAGCAAAACTTCAAACTGCCATACCTTATTATACACAACTCCTTTATCGTTGAATCGATCCTACATCAACTTTATCATACATACCTTCATCAATGGAAACTATGCAAGATCGTTATACAACTGCTTTCACAACTGCTATTGCTGCATTCGCCAAAGCATTAAATCAGTGGTTACTCTACACCGAATAACAACAACCCATGGATTTCATCGTACAATACGCAGTTTTCTCAACCAAGTATTCATATGAGTCAAGAAGGACAAATGGGAAATGTTATCGGAATCGCAAGGATTTGCTTTGGGTATCTGAGATGGGGAATCGATGCAATATGCGAGCGGTATGTTGGACATCGGGGGTCGACAGAATCGAATATGGTATATCCAAATGGGAATAATCATTTTATGACTACGGTTCGAATGCTACCTCCGAACCATAAAGCCAAGCTTCAGGTTATCTTGATTCAGAATGCAATGTCAAACCACTACCGAGTGTTGCAAAGATCAAGTACATGTTGATGTTAGCACTGAAAGAAGAATCAGGAATAGAGTTGACTGATGAGGAATACGAATTCATGAATCCTGGACGGGTAGATAAAGCAAACGATAATGCAAACTACTGTCTTACAGTCAACCAGCAGGACCCAACATCAAGTGGTACTTTTGAAAAACCTCCTGTCTATGACACATATCCACTCAATGAGGTACCAAATTATAGTAATGTTGCTAATTCGTTTACTCATGAGAAGCCACATTCTGTGTCTCCCGAACCTTATTATGACACATATGTGGGGGAGCAAGTTAATAGCAATGTTAACTCTGAAACTCCATATATGGATCCTAATGGAGGTCAATGTGAACAGAATGGTGCTAATGATGAGGAAACACGTGCTTATTTTGAAACATTAATCAATAATTGTGGTATTGAGATTGATAAAGTTAAAACGGTCAATCGCGGTTAAGGCACAGAATGCTAAATTGACCGAGCTTGAGAGTTACAAGGAGAACGCAAAGCTTTTGAATTTCACAAAAACAAAGAGTCGAATTAGAAATTAGTTATCGAGATTCCGTTTAAGAGAAAATCAATTGCAAATCAAGTATAACATGCTTGATGTGAATTTGAACTTAAAATAAAATCTTTAAACAAGGAAATTTCAACTAAAGACCAACTTTCTAAACAAAAAGCAACGTATTCTAATCTTGAAAAAGAGAAGAAACAGTTGATTGCTAATTTTTCCAAACGAGAAGATTCTCTTCTTGATAAAGATGAAAAAATCAAAAAATTGGAAAATTTGCTTGTTACAACGGGTCATTCAGCTAAATCAACTAATATGCTGATTAATCAAACGAATCCGTATTTTCATACAACACAAAAAATGGCTCTTGGTAACTCACCTCCTTGTTTCCTCAAGAAAGCTCAGAAAGAACAGAATGTGTTGAATAATGGAAAAGTTGTGCATGAACCCATAATTGTTCATGATTCTCTTGAAACGTTAGAACTATCTGATGAGAGTAGATCTAAAATGCAACAAAAGAAACCAGATCTAAAACCAATTGATTATAACAAATGGAACAAAATTAATGGTATTACTTTTGTTACTCAAAAAGAAAAACCAAAGTTTTCCATAACGCCAAGTGTTTCAAACAGTGTGTCAACACCAGTTTCAAAACCTGTTGTTGTCTCACAATCTCTTTCGAAAATCGAACAAATATCTTCAAACAATCCTTTTAACACAAGTGATGCGAGAAGCATGTTAGATGACGTTAAAACAAGAATTGGGAGACTTCAAGAGACAGTTAAAACTAAAACCAATATTACTACTAACATCTGGTTTACTCGTCATGATGACGAAACAAAAGCGTTTTTTGAAACTCAAATTGCCCCTCCGCTTAATAACATCAATTCGAGGGTAATTCATTTTGAACAAGCGTTTTTGAAAGAAACGGGTGACTTTGTCAAGGACCACAAAGCAAGCTAATAAATGTTTTGAACACATCAAAGTTTTGGAAAAACTAAATGATCCTCTCTTCGAAGATGTTATGACTACTGATATCATGTCCATTATCTTACAAACATATTATGTTGAAGATCATGAAAGACTCCTGTCTGAGACCTCCGCAATTGTTTCAAAATATGAAAAAGCTCTTGAAAAACTTGAAAAAGAAAACGTGTCCTATTTTAAACAACTTGATCGAAAAACCAAGGAATGGAAGTATGACAAACTGTCGTATGAGCGTGCCTACAAGAACATGAAAGAGCAAAATTATTTTTTGAGAGCTCAGTTGGAATGTCTAAAAGGGAAGGCTGTGGATACTAAGTTTGCAAAACCATTGACTGAGGAGAAAACAAATGTTCCTAAACCGGTTTTCAAACCAAAAATTTCTATTTCTTAGTTTCCTCCAAAAGTCAATGAGAAAAATGATATGTCAAAAATAGTCACTCCACAGACTTTGCCTATTAAAAAGAAAATTATTAAAGGTTTTGAAAAACCTGTTTTTGATAAAGAAAAAGTGTTTACACCTGGCATTTCTAAGACTAGTACACGGAATGTAACCAAAAATCCAGTTAAAGAATCTGTTGGTTCTAACGACATGGTCAACAATCACTATCTAGAAGAAGCTAGAAAAAAGGCACAGACTCGAAAAGACGGAATTTTAGGTGCAATATCTAAGGTGATGAATTCTACAAGATTTCAAGTCAATACTAGTAGTTGTAAACCATTACCTAGGAACCATCAAACGACTAGGAATTGGCTTGCATCTAAGAGTAGTTATGGGAAACAGAATGATAAGCATGTAGAAAACAACACTAGAAATTCTAAGTCTTTTTCGAACAAGAATCATTTGCCAAATGACTATAGTGACAAAGTTAAGGTAGTTGCTCTAAACAAGAATGTTGAATCATCGTCCTACATGTCAAAATGTGCTTTTCACTAATCATGATGCCAAGGTACAATCTACTAAGACTCAAACGAGAAACAAACCCGTCGACAAGATGAACATGGTACGAAACCTAATAGGTGGATCTCTTGAGTATGAAGTTTTCAAAAATGAGTCTTCCACGCTTACGAAAAGAAAACAACTCTAGATCTTACCTTGGGTGGATACCCACGGAAAAGTTTTCAACAAAGTAGGTCTTAGATGGATTCCCACAGAAAGATTTTTGATACTTGCACCAACACGGATAATAGTGACAATCATCAGGATAAGGAAGTAGAAACCATTACAACCATTGATAGTGAACACCCTCAGAGTGAGGAATCAAATACTTCTAGCACTGTTACTTGTGAAATCTCTTCGTCTTTGGTTGCAGGTGAATCAAATATCTCAGAACCCAGCTCATCAGAGGGTTCCAATTCTGTAAACTCTTCTTCTTCATTCTCTATATCTTCTATTTTTTATTTTCCATTTCTTCTATAAAATCAAAAACAAAATACAAAATTTGAAAAACTTTCATAAAATACAAAAACAATATAAAACCCAAAATCCAAAAATATTCTTCTCACGACATGTCTCTCGTATAATCGATATTCTGTACGTTTCTAATGTTATTCAACAATGATACGGACATGTACAGATGCATGAGCAAGAGTTCTTTAAATGTTTTCTAAAACATGTCGATTCTCAAAACTTCTTTCTTAATGGCTTTCGTATACTTCAGTACGAAACCCGAACTTCAAAATAATGGCTTCTGAACACATCAGTTCAGGACCCGCGCTTCAAAGAAAGGAAATTGTTTAACCAAATCAAAGGTTTTAAATATTTTTCAAGCACTATTCCTAAAAACATAATGGCTTGTAAGTATTTCCGCTTGCAACCCGATCTTTAAAGAAAGGAAAGTGCTACGCAAAATCGATTTTCATAAATATCGAGCACTTATCCTAAATCAAATGAAGATAATTCTTCTTCAATATCTTCAAAAGATTTTTAAAATCTTCATCTTACGTACCATTGATTCGAAATTTTTCAAATAGATTTTCAAAATCTCTCACACTTGGTACCAAGATAACTCCTCTAAACCCTTAATTGATTCTAAATTTTCGTATGAAAATATGCTTTCGTTAAGGGGAGTATAAAACCAAATTGTTCCAAAATTCATGTGAATCATTTTCTCCAAATGCTTTTCGAAAAACATATCTTTTAATCACTTTGTTTCAAAAATATCACGAATATGCTATTTTTGAGGGGGAGGAGACGTGATTAAAATGTGATCAAAAAGTTTAATGATCGTTGTTTGAATCTCAAAAGAGCTCGACTCAGTTGAAACCAATGAATTGACGAGGAATCAAAGTCAGTAAATGTACCATTTCGAGAAAATTTCTTTTGACTTGACCAGGACGGGTAATAATTTCAAGCTAGTTCACTAGTGATGTAAACGTGTCTCGAATCGGTCTTGTTCATTGAAAGTCGATCAATTCAAAAGTGCGAACTCTACCCTCTCGTGCGATTTCGGTTAAAACAATATAAGCACATGTGAAGGGGAGTGTTTGAAAAACAAAACTCTCAAGGTGTTAACAAAATATTTTGATAATCATAAACACTTTGAGAGATTTTCAAGAAAAATAGTTTTATGGCAACAATAGGACAGTCATGGAGTTATAAGGTGACTAAGGATAGGAAATTCGTCCTATGATCCACTAGAGCAGAAGGGATCTACCCAAGGACACCATCTATAGTTAGTATTAGAAGTCCTTAGGTATGATTGAAAAAAGGAGTAATGTGAGAAAGGAGAAAGAAGGGGTTGAAGAATTAAAAAAAATGTAATGAAAAAGGGTGAAAAGAAATAGCCCACCATAATCAACCATAGGGCAGAAACCGGGTTCAATTCATCTGCTACTGGTTGTCACTTAGATGACGCCGGTATTGAAGACAAAGACGTCATGGACCCAGTGATGCACTGCACTAAACCTTCTAGCCACTCAATTCCTCTTAAAAGGATTCGTTTCATTCTCACTGGGAACCCTACATAATCTATCGACTTCCTCTTAGAGTTGGTTGGTATTGAAGAAGGAGACCATCTCCCTAGTCTCCGCTTAGGAAACCAAAATGCACTAATTGAGTCTAGAGCCACGAGATTCATAAAAAGATCTCATAGGAACACTTGACATGACATCGCTTGTTGTTCATCAATAAGGACACATGTGATATATTCTAAAGTCCTACGCAGATCTTAGCAATCTGCGAGAACATTTATGAGAAGTTTCACATCCGTGATCTTCATGATTGAATGGAAACTCCCGCCGGGGTCAACATCAAGCGACCACGACAGTAGTCACTTGGTAACTTCCGTGGATTACGCTTAGTGTGTCTCAAGCGGTCTACGATGTGGAGTGATGCTTGATTGTACTTCAATGACTCATCCCGAATTGTAGATGTACTTGGTATATCACGTTATCTCACTTGTGGGACTCCAGTTCGAGAACGGCCTTTGTGAGAATTAGAGACGTGTTCTCACACTATGCTGTTAACACACTCGAAATTCAAACTTGTAAGCACTGGATTATTTCTAACCCTTGTTTTATGTTTTCTTCTTATGGATGCTCGCGGGAGGAATAGATCGTGCAGATTCACCACATGCTCATACCAACAACACATGAAAGTTCTCATCAAAATCAAAGAATCTACAAAGTTTAAAGACTCGAGACCTTCATCATTGGTAATTCAAAGTCAAATTGAAGTGTGAGCATGTTGGAGAAAGACGTGGAGACACCTAACCAACGAAGTTGACAATGGCAGACAACCACATTAATTGATCACAAAGCATGAAGGAACAAAGAATCAAGACTATTCTATATCTACACGCAAAGTTCAAGCTCAAGGAAAGTAAAGACCTAATCAAGTGGAGCATCTTTTGAATGACCACCCTTTAGGGGGAGATTTTTAGCCGTAACATTTTTATTAGAAGTGATGGTCATTCACATTTAGGAACTTTGTAATGTGTGTTAGATATCGTATTAAAATAGTCAACGAGCTCGTGAATTGGACTAAGCTAAATGGCTAGAAGTTATGTTAAGCTAGCCTTGAATAATTTCATGTAACCCAATCTAATCCAAGTCCACCATGAGGCCCATGGAAAGCCCTTTAGGGCGTCTAGTACTTGTACTATAAATACCCCTTAAAGTCTCATTTGAGGGGTGTGCTTGAGTGTGTGTGTGTGTGTGTTTTCCTTATGAAATATTGTTTTCATCTTCTTCTCTCTTTCTCTCTAAACATACGCCTAACATATCAAGTCACCATCTTTCTATCTTAATCTTTCTCTTCATCTCTACGCATAACATACTTGTGTTTATGTTATACGTGTTCTTCTTGTGGTAAGCGTGGTATTCGTCTGATAAGGTTGATTTATTTAAGGTCCTACAAGAATACCTCAATAAAATTAATGAATAAATTATGTGCTATATGGTATATGTTTGACTATGGCTTACGCAATCGATTTATCGATGTATGTGGCTCACTTGCCATAGTAAGTGAAAGCCCTAGTTGACATATACATAACTTAACCTAGAATTGATTATTACTAGGTTTTATCAAATAAGTTGCATGTGGCTACTTGTTTACGCATATTAATTGTTAGTTATGTGTGCATTGTTTTAGTTGTTTATTTTTTATTTTGTTAATTGTTTGTTTATTATGTTTGACAAGTTTTAAGCAAAGGGTAATTTCATGAATAGAAAAATAAATTGGACTAATCAAGGTGAAATTTGATTTGTTTTTGGACGAGTTAAATTTTCAAGAGTTTAATTAAGTGATGAGTTTTGTACGAAATAGTGAGAACGACTCATCCAATTTTGACAAACTATAAGAGGGGTATAAGGAGGGGAGCGCATTAAATTTGTGATCCAAAAGAATGAGGTTAATTGCTTCGCGCTGATCAAATTCTCCGCTTCTTTATGCGTCAAATTGGAGTTACCAAGTAGGCTATTTTATATACAAAATCATCTTAAGGGCGAATTAGCTTTAATTCCATGCGCCACTTTGTACTAATTATTTGAAACACTAAGTCTTTGGACTTATGCAAAAGTACGATATAATGGACGATAATTAAAGGTAAATTCTTTGATTGGTGAACCCAATACCTCAATCAAAACTTTGATAATTTAATCTTTGTGATTGGTTAATAAAAAGGTTTTTATTAAAACTATTGATACGAAGTTGTATGCATGGTTCTTCGTACATATTTTGGTTATACACATAAAAAACTAATACCCTTAAAATTAAGTTAGTGCCATCTAGTTAAAGGAATACTTGAAGTTGCAATTTACGTCATGTGGGAACTTGGCGAGATTGTGATGGAAAGGCAAATCTTCATGTTGAGTCAAACTTCAACTGGACTTTAAATTAAACTAGAAGGGTACCCGCTTAATACGGCGGCAGGTACCTGGTGCATAATTTTATCGGTGCTCGAAAAAAGAAGAGAGAGTGTTTTTCGTATTGGTGTTTGATTTTTTAGGTTGGCTTATATACCATTGAGGGTTGGGCTGTTACAAGTCAATACTTAATGGACTGTATAATTATTTGACTCTATTAATGAATTGTATAAATATTTGAAAGCTATTACAACGTATATGAAGGGATGTTACTTTTTATTTATGAAAATTGTCATGGGAGCTATATGGCGAATAACATTAACAATGGCTTATTAATTTCCTATAAAAGAAATGTTTTGGTCTTAAATATCTTAAGACTTCTTTATTTAGAAAGTCTTAAACACATTATAAAGTAGTATAGATGACTTAAATTGAGTAGTAAGTGAGATCTGGACTCAAGGCATAAGATGGGGATAAAACATGTTTACATTGCAATATTGTTTGGCAATGTAAATCCCATAATGATCTAGGAATTGGAAAATGTTTGCCAATTATTGTTCGACGGGATTACCTTATTATGTGTTTTCATTGCTAGCAGATCAACTGATGTAATGGAACTATGATAATTTGGATCCTAGTTTTCAAGAAAGGTATATGATTATATGAATATTTCCTTGGGTATTTTATTTTCTTGAAAAGTTTAATTATCGAAAATACTAAAATTGAATTTTGCTAATTCTTTAAATGTATTAATGCAACATTAAACCGTAAACGTGGGTTATTCTTATATTGGTAAATTGATCTACACATATAAGGGTTTTTTTATAGAGTCTACTTTACTAAAAGAATAAACTTAGTCCTCTTTTCATAAGAAAGAGTGAGATTCAATCATATTCCTTTTCATGAATGAGAAAGGTATGATAGGAATTAGAATTGTCTAAATTCTAAATACATAACTCATAAGCAAATTTTAATAGTTAAGAAAATTGCATATTTTCTGAGTTATTAAATTAGAAGCTAGACTAATTTATTGTAAAATTGGTAAAAGACAAACTAGCATAATTTATCTAGTTGTTGTACTTTGACCATTTAAAGGTACTACATACAATTGTTGGAATGGTAGAACTATTAAGAAAGAAATTGCATGCCCAATTTTTCAAGTTAATAGTATTGATGGATAGTCCATCATCTACATAGTAGAATACACTCTTTTAGTACATAAGTAATTGTTATGTATGGAATTTCTCAAAGGTGTAGGGAAGTAAATAGTATACTATTTTCTTTCACTGCTTAATGAAACATTTACAATGTCGTCAAATTCAGTGGGAGCATTGTGTTCTTATTACTGAATAAGGAATTATTGTAATGATCTCTAATTCAGTGGGAGTTACAAGCTTTGTTATCTAGGTAGTAACCCAGATTATCTCTAGAATGTCTTAAGATAATTACTTTTCACGTGTGACACTTATGTTTTTAAGGATAGTCATGAACGTTTCCTTATTAGACAGTGACATTCTACATCCACTAGTTATGCTAATATCAAGAGATAATCATATTGATCACATAAGCAAACGTGTGTCGTGTTATTTATCTACTACATGATGTTGTTCCATGCACAAGTGGGAGAAATATTTATTGTGTGCAAGGTACAACATATAGGAATATGATTTAAAGGATTCTCTTTACTGCAAGGTCAGAGACTAATGTTCTAATATGACTTATAAATATCTAATTCAAGAAACACTTGGTGTTGCAATTTACGTTATGTGAGAGCTTAACTAGATTGCAACAATAAGGTAAATCTCCATGTTACGTGGGATCGTATCTTGAATAAATTTACAGTTTCTAAATTAGACAAGTAGATAGAACATGTGTCAAGATGATATATAAAACTACTTCAAATTAAATATTTATGTATTATTAGAATGAAATAAATAAATGAAGTAATCTAATACTACTTCAATTTGTATATTTATGTATTTTTTGGAATGACATAAATAAATAAATAAATAATGTAGTCCTACATTATTGAGAAGTAATAAATTAACTTAAAATTACTATTGAAACCAAGAGGTGGTGTTCATAATTACTTTAATTAAACATGTTTATGATTCATTATAAAGACATAAACATGAAGTCTTTTAAGACTTATAATAAAGTAAGACGTTAACTTGTTATATTTTTTAATTAAGACATATACAAGAAGTCATTGAATTGATCAATGATTTATAACGTATATGGGATTATAACAGTTTATATTTTCTTGATGAGACATGGATATGAAGTGACTTGGTTAAAGAGTACTTTTGTTATAAAGCATGCAATTGACTTGGAAAGTCTATTATACCATTAAGTTGACTTGGTTGGTAAATAGATAAGCCAAAAGGAATATGTTTATCTTATATATTGTTATATTGTCTTACAATATTAATTCTAATGAAATACCACATGTTAATGGTATGTTCAGTTAGGAGAATCAAACCCTATTTGATTTGTTTGATTCAAGATAACCATAACTTCTTTCTTAAAAGTAATCAAGGTTAGAAAATTGAGTATGAATTGAATATACTCAATAATACTCCAACCTAGAAGATTAATAAAACACCATTTTGTTATGGAATGTGATGAATCGCATTAAGTTTTAAAAATTAGAAATTCTGAATTTGTTAACCTTCTTATGAAGAGTGATTATTAACAAACTAAAGTCAGGAACTGTCAACATGTATTTGTAATGTCTCAAAAGAGAACATTGTATTGTTGCCCTACTTGGTAAGTATATATAGATAGTCTATATATTACAAAAAGCAAGTGGGAGTTTTTATCTTGAAAGATAAAATTACAAGATACATAATCTTCTAAAACACACTAGTAGATATCATGATGATGCTAGACATGAAATGTTAACCTCAAGATGATGGAATTTTCATTCATAGGTCTGCAAGGATATCTCAAATATTTGATTTATATGCTGAGAAATATGAGTTACAAGATTATGGTAAACCTGATAATCATTATGATGAATTACCAAATATTGAATTGGGTAAATACTCATACTATGAATGTTAAAGATGTTGTCCATAAAGATAATTATTTTTTTTTGGAAAGTTGGTTTATCTTAATAGTTAGACTAGAGAATGAAGACGAGTTTCTTCAAAGAGATAGAAAACCCTAGTGGTTTGAATCTTTGTGTAGAATACACATATTTAATGCATGTTTTATGACAAAATTATTAATCATACTTAAACAATTAATTATGATTGAATATTCTTTCTTAGACACATAAAATATTTAAAGATGATAATTGTCATTCTTATTTTCATTAATATGAAAAATGACAATGGAATATCAAAACTCTTTCTTGTAAAATTACTTGACCGAGGACGGTAAGTAATTGAAAGGATTTTGGAATTCACATAATGTTTGGAAGTGTACAAAATGCAATAATCCATGAATGGATAAATGCATGCATCTATGAAATTATTCTTATGTTTAATTATTAAATCCTAGTTTTGATTTATAATTGAAATAAGATAAATTTTAAGTATTCCTGAAAGCTAGTGGGAGTATTATGTTAAGTTTCTTAAATCTTATATGTTGTATAACATATGAGAAGTAACATTCCATGTAAGTTAAATGTTAAGTCTTAGTTGGAATGAAACTTCACTTGTAAAATTTAAGAATTAAAACATACAACCTTGGAATATATGTTTATTTTTAATAAACTTGTGCAGTAAAATAAATGATTCTAAATAAAACATGATATATCATTTAGAATATGGATACATATCTTTTGAAAAGATAGAACATGAATGAAATCTAAGTTTGACCTATAGATTCATCATGTACATCATGTTGTGTATTAAAAATTGTTGTATCATTCTTGAATAAGAGATGATTTGACAACATTGATATCTAACTGAAAGTTATTAGATAACTTGTGTAATGAATATTCTAATAGAATTACATCCTGAGCCTGAAATTGCTCCTAGATTTTATGGATGAACAATATGTCAATTGTTGTGTAAATTTTCATCAGTTACAAAAGTTTGGAAGGCATCAAACATTACATGTTGATGCATAATCTGGCGCGGGCAGGATTCAACGACTCTCCTTGGCCATTAGTCGCCTTCTCGAGCCTAGTAGACCTGTCAACAAAGAGAACCCATTAGGGTGGACCCGAGGCCGTGGCCCGGGTCCACCTCGACGGTCAAGTTAGTATGCGATGTAGCATATATCAAAGTTAGGGTTAGATAACTGTCATGTATTTATAGGGGATGGATTAGGGTTTAGGCGTGAGTGGGCCAGATCTGCCGCTGACCCATTCTGGCCCGTCCGGACCATCGTCCTGAAGCCCCACAAGTTTAGTATGAGATAGCGCATGGCTATGTTATGCTAAACTTAAGTTCTGCTTCATGGTCAGCGTGGGTGAAAGTGGATCCCGCATGTCGCATCTCGGATAGGGCGTACCTTTTGTACTAGTAGCGGCGCAACATGGTGCGACAAAGGCGTGCTTATATCAGGCGGCGTGCCGTGGCGCGACAAAGAGGTGCGACGAAGACGTGCTTCAGAGCGGTGCGCGTTGTCGCGACAAAGAGGTGCGACGAAGACGTGCTTCGCGCGCATGTCTTTACAACCGCCGAGGACGTCTCCCAGGTGGCAAGATGGTGCGGATATTTAAATCCGTCTTTGTACCGGGCTTGCAATACCTCTTACATACGATCTGCTTCCAAATATGCTGCGTGGCGTCACGGAAGCAAGGGTAGCATATACCTGGTAGCCCCCAAGTTTGATGGTGCTACTCGTGTAGAGCATTAAACTTATTTAATCATGGAAAAAAAAGCGAATGCAAAGATTAAAAGTATATACCGCGAATCGCAGATATAAAACCTAATTAATTGAAACAATAGACGACATAGCATGAGTAATATATTGCGCATATCATAAATAATATTTAGCACATAAGAAAAGTGGCAGTGCGCACCCGTCGTGGGATGCGTATCGACGAAATAATTAATTATGTTGTTTTTTTTTTTAATAATGTATAAAATAAAAACTCGGATGGATGTACCGTGACCGCGACTAATAGACACAGATAGATTTATCGTAACCGCATAGACTCGAACGTTTGTGGATGATCGCAGATGTTTATACCACGGCCTTTGGTCCGGTCGCATCATGGCGATTGACTAGCATCGTGGTGTTCGCGCGCACGCCGTTCTCTGCGAAGATGTGCGAGCGCACGCCTAATGCGGGTAGATTTATCGCGATCGCGTTGTTCGAGCGCGAACAGCGTACCAACCGTAAAACAGATTCTGCGCGAATTAATTCGCGACTAAAAATAAAATAACTCGATCGTGCGGATATTTTCTTAGGTCCGATCGATGCGGACTAAAGATAAAATAAGTCGATCGTGCGGACTTTTCTTTTCTTGTATCTTTGTAAAGAAATATTATGATCCTTATATTTGTATGATCATGAGAATATACTTACTAATATACTAATGCAAGAATATATTTCAAAGGGTGATCTAAACTTGCACCCCATTTTTCCTTCCTTGCACCTCATACTAGGCCAATCATTGGCCAATCATTGGCCCAATGATTGGTTTGTTTTTTTTTTTTTTTTTTTTTTTAATTTTTATTTGTGTAATGTATATATATATAGTGTTTTATTTGTAGAGTATATATAGTGTGTGTTAGGTCACTAGTTTTACAACACAAGCATCAAGAGAAGAGATAGAGAAGAGGCGGTTGAACCCTTATCCAAACACACGAAATATAGAGAAAGGTTAAAGGAAAGAGTGAAATAGAAAAGAGAACAACCAACCCTCAAATGAGGGTTTACAAAATATTTATAGGAGGAAGCTAGGGCAACACTCCTAGTTCCCATCCTTTCTTATATGGGCTTGGGCCTAAGCTCATGGGCCTTCTACATAAGCTTAAGGCTAATAACAAACATAAAGGCCATAATAAAGCTAACTATTACATATGAATTACTAACACTTGATTATGGTTTAGGAGTGATTCCAACAATCTCCCCAAGTGTTGGTGATGAGCGGTGAAGGCGTTGATGTAATAGTAGCTCGGCGTCTTCGACATTCTTCTTTCTTGTGAGAGGAATTGCCTTGATTGAACAATCTCCCGGTGTAGAGATAGTTATCTTTGAGCAGTTATGCTTTGGCGTCATCTTTAACTTTGTTCTTTGATCATTGTTCTTTGTGGTGAAAGTGATAGTATGTTGTTATGCGCATCGATGCGCCTCGAGTGCCTTGTTTGCTCCGGTGTCTCCGTCATTCTTCAACATGCTCACACGCTCTTTGGCGTTGGAATTCAATCTTGATGAAGTTCTTTAAGTCTTTAACTTTGTAGATTCTTTGGTTTGACGAAGAATCATTACGCGGTTGTGTTGCTTTTGAATAGAACTTCCATTAGTGATGATGTTGGCGTGAGCATGAGAAGAATCGACACGATCATCCCGCTCGGAGCTTCCATAAGAAAACATTTCAAGCGGTTAGTAATAAGCGGTTTCGGCACTTACAAGTTTGAACTTGAGTGTTAACGACATAGTGTGAAAACACAACTCTAATTCTTACAAAGGCCGTTCTGAGCTGGAGTCCCACAAGTGAGATAACGCGATGTGCAAGTACATCTGATTCGAGATAGTCATTGAGGTACACGTAGCATCACCTCACGATGTAGACCGTTTGAGACACACTCCGCGTAATCCACGGGGAGTTACCGAAGTGACTTCTTTGTCGGGGTGTTTGATGTTGACCACGCGGGAGTTTCCATTCAATCACGAGGATCACGGATGTGAACCTCTCATAAATGTTCTCGACAGTTGCTAAGATCATGAAGGACTCGATATGAACCACGATAATCTTATTTGTTGATCATCAAGTGATTAAATGTCAAGTGTTCCTAAGAGATCTTTTGATGAATCTCGTGGCTCTAGACTCAATAGTGCGTTTTGGTTTTCTGGCGGAGACTAGGGAGAGGTCTCCTTCTTCAATACCGGCGATCTCTAAGAAAGCCAATAGTTTACGTAGGGTTCCTGTGAGAATGAAACAAGCTTACATTGAGAGAAACTTGAGTGGCTAAGAAGGTTTAGTGCATGCGTCCTTTGGGTCCATGACGACTTTTAATCTTCAATACCGGTGTCACTAAGTGACAACCGGTATATATGAATTGAACCCGTTATGCGCCTAAGTTGAATAATGCGGAGGGCTATTTCTTTTCACCCTTTACTTTACATTTCTTTTGATTCTTCAACTCCTTCTTTCTCGATTCTCATTTTCTCCTTTTACAATCATTCCTAAGGACTTCTAACACTAACTAATGGTAGTGTCCTTGGGTAGATCCCTCCGACTCTGGCGGATCATAGGACAGTTATTCCTAACCTTAGTCACCTTATAACTCCATGACTAACCTATGTTGCCATTAAAACCACTGTTTGTGAAAAATCTCTCAAAGGGTTTGTAAATGAAAACATGTTTGAACCACTTGAGAGATAAGTTTTGCATAAATACTCCCCTCCACATGTGCTTAATAGTTTTAATGGTTAAATGCACGATGAGGAAAAGCGCGCACATTTTGAATTGATCCACTCGAGATAGACAATCCCCATGAGACACGGTTCGTTGCATAGTTAAAGAGTTACATTGTCGACTTTTAGGTGACAACTAGCTCTAATAACTACCTTGAAGGTGTAGACAAACCTCGAAGGTTGTCATACCGTCGAGTTCATGTCTACCAAGAGTTTCTCGAATGGTACTTTCTACTTGGACAAGTCCTTTGCGAGACACGTTTACATTACTAGCGAACTAGCTTGAAATTATTACCCGTCCGGGACAAGTCTTTTCGAGTTACAAGCAGTTTAGTACCGTCGATTCGTTGGTTAAGTCAAGGTACAGATTCATTTGCATTTTGCACAACATATTTCTTATCACACAATTTTCTCCCCTCAAAAATGGCATATAAAATGTTATTTTGAGCGGTTGAGAATAAATATGACCATTTCGAGTGTTGCGGAAGATGACCACTATGAACAATTTGTGAACAAAGTTTTAATTCAAATACTCCCCTCGACTAGTGATATAAGCGGTTGAGGTTTTGAAAATCATATGGGAAGTACTTGTTCTTTTGAGCAAAACCTTGAAAAATGAAAGGTTTGATAGGTTTTACTCAAAAATAAAGCTTTCGCTCCTTTTATAAGGATTGTGGCAGAGCGTACCACGGGGTCCTTTCTTGACAATTACGGGTTGTACCTTTGTTATGTGTGCACAAGCCATCGTCGAGATAATCAAACAAGCAAAATCACAATCAAGAGAATACCCAATGATTACGAGCGATCGGCTACTTTACGGGGCGTTGGAAAGTCGAAATCGGAAAGTTTGGTTATCCTCCCATAGCTCTCCAACCGTTGCATCGATCCGATGAATCAAACATTCATCAATCCTAGTGTAAATCAACGAACATCCTTGCAATCCTTTGAATTCCATCTCTTAAATCGAATTATACCCAACTCAATGTCCTTGATCGATATGCCAATCCATCTCGAACCATCTCGGGGTGGCGTCATAGAACTTAGTGAATTTCATCGAAAGCCATGAAGCAAGTATGATGATTTTCACTTTGGTAGACAAACCCAAACTTTTGTTTAAAAATGATTTTGTCTTGAGGTTCTTGATTGATTCCGATGAATGTGTAGAATTTAGGTAAGATTCGACCCAGGTGGAGAACTTCAACACGCTCTATGATTTGAGCGTATGAAAACAAGGAGTGCGATAATGTACTTGATCGAATTTCGGTTGAGGTTACGGTTTGGGCTCGGTATGTCGTGTTCCTCACCACGGTGTATGTAATGTGATCAACGGTTTTCTCCATTGGTGGTGTGGTTTACGAATCCTTGGTTGATCGGATGGTGGTGGTTGTGTAGCTTTGTTGTGTAGTGGTGATAACACCTTAACCATTTGTCGAATCATTGGATAGAGTTGCCTTCTTATGATTACATTGTTGACATAGGTGTTTCTTATGTTGATGGAGGTGATGATTGAGATGATGATTTGGGCTTGGTGGAAGTGTCAATAGATGGTTCGAAGGCTGTTGAGGTTTGTGTATTGGATTGTCAACTATGTGGTTGTCGATTCCTTCTTAAACTTTTCCTCCTCGACTCTAGCGACTTCTTTTGCCTCTTTTGAATCATTTCCTCTTGATCGCCAAATTATCATCATCGAGGACTCTTTCATCCTTATCATGATCGTAATCTCCTTAGTCATATATTTCCCCATCTTCACCATGCTTTTCTTCTTGCGGTTGTTTTAGTTGTGTTTGCTTCATTTCAACGATAGTAGTAGCGGTGACACCACGATCCTTACGGGTTGATTAACGGATCGGATGGGGTAAGAGATGTTTGCAATGGATCTTCCATAAGTGGAGGACTACTACTTGACCCTCTTGCCCCGGGTTGATTAACCGGAAAAGATTGAAGCATGGTATTCCATCCTTTTACGCTTTAATGTCTTACGAAATTGTATTACCTCATCCATTGAATCTTACTCATTGAGCATGAGTTTTGAATGGATGTTGCGAAGGATGTCCTGACAATTACGCAAGATGATTATGAGCATATGAAGTTGTTGAAGATGACACGGAGATAGTTCTTGCCAATTGTTTTGTCGTATCCATCTTGGAATGTGTTTGCCATCGAGAGCTCGGTGGGGCATTGATGTTTGCTTGATTTGCGCCATTTCATGATCGAAAGTCATTAGACAAAGAGCAGACATATGGAAACACAATGTGTTTGTATTAGTCGATTTATTATCTAATTACTTGTATGATGGTAACATGTTTATGTTAGTTACAAGTCCTAAGTCACATTGTTCCAATTGATTGAAGTTGATGTGATAAGTTATGTGAACATGTTACTTTTGAAATTTCAAAGTCCAATTTTCATAACACACAACATATAAACATTTGTAAGCTTATCTGAAACATCGGTATTTGTGACTTATGAGTAACATTTAACAAGTAACATATCCGTAACGAGGCCAAAATGTAGTGAGCAGATGGGTTAAGAGTAACAAGGATCCTTATGCGTGAGAAAGGAGCTTATGCGTGGGAGTAAGCTAAAGCGTAAGACCTAGCTTATGCGTAAGAGTTTCTTCGTGTAAGACAAGTTCAAAAGCTTTAAGCTTACGGCGTGGGATAAGCTAGATGTTCGCGTCTGGTTTACTCGTAAGAGTAAAGCTTATCGTAACAAGCCTTGTTCTGAATATCTTTCCAAGATACACGTAATCCACTGTAGACCCCTTATGCGTAAGAGTTACGCGTAAGATTTCTCTTAGGCCTAACCTTTACGCATAAAGTATTCCTTAATCGTAACGGTTTGAACACCTAAAGATTACGACATTACGAATAATTAACTTTGTTAAATATAAACATGAAAACTTGATTGCGATTAACTCGAACATCTTTTAGATCACAAAACAAGCATAAGAACATATCGGATACACGAAAAGACTTAGGCGTAAAATTACTTAAACCTAAACCCTTAATCTCGGCGCATGAGATATAGCTACACAAATCAAACAAGAATGTTTACGGTGTCCTAGATGTCATATGGGTGCAATGGAACAAGATATAACACATTTACACCATAGAATCGGAGGATTCACGGGATATGAACCTAAAAGCCTAAAACTTAAATTCTTACAGTTTAGATGTTTACGGGCTAATTTCAAGGTTCAAAACATGCATATATACTTATTCTAACACTTTCTTGACCACCTAATAACATATCACGAATAGACAAACCCTAAATGAGCGCAAGAACCTAGAAATCATATTAGTGAAATTTAAGATTACGGATGGTTTTGGACGATTGAAACAAGTTTAATAGACACTAAGAAAGGTTTTAACACAACTTATTTCAATCCAAACACTTTTATGCATAATCACCCAGTTCGTTCGGTGAACAATTTTCCAAAATCGGTTTAAAGAGTTTTAACCGTTGGATTTGAAAGAATTTTAGAAACCCTTGTTTATCATCTTGATCAAAGCAGTTTAGAACTTATAGATTATGAAAAACTTGAGCGGTTTAGAAGATTTGATTTGGGCGTTTGATCTTGGTGGTTTAGGAGTAAATGATTTTGTTAAAATTAATTAGCCAAGTTGACACATTCGGTCCTTCAACCTTAAAGAGGTTCCAACCAAGATCCTTTAACATCCGTTTAGGTTAGACAAGACACATGTAAGGCAAGAAACTTAACGATACTCCCCTCGACTTTTGAAATAATGAAATGGTTAAAACATTTGAGTCAGGAGAGTAATTGACAAGAAAAGTGTCCACCATTTTAGAAGAAACAACATATTTTTGAAAACATGCAAGTACAAGGTTTTATGAAACCGAAAATATTTACTTTCTCCCCTCAACACTTGTTCGGAAAATAATGAAAGGTTTGATAGAACAACGTGTTGTTGAAAATTGTACTTGCCATGTTAAAAGAAATATAGATAGAAGAATATTTTTGTTGTTTTATCAGTTTTATAATTTTGTATTTTGTTTTGAAAATATTTACAAAGGAGGTTTTGGTGTTTGACGGGTTTTAAGGCTGTTTTAGGAGGTCATCAATTCCTCTTGAGTCAAACACCTCATACCAATCCGGTGGACCAACTCATTAAACCTAGCGGGAGGCAAGGCTTTGGTGAGAAGATCGCCAATTGGTATTCGGTACCCACAAAGTATAATTCAACGGTACCACATTCCACGTGGTCCTTGATGAAATGATAGCGAAGATCGATGTGCTTTGATTTGAGTCTTTGAGCGAGTTGCGAGATCGCAATGGCACTCCGATTGTCATGATACATCGGGATTACATCAAATCGTAACCATAGTCTTTGAGTTGTGTTCTCATCCGGATGACTTGAGCACAACACGCGGACATGGCTACATATTACGCTTGGTTGATGACGATGATGTACAATCCTGCTTCTTTGATTGCCAAGACACGGTTTATCACCAAGAAATTGTAGAGCTCTGAAGTACTTTTCCTTGAGTCTAAGCATCCTGCGTGGTCGTCGAAAAGCGATTAGTTCAAAACCGAATCCTTGGATACGGATCCCAAGTTAATGGTTCCCTTGATGTATCGGAGGATTCTTTTAGCCTCGAGAGGGTGGGTTTCGATTGGTCGCGATGATAGCGGGAGCATAGATAAGCGGCAAAGACAATATCAGTCGCTGGTTGTTAGATACATGAGAGACCCAATAATACTTGGTATTTGGTAGGGTCAACTAATTTCCCATGTAAATCGACATCTAGCTTCTTGGTATGAGCCATTGGTGTGGCATAAGTGTCACGAGTTGTCATTCAAATTTGTTTAACAGTTCAAGGGCATATTTGGGTGACTCGAGAAAATACCACGGGGTGATTGATGAACTTGCGATCCTAGAAAGAATGTAAGTTCACCCATCATGGACATTTCAAAATTTTTCTTCATTAGTTTTGCAAAAGCGGTTGAAAACTTTTATGTGTAGACCCAAAATGATGTCATCCGTAAATTTGAACAATTAAGATATGTGCCCGTGATATTGTATAAAAGAGTTGGGTCAACCGAGCCTTTGGTGAAATTATTAGCAATGAGGAAAGATGATAGCTTATCGTACCATGCAGGGGCTTGTTTGAGACCATAAAGAGCTTTGTTCGGTTTGTAGACATGGTTCGGGAACTCGGGATCAACGAATCCATGGGTTGGTGACATAAACCGTTTCTTTAAGTTGTCCGTTGAAAGCGCGTTTTGACATCCATCGAAAGACCGTCATATTCATATGAGCATGACGCGAGAAATATCGAACGACCTCAAGGCGAGCAGCCGGAGCAAAAGATTCTTCAAAGTCTATTCCTCTTCACGGCGATAACCCTTAGCAACTAGGCGTGACTTGTTTGGATGGCGTTCCTTGACATCAATTTGTTTTCCAAATCCATTTTAGACCAATGGCGTAGACCCTGTTGGTCTTTCAACGATTCCATACTTCAAGGCGTTTGAATTGGTTGAGTTCTTCTGCATGGATTCAATCCGGTTGTCTTTTGTCATTGCGTCTTTAATGTTTTAGGCTCAGTTAGCGGACGGTGAGTGCATAAATGCAATGTTCACCATCGTGTGAAGGCGTTGTCTCGTAACGGTTGGTTGATTCGGGTTGCCAATAATGTTAGCGGAGGATGGTCTTTTGTCCATCGGTGTGTAGAGGTTGATGTTGGTATACATTGTGCGGTTACGAGGATTCAAATGGTTTGTTGAAGATTCCGCGACATCGGTGCGGCGATCTCATTAGCAAGCGGGTTGAAGAACGCATTTGGATCAAAATCTGCGGTGGGGTACTTCATTCGAGAATATCATCATTGGTTCATCATTGTTGGAAGCGGTGTGTTCAAGCTGTTGTGTTGGAGTCAAGCGGTGTAGGTGCATCTTCAACGATGGTTGTTGTAGCAGTGTATCGGTATAGGAATATTATCGGGTTGTGCGGTGAGCAGCGGATACACAGGAGCACGTTCATCAATATCGTCACGCGAGAGGAGCAAATAACCTTTCCATTTGTTGTGAGTTAGTGGGGGCTTTGTTCGGTGATGATGGGGTTGAGGAAGTTTAAGCGGTTGTGACGGGTTCTAAGTTGTTATACTCGAAGCCATTGTGAAGAAGTTTGAATCGGCTTCCCCAATGACAAGCTGTCTTTAGCGATTTGAAACTTTGATGAAGTCTACATTTCCTCTAACTTTTGAAGGTTTCGGTGTCGTGAATTTGTAGATGAGCGATAAACCACACAAAGAAAATCGACTAATTGCGGAAGATCCGTTCGAGGGTAACATGCGAAATCAACAAGATCTTCTCACGTATGTAGGCGCATCACACCAAACAAACCACGAAGGCGAAATGATCGACTTTCCCACAGAATGTTGTGGTCTTCGAATACTAATCACACGTGAATATGCAATAACTCGATGCCAAGACCGTGTGTGAGGCATCATAACATCATATTTGGGTAACTTCACACAAGATCACCCGTGAAATTGAGGCGATAACACCAAAGTGAGGCGTTTGAGCCACATATCGTCTTATTTCTTCCCCAATTGAAGAAATTCAAGAAGGCATTGGGTTTTCGCAAAGAAGCATGTAGAAGAACAAGGAAGCAATGACCACCTACACTCTCTCCCCTCGATGTTTTCAATGATTGAAATCATACACCACGTATGTTGATGATGAATTGAAGGCAATGAAACCATGTATAAGGAGGCAATGAAACCATGTATGTCAATTGATCGAACAAGTGTGAAGTACCAAAAATATTTCGAGAGAGTCAGCTGCGATAAAACATCTATGTTCATTATGTTGATCATCAATTTGTGTCATTGTTGTTGGGCAGTTTGATCTTACATTATAGAAGATTCGGTTGTTGTTGTAGATTCGGTGTATACGAAATTAGAGTATTATCGGTTGTCGGTGAAACATTCGATACATCGAAGCACGACTTTTGGCGAAATCTTTAACGGAGGAGCAAGCAATGTTTCCAATTCATGACGATTAAGTACAATGGTGGAGCGGTGATGGATCATGATATTTTTGACGGTGAGAAGCGGGTCCTCTGTTTGTTTTGCGGTAGGAGCCATAGTTGTTATACTGCATAGAAAAATAGAAGGGGCAAGAAAGAAAAACATGGATCCCCAAGTGTAGCGGGTTCCGGATGTTAGAAGCATAAAGATGTAGTGTCAATTATCTTCTTGACACTGAACATGCTATTTTGATGATTTCCTTTCACCTCGGGGATGGATGGTGTTGGTATCCCACTTGTATTGGTGCAACTACTTAGTATCTTGCTGTAGGAATCCACCTAAGACTAACGGTTTTGAAAATCCTACCGTTGGTATCCATCTAAGGTTAGATCTAGGGGATGTTGAAACTTCTTTTGGGAAGAGTCTGCGTCTATATGGATCCACCTATTAGGTTTCGACGGTTTACATTTAGATCAGCGGGTTTATTTCTAGCTGTTTGTTGAGTTAACTTAGGTTTTGGTTTGCTACTACGGTGGTGTTCGATAATACACTCGAAGGTGATACACTAGGTCGTGAACCTAAGATTCCATCCTTTTGAAGAAGTGCCCTTTTCTAGCCTTTTCTAGATCACGGTTCTTGTCGTGTCATGTGAATCATATGAATCTTTACTTTTAATGCTCAATTTAGACACGGTGTTCGAACTAATCCTAGATTTGCGAGCGACCACAAGTTGAGGTTTATATGAGCAGGTTTAGCAGGTTTAAAAACATGTTTAATGAAAGCGAAGGATTATTCTTAGGCGGGAATGTGGGTGGTGGTTTTATCAAATGATTATTCTCAACAACTTGGGAGGAAACCGTGGTTTTGGATTTTGAGCGTTGATTTAAAAGCGGTTGGATGTCGACAAGCGATTGGTTTCGATTGGTTTTAGAGCGATTTCCCAAGGTTGTTGGTTTTGCAAAATAAGTATCCACACTCTTGTCGGTTAATCTTCTCGGTTTGTTTTGTAAAGCAACATGTGCAAGCCCTTTGCTTGAATTTGAGCCTTTAAATGCTCATTTTCTTTTACTAATGTATCCACACGATTACTTTGTTCATTTGAAGTGACCATTGTGTTACGAAGAAAAGATTTGTTTTGAAGTTTAAGTTCAAGAGAGATGCAATGTGCCTCTAGTTTTGAAAAATCTTTATGAAGCGAGCAATGGTCTTTTGAGAAGAATGTTTTGATTCAAGAGTTTGATTTGGCGTTTGATTGAATTGTTAACAAGTAAGGGCTCGGACATGAGAAAGTTATGCGGACATTGTGCAACATCTTGGTCAACCTCTCCTTCATTCTTGAATTCGGGTTGCTCGGTTTGTTGTATCGCATTTGCGATGAGAATATGATCAACGATGGATTGTACCTCGACCATACATTACGTATCGATGTCATAGGTGGGTAAGATATCTTCCTCAACCATTTGTTCTTCGTCACGCAGTTGGGCTCGGTGTCGTAGTTAAGTATGATATCTTCTCCGGATCTGCTGCTTTGTCATCTTGCTTTTCAATGCTACAACCTCATTGTCCGCATTACAAGCGGATGCGATACTCACAACATTCTCAGCGTCCATTTGAGCATTCCTTTCATGTACAACAACTCTTGCACCTTGCATTGCGGGATATTGGGAATTAGATGTTGTCGGCGCTTGAATGCGGAGATATAGCCATGAATCCTTCTTGCAATGCCACAAATGGATCTTTATGATCATAATCCATTTCACTTTCTGCGGAAGAATCAAAGAGAAGAAAAGGTGCGAAGTCGATATAGCACACGGAAGGTCGATATAGTAAATTTCAATTTCCTCAAAAATATGATTTTGAAAATTTTGACTCTCAAAATTTGAAATTCACTATAAAATTCAATTCTAAGAATGTAGGAAAAATTTGAGTTATGACAATTTTGGCCTAAATTTGACCGAAAAATTTGAATTTAGGCCCAAAATTTGAATTTTGACCAAAATTTTCACAGTTAAACCAAAATTTGAATCTCGTAAAAATTGAGCGTTTAGTCTCCTCGAAAAATTAAATTTTACTCAAATTTTTTTTTTTTTTTTTTTTTTGATAACTTGTGTTGATGGATCTTTGTAGTCGAATGAACCTTTGTTGATGAAGTGTCCTTAGGCGTAGAAATCACGTGAGACCAATATAACACTTATGCGTAGAAATCACCAAAGTTACGGCGTAAGCAATACAAGTTACGCGTAGTTTTAGCTTCTGGCGTGGCGGGGAAAAAACTAAAGTTATGCGTAAGCGATAAGTTAGGCGTAGAAACTTAGGCGTGGGATTACCTTATCGTGGGACTAGGTCTCTGCGTAAGATGAATCTTAAGCGTGGGATTTTCTGGCGTAAGCTTATGCTTATCGTAAGTTTAGGGTTTATCCCAAATGATCTTTACACTATCACGGTGCAAAAGATATCCAAAGTCGACGTATTTTCGGACTTATCCAAGTAAGAAAACACGGAGTAAACCACGAAAATGAAGATCAAACCAAGGAAAAACTTACGCGTAGTTTTAGGGTTTTGCTACGCGTAGGATTACTCGTAATTTTGATTTTGCCCAAAGATGTTTCTAAACCGGTTTTGTGTGATGAAATAGCTTCAATAACACCAAAAGACACAAAAGTGTGAAACTTGATGAATCAAAGCTTCTAAAAGCGATTCTGAGTAGGAAACTAACCCTCGTTCAAAAACTAGATGAAAACAACTATCCACGCATAAAGTTTGAAACTTTTGCCAAAAACAAGTATTTTAACACCTTAAAACGTTGAAAGTACAAGAATCTTGGATTAAAAGTGTAAAAACAAGTTTTTAAGCGAACCAAAGTATCAATCGTGTGTTAAGCGTGGGACCAAAACCACTTCAAAAACAATACGATTCACTCAACTATTAGGCGATTGATACCTTTGTTAGGTCACTAGTTTTACAACACAAGCATCAAGAAAGAGATAGAGAAGAGAGGTCGGTTGAACCCTTATCCAAACACACGAAATATAGAGAAAGGTTAAAGGAAAGAGTGAAATAGAAAAGAGAACAACCAACCCTCAAATGAGGGTTTACATAAGTATTTATAGGAGGAAGCTAGGCAACACTCTAGTTCCCATCCTTTCTTTATGGGCTTGGGCCTAAGCTCATGGGCCTTCTACATAAGCTTAAGGCTAATAACAAACATAAAGGCCATAATAAAGCTAACTATTACATATTAATTACTAACACTTGATTATGGTTTAGGAGTGATTCCAACAGAGAATAACTTGATAGGCATAAATTTGAAATACATACCGTTTGCTTTAAGGTAATACATTGGTGATAGCATGGTAAACCATAAATTGACCGCAATCGATGATCACATTGATGTGGGTCGACATCCGTTGACTTTCTGCGAGTAACGATGGTAAAGCATCTCTTGAAACATTATAGCGCAATTCGCTAAATAGCTTATCCTTACACGCATGCGGTTTCTTGATTTTGCTTGTATTCAAAGAGGCTCGTGTCGCGGTTTCTTGCAGCCTATAATCTTGTCGACCGAACACAACAACGTGTCTAAGGCGGAATGTGTTGCCCAGTATAACTTCAACAACGCGTGTTGACTCTCAACTCTACATGTTGTTGTCACGGCGAAGCTGCGATATTGATCGGTAATGTATGACACAAACATGTTGTCGTAATCTTGCGACCGATTCTTGAAATACCGAAAACATCGATAAAACAAAGAATTAACAAAGTGAGAAAACAATTCGAGTAGTTATTTATTAAATAATAAAACAAAGAATTAATGGTTAAGTACTCGGTTTTTGGGCTAATAAATCTTGTAGGTGCTCGTAATAATGCGTGAACACATCTTGATCGGGCTGTAACCATCAATTCCATGTCCATCTAACGGACTCATACTCCTTTAACGAATCGAATCGTATGCGCAATGCTTTAGCACATTTTGATTGATATGCCATCGTGAAATCTGATAGCGTTTGGGAATTCTTCTCTGCGCATGCCCTAAGCAACGCTAAATCTCTGTCGGTGGCGATAACCCATGGTAATATTGTTCTTGTATCACCAACTTAACACATTCCAACACCCATTTGAAATTTGGCTTTTTCCTTGTCCAAAAAGCTAAACGCCATTGAGAATGTTGTGTTTGTTGGAGTAACCCCAACAATTATAAAGAATGGCAGTTTAAACATCGTGGTGTTGTATGTGGAGTCCATCAGCATGATTTCCGGATATGTTGTCCACAAGGCATATGACGTCGGGTGAACAAAAAATATTTCATCCAGTTCATTTGTGTGGTCATTTATCCTAGGGTAATATGTATAACCTTGACGCTGCAAATGTACTAACAGGAGTTGTATCGGAGTCAAATCACCACGATTGGTGCGACGTATCTTGTCTTGTGCATTGTATATCGTTTTAATGCCAGACACGTTATTCGGATCGCTCTCTTTTATTGCAGAAAGTATAATTCGTGGTGCTACATGCTGTTCGCATTGCTTCACAAAAACGAACTCATTTTCTTTTAATCGCATGGCTTGTGAAAAACCATGGAACGAGTCTACGAATACATGATTATGCCTCAGACACTTGACATTCAATATCCAACCATTTTTACGTTTATGAAATTTCGCTAGTAATCTGAATGGGCAATTAATTTTAGCGGTACTAGTCTGCCGTTCAAGTTCATCTTCTAAACCTTCACGTGCAGACGTCCCATATCTAGAACACAACAATTCGATAGAGTACTTATAGCCCCTATCTGTTTTACTTCTTCCTTTAACAATAAGAAAACCAATCGATTCAGCAGTAGATTTCACCCAATCAATTAAAGCATCTTCATTACCGAACATCTAAAAAATAAAAAACACAAGAACTTTTATTTTTAACAAACCTTACATAAATTTACAAACCTTACGCAAATTTACGTTTACTTTTGAAAAAAATACTAATACAACTTATACTCTTTTACAACTTTTATTAACAATTTACTTTTGAAAAAAAAAATGTTTGAAAAACCGGTTTTGGAAACCATGTGCGCCCCATGTATTTACCCTCTTTTTGTCCCCCACTCAATTATATGTCTAGTCCTCTTTTGTCTCTCTCTAACTCTCTCTTACACACAAATAATACTCATTTATCTCTCTCTCTCTCTAATATCCGTGTACTAAAAATCTTTCGTGAACTAAAATCTTTCCGACACGCACCATCGGATATTTTCACCCCATATACCAAGCGATAGATCGGGAAAAGGTGATCATTTTAACATAGGGCACGTGCGGTATTTCTCACCGACGCACCCTAGATCTAAAGTTTTAGATTCGGTTTTCGTGATGGTATATGGGTTGATGTTGTTGTTGGTCTAATGAGGTGCATGGGAAGGAAAACATGGGGTGCAAGATTAGATTACCAATTGGTTACGCATGGTATATATTGTACGCATGGTATTTTCATATAATCTTGTTAAAGGGCTGTTGTTAGATTACTGTTTTTAATATAAATTTATGATTTTCTTGAACAATATGAGAACAAAAGTTCCAAGCTATACAAGTCAAACTAGCTCATCTTGAAAATGGAATTTGATTATGATTTTATTGGAATTTGAGAAGTGTTTTCTGATGGTTTTGAAGTTTATGATAGTGGTTATGTATGGATGCAGTTGGTTTTGAGAAGTGTTTTATGTGAGAAGTGATTATGCAGTTGGTTTTGAAGTTTATTATGATTTTATAAAAAGTCAAACTTCTTAGCTATAAAAGTTACAAGCTTTACAGCTCAAACTAGCACAAATTGAGTTTTTACTGGTTTGACAAAAAGATTAGCTTTACAAGATTCATCTCTTGAGTTCTTCGGTATTTTCATATTGTACGCATGGTATTTTTGGCTTAATGAAAGTCATAAGCGGTAAATAAGCAAACAAACACCCGTAAAATTAACTTGTGTTAGGTACTTTCCTAATAAGGTGTTTGTTTAAGTTTATTTAATGCCATGGCGATTGGAAATGGTATTTGAGCCATGGCGATTGGAAATATTTCTATGGTATTTTGAGCCATGGCGGTTGGAAATTTTTTGAGCCATGGCGGTGGGAATTTTTTGAGCCATGGTTGCGTGTCCGAACTTGGTATTTTTGAGCCATGGTTGCGTATCCGAAACTTCTAATGGTTGCTTATCTAAACTTGGTTTTTAAATGGTCAAAAAATTCGAGATAGCGATGATGATGATAAAAAAAAAAAAAAAAAAAAACTTTTGTTGATTTTCACCAAATGATTTGGCGTGGCATAATCGAATGGCATGGCAAAATGACTTTGCAACCTTCAAATTTGAGCAAAATGATAAAACAATAATAATCTGAGTCAATTAAAATCTTGTTTTTATAAATTTTGCATGTCATATTGTAAAGTTTATTACCTCATTGGTATAAAATGGTGAGCTCGACATTTTCCCCAGTTAGCTTCTTTGTGGTATGAACTGTGATTGTTGCTTCTTTGTGGTATGAACTGTGATTCTTTGTGATTGCTTCTTTGTGGTATGAGTATGAATTGTGAATGTGATATTCTTTATAACGAAGGAAAGCAGCAGATTGATTGAGAATCTTTTGTTAGTGAATTGCTTTATGCGGTTTGAGAATCTTTACTATTGTGAATGTGAACTTTGTCGATGAAAAATACTTGGCGATGATGCTTTTTGAGCCTAAAAATTTTCCGAGGCGATGATGAAAACCGAATGAATGACAAAGTGAGATAAAATCTCACTTTTGCAACCTTCGAACCGAGCCTCAAAAATTTCCAACTACGTTTTTTAAGTTTTAAAGCGATTAAAAAAAAAAAAAAAAAAAAAAAAAAAAAACTTGTAAAAAGTTATATACTTTATTCAAGAAAAAGAAATAAAAGAGTAAAAAACCTTACTTTTATAAAAGAAATAAAAGAGTAAAAGTAAAAAAAAAAAGACTTGTACAAAAAAGTGACAAAATAATAAAGAGTAAAAGTTAAAAAAAAAAAAAAATAATAAAAAAAATAAAATAAAAGACTTGTACAAAAAAAACAGACGAAAAAGCAATTTTTTCAATCATTGGCCCGGAAACCAATATCTCAATGATTGGCACGGAAACCCCAACACCCCTAAAATTTTTTTAGGGGGTGCAAGATTAGTAGGACCCATTATCAAATTGTGGAATTCGCTATTAACAAATTCGGATAATCGTAGTAGTGTGGTCAACTTTTAATAGCTTTAACACGTGATATATTGCATCAAATAAAATAAATATGTCATTAATCAATTGATGTATTACTTTTAGATCAAACTGCGTCTTACTCACTGATGTTGTGAATATGAATCATATAGTGCGGAGGCTTACGTCATGTATGTTCTTAACCAAATTAAACATTAGACAAATGAACCGTAATGGCTTCTGTTTACTAAAACTACTCTTTCTTCCAAGCAGATAATGAGGAGAGCGTTATTGACTCCCGAACAATATTAGATCGTAAGCGCATATATGTCACAGTTTCTATGAAAAGGTTTTAGAGTTACCGACTTTAGAAATTGATTTCTGCTTTTCGGTAATATGAGAACACGAAACATAGTTTATTCGTGGTCCCACGGATGACGCCAACTTGTTGATGCATAATATGGCGCGGGCATGATTCAACGACTCTCCTTGGCGTTAGTCGTCTTCTCGAGCCTAGTAGACACATCAACAAAGAGAACCCGTTAGGAGTAGACCCGAGGTCAGAGCCCGGGTCCGCCTCCGACGGTCAAGTTAGTATGCGATGTAGCATATATCAAAGTTAGGGTTAGAGATAACCTGTCATGTATTTATAGGGGATGTATTAGGGTTTAGGCGTAGAGTGGGCCGCATCTGCCGGGCCTGACCCATTCCTGGCCCAGTCCGGACCATACGTCCACATTACACAATAGAAATAAAAATTTACAGAGTTTTAATGAGCATATTGTTGTTTGTATACAATGTTGCTGGTTTTAATTGAGGTGACACTCAATACTAGTCATGGTAGGATTTTATCCTTGTTAATGGCCATGTGAACTAGTTGTGCTTATCTAAGAGCACAATTGCAGTATACATTAAAAAAATAAGAATACTTTAAACTTTAAACATGTTTGAAAAGTTTAATTGTCATAAATTGGTGGTAGAGGATGTCACACACTTTATGAATTATTATATGGATTGATGAATGCACACATACAAGAACTTCACTAATTGAATTCTTAAAATAAGTATTCTCAAAATTACGATAGATCAAGTTGGTTGATTTATGCCTTGTCAAAAAGTATGATTGTCATTACTTGGGGCATATTCATCAACTGGATCATACATTGATCTATTTAGTATTTGGATAAGGGATGTTAAACAATTATTATAATGAATTAAATACTTGGTATGTTTGATTTTCTAATATATTGTATCCTATATTTATATATGGGTAAGGGTCCTAGATTTGCACCTAGGAAGCAGGTATATGTTGCAAAGACGAAGACACCGGCAGCTGCTAGTGTTAATGCTAATGATACACCGATTTCTACGTCTAACGCTTTTGGGACTCTTGAGGTGGAAGATGAATGTAATGTGGATGATTCTTCTAATAACAAGGACATGACGGGCGTCTTCGCTACTATTAAGGAGCGGTATTGATGGATCTCGGGGAGGACTCATATTGATATTTGTGAGGCGTATAAGTCTCCGAGATTGGGACTTCTTCTGCGCCAAGCTTGTGAGTGATTCAATGGGAACCATGTATAGTGGTTCTACTCCATGGTGAGAAGATTGGTAAGATTGAAAAGCTAATTATTGATGGGAAAGCTACTCTAGTGGATGATGATGGTCTTCTATTCCGCTCACCTCTTCTACTAAGAGAGTTAACCCTTTTTCTAAGGTGGGCGAGATTGTGGTGTCCGATTACGAAGATGAGGTTGTTGCTAACCCATTTGATGAGTCTGCTAATATTTTGGTGGGGGCCAAGAATTTGAAGATGAGTATGATGATTATGACTTTGAAGACTATGCGAAACAGGTTCGTGATCTTCCAGGGAATTTGGATTCCTTTAATGCCATGTATGGCACAACGTTTCAAGGTCCTAGGAAGTAATGTTAGTGTTGTGTCATATAATATCATTTGAGTAGTGGTTTGTTTTCTTGTTTAGAGAATTGGAAGTTTCTTGTTATGTAAGCTTTTTGCCTATGTAACGGGCTGAGATATGGGATTTCACTCATATCCATTGTACTTAAACGTTTATTTGGTTAATATATTTTCCAGGGTGCAGGATTACTCCCCTTTACCCAAAAATATATTTGCATGTTTAATCCGTGAATAATTTATTTATTCTAAATCGTCCGTTGTCAATTAATGATATGGGAGTATCATTAAACTAAGAAAAAACTGAGTGATTTGGTAGAATATGCTTAAAAGTATATTGATGAGAAAGCATACCAATTTCAGATGATATTCAATGAATTGAATATAGGACTTATCCCAACTACATGATTTTACTTTATGGATATTCTTATTAAGTAAATCATGAATAGTTATCCTCAGACTTGAGATACCAGATAAGTGTCATGAATGTAGTGCACTTTTGTGGAACAACTTAACGCTAAACGTAGCTGGTAGTTATATGGGTTGTTTTCAAAAGTGTTGCAAAGTTTGTGAGTTATTCTTGTAGTCAAGATATAATTTGTTCCTTCAAATTTCTTTTGGAGTTTAATACTGCTGGGGTTGGCAAGATGTTTGCATGGCCATGCCCTAGATCTCCCCTGAATATGTTCAGAAGATTTGGTAATCTTGCTCAATCATTTACAACGAGAAACATAATAGTTGAATAAAGGATGACTTAAATCCATATCTTTATTTAACATGGTATTAGAAACAAAAGGATAATAATAATGATGATAAATCATTAAAAGGTTTTTTCAGGAGACCTTACTCGAGTTGTGCTAGAGACATCGGGGTGTTGCTAGACGCTAATCGATGTGATCACACTATTAAGATATGTCTAAGTGAGAGTTGTTGGTGTAATGGACATAAATTAATAGACGTGTGTTAGGATCGAACTCGAGATCATGGGATTGCAACTTTACGTATGAAGAGTTAATGATTAATAATTTAATATAAAAGGTTATATTTAATTATTAAATACACAAAATGTCTAACGACCGTTATGTAATTAACGATAATTGACTAACGATCGTTAAATGATAATTGAAGGACTATATATGAAAATAAAGGTCAAGAGGCTTCTAGAATCCTCAAAGGAGGTAAGAGCCGATCGGTTAGGATTAGGGTTTCCTAATCGTACACCAACTTGTCTTCCAAGTTTTCCAAACCTATAAATAGAGGGTCAAGGGTCATTGTTTTGTAGCTTTTGTACACACACAATACCTAAACCTTTTTCTCCTTTGTTTTGCTTATGGCCGATCGGATCTAAACCCTCATGGGGTTGATCGATTTTTTTTATTTTCAAACAAAACGTTCTGTGTTCCTTTACTAGCATAACATTAACTTGGTATTAGTACGTGTGTACATGAACGTGATACAATCACACTATTGATTGTATCTTGGATTGAATTACAAAACGGGAAGGGGTAATTCCAATAATCTTTATAAACCCTAATTAGGGTTCATCTTTATGAAGAGTTGCTTGGATTGATTTTTGTTTAGCTAGAATCATAAGATACGCATATTATTTATGTTTTAGTTAATTAATTATTTATTATATGTTTTTTTACGCTTCCGCATGTATACTTGATGTTTATTATTTATATTTATGAGTTGTCATGTTATATAATTCCAACGACAACCCTGTCCTTTTGATGTGTTTAATATTTAATGGGGAGATCCTTAAATAATTTTATCCTTATAATCTTTCAATGGACACTTTAGTGAGTAGTTCACTAAACTCCACTTTCTTATACCCATTATCGTAAAATATTTTATACTTCCTACAATATTTTATACTTTACTATGCAAAGAATCTTATCATGTTTAACTAGAAGAGAACATGCATGATCAGTGAAACATTACCATATCTCACTGACGCGAGTCTTTGTGAATAATCCAAGCAGTGTGCTTATTGATACCGCATAAACAAGGAAAAAGTGTAACTTCAAGTAATCATCGACTTCTTTTAAACTTATATTGAGAGAAGTACTAGTAACAAGTCTTGTTGGTGACACATTAGCAAGTAAGCATTACGCAGGTGTTATTTGTTAAGAGACTCAGAGACTGAATCTGATTTACACATATATAGATTTGA
Organism: Chrysanthemum lavandulifolium; assembly: GCA_022545495.1. Classification (NCBI taxonomy): domain Eukaryota; kingdom Viridiplantae; phylum Streptophyta; class Magnoliopsida; order Asterales; family Asteraceae; genus Chrysanthemum; species Chrysanthemum lavandulifolium. The sequence goes on along the minus strand of CM040241.1, from coordinate 227,683,310 downwards.
ATATGTGGCTGAGAAGTCTGAATCTAGTTACATTTTCAATGTAAATAAGTATATGGAAAATTCGAATTTGACTCGCTAGAAATGTATCGGTGTTAAAATGTAGAGTAAAAATATAAATTAATTTTTAGATATTATAAAAATTTAAGTAAATAAAGCGAGTCAAATACGAAAGTACCATTGTTAATAAGAAAGTTTTATCAAGTTTAATACTATTCAAGTGACCGAATCCGAATTGCACTTTTGCATTTCATTCGATTATATTGATAGCGCTCATACAAAACAACGTATTTTGAATGAAGCAAGTTCAATACGAAAGCAAGTGTAATCACATCTGAGACTATTTAAGTGATTAAGTCGTCTGAACCAACCAAGTGTCTTCATATTCATTCGAGTGGTATCATGACATTTCGTTGATAACACTTATACGGAACAACATCTTTTGAATTACAAAAGTCAAATACGGCGAGTATAGATGTTCATAAACAAGTGTTATCACATCCGAGAATATTCAAGTGATAACTGAGATATGTGAACTAAGTGTCTTCATATTTAATCGAGTTGAATCATCGCATTTCATTAAATGATATTGATAGCAATTATACGGAACAACATATTTTGAATTACACAAGTCAAATACGACGAGTATCGATATTCATAAGCACATGTTATCACGTTAGAGACTATTCAAGTGATGATCGAGATATGTGAACCAACCAAGTATCTTCATATACAATCGAGTGAAATCATCACATTTCAGTAAATGATGTTAATAACACATCTACGGAAGAACATTTTATGAATGCAAGTCACATACAAAAGTATCGATGTTCATAAGTAAGTGTTATCATATCCAAAACTATTCAAGTGATCGAGTCATGTGAAACAAATGTCATCTTATGAAATCGAGTTACATCATCGCATTTCATTAAGCGATCATGATAACACTTATACGAACAACATCTTTTGAATTATACAAGTCAAATCGACAAGAATCAATGTTCATAAGATAGTGTTATCACATCCGAGACAATTTTAAGTGATGATTGAGATATATGTAATCGAATGAAATCGTCGCATCTCATTAAGTATTGATAACACATACACGCAAGAACGATTTTGAATTACGCATATCCAAATACGAAAGTATCGACGATACATGATATACTACCGTTTTGTATTTAACTACCTTTATAATTTAAACATATTTTTACTAAAAAAATAATTTGTATAATTTATTAAATTATTAATTTTATAAAATTTTAAAATTAATTTTAAGAATTATATTTAAATTTTAATGATTTGAGACTTTGTGACAACTTGTGTTGTCACTAAAACTATGGACCTATTTTGAAAGTATTATTTAATCATATTTTAAATTCATTTTTAATAAAAAATTATCTAATCTAAAAATAACTATCATGTAATAGGTATAGGGTTTTAGCGATGACATGTGTCGAGTTTTTCGCAGGCTAGATTTGTTTAGGTGGAATTATCGAAAACAAAATAGAAAATTAGGATGGAAATTTTTTGACGACGACATGTGTCGTTGCTAAAAGTGTGTGACTCACAGTCAAACATATACCAACATGGCTAGTTGAAAGTCAAAGTAAAAGTTTTAAGTTTGTCGTTTTGTGACTTTAAGTGACGACATGCGTCGTCGATAAAGTTGTCCGTCGCCCATTGATGTCATTGTTGTAGTGGCAATGATAGCCAAATAGTTAGACATGAGCATTATAAACCGGAAGTCATTAATTCAAACCGTGGCTCCATGTCTGCTAGAATATAAATCACAGTGTTATGTGATTCACCTCTTGTGAGACCGGTAAAGCCATCAGAAGTTCAATTACATTTTTAATTAGCTTAATACGTAAAGATTAATCAAATAAATAATAGACTTGGCACATACTTATGTCCAGTTTTTTGCGGGCCATAAACCAAGTTTTCTGTTAATGACAAACATTTTACTCTGGAACTCGTTTTCTTATTACGGTTAAAAATTTTAATCTAGTTTTTGTATAAAATTATGAAATATCCTGACAGACATATATCTTAATTTTGACAGTTAAACTAGCCTAAAAGTACTTGTAAGTTGTAAGTAAAGTGGCCCAACTATGACTATCTAATTTTTCCACATGACAGAAAAAACTATGGATGAAAATCATATGCAGATTACATGACTATAATAATTTTGAAAGAAAATATATATTGAGGGATAAAATATTAGAGATAAATATTAGGCCCAAGCTCGATATGAAGGCTTCAGGTCTATTAGGGTTTTTATGTACTGTCTTTATATAGTGCATCAATAAAACGTACCTCTGAGAGGGTATTCTATTATCTAACATGGTATCATGAGCATGTTTAATGCTGAGACTTAATCGGCTGTCATAAACCGCTGTTTTTATACCACTTTGTCATACCTTTTTTAACCGCCGCCTATTATCCCTTTGTTATTTTTGGTGGACCAATGGAAGGAAAACGAGATCCTAACCGACACATTCACTAATACTCTCGACCGACACTTTTCTTGCAGAGGACCCTTTTTTTTCAACTTTTCAAAAATGAGATTCTTCGTGCCTAGTTGTAACCGAAAATAAAACACACACGTGTCAGCATTTTAATTAAACAAGAAAACGAAAAAAATAAATAAAAAAAATAGAAAAGGCATTTCGTGCCTAGGTTTAATTAATTCCAAATATTCCAAATCTTCTACTATTTTGTCGATTCCACTTCATACTATTAACATTTGCAAAAAATAAAATAAAATAAAATAAAATGATCATTTCGAACCTAGTTATACCGAAATGAATAAAATGGAAAAACAAAATTTAGTGGCTTAGGAATTTGTGCACCATTTTATTTTTAAGGGTTTAGGGTTATGTTTGTTTAGTGTTTGAAAATCTAATATTTGCAATCTTTTGACACAATTTAGCATATATATATGTTGAAAATATTTTGGTTGGTTGTAAGTTTTGCGTCCTTTGTGACGGGTCTTCGCAACCATCTAATAATTGTTGAAATTGTAGTTAGCATGAATGAGATATTGAATCTCAAAGTGAATCACTTAAATGTTTTGTTGGTTTAGGGTTTATGAAAGTTAATTTTCACAATCTTTTGACATGTTTTAGCATAATATATATGTTGAAATTTTTTGTTGGTTGCATGTTTTGCGTTTTTGTGACGAGGTCTTCGCAACCAACTAATAATTGTTGAAATTGTAGTTAATATGAATGTGATATCAAGTCTCAAAGTGAGTCACTGAGCGTTTTAACATTTCGTATTGTAATATCTATTTTTAATTAGGTGAATTGAAATTTATTTTGAATCTGAACTTTTATTCATTACATAAACAAAGTAGAATAGAACATTGAAGCGAAAATACAACTTACGATACGTAAATTAAAACACGTAAGTTAAAGTGATCCCAAGTTTGAGAGTTGTTTGCGTCATAACCAGCGTCGTAGCGAGCGAGTTTGCAAACGTGCTCGCGTCCCAATGTCTTTCCAAAATGTCAAACTCGGCTTCCTTACGCTCTTGCTCTTCCTTTGCTTCGCTCTCTACGCGGCTTCCTCCCGACGTTCTTCTTCTTCCATTTCTCTTAATGCTTCTTTATCCTGAAGAAGTAGTCGTTGTTCTTCCTTTGTAAGAAGAAACGGATTTTCAACCGGTTCATCAGTAAGAAATGAAGGAAATATTTTTGAAGGTGGAGTATTCACTGTTTCTTCATAAATGACGGGAGTTTCTGGTTGAGACATTTTTTAGATCTTGTATTAAAAGATGTGTGAATGAGTTGGGTGTTTCATGTCCATACCTGAAAGTCGAGAGACATTTTACTTGACATGTTAATATTTAGATTCATTTAGTTATGTTTTCCAATTTTATAGAAAGAATAACTCAACTACAGCATTTGAGTAGATACATCGTAAATAATAGGATGGTTTCATCATCAAATTCATGTGATCCCCACATGAAAGTTACTACATATGTTCCATAATAATTGTTCACTTTGATTTTTTTAATTCTTTTTTATTCAACTTTGATCATAAATATTTTTATTTGTATAATATAAAACTTAATGAAAATATGTGAATAGATCGAGTTTAAATGTATTTTATTTGGTAAAATTTTCATCAAGTATTATATAACACAAATAAAAATATTAATGGTCAAAGTTGAGCAAGAATACTCAAAAAATCAAAGTGACAATTATTATGAACGGAAGGTATTGATTAAAACACGAACCACATTATTTTCATGAGATTTATTTCCAACTTTCAAATGGTTTTTTGGTCAAAAGTTGCAACAAAATTTTGAGATTTATGGCTTTAGCAAAAAGATGTAAAATCAAAATTCTTAGTCCTCACATATACATACTTACCTACTTAGCATCCATTGAATCGTAAATTCGTATGTGCACCTTTTGGCTTTTTATTGTTTTCGGGTAAGAAGGCACGAAATGCCCTGACAACTGACAGGAATATGGCAATTGTGATTTCGATTATACCTAGGCACGAAATGCATTTCTATTTTTTTTATTTTTTTATTTTTCATTTTCTTGTTTAGTTAAAATGGCGACACGTGTGTGTTTTGTTTTTGGTTACAACTAGGCACGAAAATCTTGACATTTTGGAAAAGTTGAAAAAAACGGTCTTCTGCAAGACAAGTAATACTCTGACGGTCCATTTAAATAATTTCCGCAATATTTAATAGGGTATTTATTGATATATTATTCTTGTTCTTGGCAATTGTGCATGGATAATAAACAAAGTAAAGGTTAGGAGTTCTTTTTGTTCCTCTCACAACAGAAACAAAAGTTACGAACATATATGGTTGTTTTATTGTTGAAGGATTTATGTTTATGTTTTTGTTTTATTGTTGAGGAAAAAAGAAAAAAAAAAAAAAAAGAGAAAAAGTTATAGTCGTAGTTGTTTTATTGTTTGGTTGTTAATAGATTGTTTATCGATTTTGTTATCGACATTAAAGTTAAATTTTGGCACCGATCTTTAAAGTCGATCGCTGAGTACGATTACAATTATCAATCGACTTAGCCGACCGTTGAGACCGATCGACAAAAGTCGAACGTTCGTTGAAGCAGCTTTTATTCTGAGTCCACTAAATTTATGTTTTATTGTGTTAATGTTTTTTCTTGTCAGTTTATTACTTCATCCGAGCTTTTTCCACTCGGATGCGAGAATATTAAAGAATAAATAGACCCAAACTTCGGTTTGTGAGTTTAGGGCATTTGAATTTTACCATTATAAATAATTGTCAATAATAAATTATACCCACGGGTTTATTCAATGTCTAACATGATATTATTAAAAAATAAATATACCCAACTCGATTTGTAGATTTAACACATCTAAGATTTTAATATTATGAATAATAATCAATAATAAAATTATATCTACGAGTTTATTCAATGTCTAACATAATATCAGCAACCAAGAATTAACCTTAAAACCCTAAAATCACAAAACCCTTTTTCGTCACTATATCCTTGATTCATACCGTCACTGACTCACTTCTAATCACAAAATAATATATGTGTTTGCATTAATTATTGTGGTGCTTGCTAGCCCGCTTTTTACTAATTCAAATTCACGTATACAAATCCATTACTGTGTTGCTAAGAACCATCTCATATTTACCTTCAGTTTTTACGTTCTTCATCATCCTCAACCTTGAATCATGGTAACTGAAATAAAGTTGTGTTTTGATGTGTACGTGCCGCCGTGGTGTGAGACGACAGTGGTGGTCGGTTGCATGTTTGTGTGGGAAGAGGTGATCATTGCTTCGTAAATTATAAGTTTATTCTATCGTCCAAAAAAAAGTGGCTGTCTTTTTTTTTTTTATTATTTTCCAAAATCATGTCTCGTAAAGGTTTTTCTTTTTCAAATAGTTTTTATTTTATTATTATTATTATTATTTTCTTTTTGCTTAGTAACAAGAATTTCTTTATTAACTTTTTAGTTTTGTTTCCAATTTAATAAAGGATATTCTTTGGTAAAAATACTTTGGTTCATCCAATTTAGTTTAAAAATACTTTAGCTTATTATATGGTAGGATATTTTGGTTTATCCAATTTGATAGAGGATATGGTTTATTCTCTGGTACAGATACTTTGGTTTATCCGGTTTGGTACGAATACATTGGTTTATCCGGTTTTGCTGTTGATGTTGAAGATTTGCATCCACTTGCTATTTGATGTCTTCATCAACAATTATTTACTTACTTTAATTTATGTTTTTAGCTTTTTACTCCAATATGAGATTTCGCGATTTCGTCGCTCGAATGCGAATGAATATTAAAGATAAATATGAGGCCCAAGCCCGTTATGTGGGCTTCGGGTCTATTAGGGTTTCTATGTATTGTCTTGGGGCAATTTCATATTTACCTAAATTAAACATGATAATGCTATATTTACCCAAAATATGCGTTATCTGCGTTATCGATATTACGTTCAAAACTTGTATTTTAGGTATATATGACATTTTATGTTTAAATTGGGTAAATATAAAATTATCCTTGTCTTTATATAGTGCATCGTACTTTCGAAAGAGGTTTTCCATCATCCAACATATACGTCATGTTATTAATGGAGCTAGGATCAATGGAGCATTATGTCACAATTCTCAATTTCGGTCATTTCTTAAATTAAATATGCATCATGTTAGTTCATTCATGATTTTGCATTTCACATTAAACGCAGAATTTTATATTAAATAAGCGTTATCGCGTAAGTTATTATTTTGAACATTTAATCCGATACTTCCAAAACTATCCCGACATATTTTATACTTACATTTAGTTTATAAATATAATATTTTGAGTTTACTTAGTGTTTTAAATTTATTTTGTATATAAATCGTTAAATTTATATTATTACGACGCTTTTCTTAAAAACTACACGATAATTATTATATCACTCAAATTTTACAAGAAATGTATTTTACAATTTTATGATCTCATTATACTTTACTTGATCCATTAAAACTTATTTTTTGTTCATGTTACTCTAATTTCACAACTATATACAAGTTACAACCTATTTACCTTAACTACATTTTTGTTCTTACAAACAAATACTTACACAATATATAAAGAGAAAAAAAAATATATATTTGAGAGATACTCCCCTAAAATCCGGCCAAGGGGAGGTAGTCAAATGGTAGATTTTCTTACAAAACTAGATCTATACTCAATGTATTTACTTCACTCATTTCACTCACAATTATTCAAGTTAAGCCAAGATTTTCTTCTCTCTTGTTTTCCTCTCAAAACCGGTTCTACATAAGGAGTTAAAAGATTCATAAAATTTTCCAAGATCAAGTATAAACAATCTAGTTACACTCTTATTAAAGATTTTGAAATAAAAACCTAGGGTGTTTAGGTTAATCCTTGTTCTAATCACCTCATCATAGTAGCTTGTAAGCATATCACTTTCATTTTATATCTTTCATTTTCATTTCATATGTATTTCATCATTTTCTTAGCAAGCATGCAAGACTTATGTGTATTTATACCATTTTACATTGATTTTAAGAGTTTTATATATAAGTCACCCTATAATTTATCCCTTGTTATATATTGGTCTTGATGATGTTTAGGAACCCATGACACCCTAAGAAGGTGTATGGTAGGATTAGAATAGCCCGGAGTTGTTTTGAAGGATTGGAATAGGTTTAGTACGAGAAAACTCTTTTCGACAAGTATAAATAAGGGTCGATCTTATTTTGTATTTCTGGAAAATCCATTGTAGACATAAATTTTTGGCCTTGATATTTAGAAAATATACTTTAAAAGCGAATCCGTGGCGCTTGAACGGATTAAAGCGGAGTTATAACGAAGAAGTTATGAGTTTTCAAGTTTGACGACTAAATATATATTTTCGAAAATTTCAAAGAACTGTTTTTTGTTTTGTACGAGTCAAAAAGCAGTCTTAAGCTTTATAAATTATTTTGACTTATCAAAATATATTAGTATACTTTGATACGGCTAAAGGCGATATGTACGTGAAAACGGATTTGTAACGACTAAAATATACACGTTTTACAAAATTGCCGTAACTTTATTTTTAGAAAACTATATTATTTTTATTTGTCAAGTGTTACGATAAACAAAACGACCATATCAAGGCTATTTTTAACGTTGATGTGGAACTTTTGTAACGAGATGTCTTCTAATAAAATCGAGATCACCAAGCATATTTTCAAAACGATCAACCGTTTGTATAGCGGGGTTGTAATAAATTATTTACTATTGCTTAAACTTTGCCGAAACTCACTTTTAAACCTCATTTTGGACAAAATCACCATATTTAACCTCTATTATCTTTATGTTCGAGACCTCATGACGAAAACTCATGTACTAAAACTTCTAGATTTTGATACAAGCTTTCCAAAACCGTTGAGTTCGTTTCCTAACGTTCGACGACACCATTTTACGACTAGCTTTTGAAGCCATTTTGTCACTTTCATGAAATTTCCAACGACATTATTTTACTGACGAAAAGTTATATTCTCTTAATAAATCACTAAAAGTCTATCGTAGGATATCGTTTCAATGTAAATACATGTGAAGTAATTTAAAAATGGTCAAGACGTTAAAAGATTATATTTTCGATTTGAAGTATTGTTTTCAAAAATACATAAGTGGTATAAATATCATCCGAATTATGTGCATAACATTACATCATGACTTATTATATATCATATCATTCATAATAGGTCGGTTTGAGATTCACGCTACATTTCGGTGTAACCACTTTTGTCATCGCATCTATTCATCGTGAGTAATCACATCCCCTTTTACCGTCTTACTATATTTTGGGGTGAATGCATGAACCATACTTGAATTAAATTGATCCTTACTTTTGTGAACTCTTTTGACTAGAACTTGTGAACTCGAATCAAATCCTTGAACTTAATTACAATTTATGACTTGTTGGAATTTATTGAACCGTACATGTTATGACCTCGACCTAAAGTCTCCTATGTTCGAGCATCACTATAAAGTCTCCTATGTTCGGAGCATCACTATAAAGTCTCCTATGTTCGGATTATATCTTTGGGAAGAGGCACCAAGATATCTTTAAGAAGGCACCCAAGATATCTTTGGGAAGAGCTACATTATATCTTTGGGAAGAGGCACCCAACATAACTTTGGGTAGTGGCACCCAGTTTAATTTGGTTTCATCGGTAGCATCCCGAATTATTATATTCAGCGGTTCTATATTGTGAACTATTATGACCGCTTATACTTGACTACTTCATACGCTATATTTTGTGCAATGGGTTGTGAATACACAGGTTGCAAGTTTTGTATGGCGAACTTGGGCCAGGTGGATTTACAATGCCTTTGCTTTGTGGACTATTTTCGTTGACCGAAAGCTTTGAATATATCTTACGAGTTTTCTTATTTTGCTAAACATGTTTACTCACCAACTATTTTCATAGTTGGATTCGCTTTTTCTCATGCGTTTCGGTGATCGTTAGTAGTTTTTTTCTACCGTGTCTTGCATAATGAAGTTTTCACTTGTCACTACAAATCATTATGTAATAGAACGCAATATTTTGGGAACTAAACTTTGTAATATATTTGCCGATGATGCTAAACCGGTATTGTAATGGTGTACTCTTTCTTTAAATTTTAACGTTGGTATGTTCTACTTATCTTGTGCTTATGTTCTTCCGTTACACTCGTGTTTCAGCCTCCGGAGAGGTGTGACACATTAGTCCAATGATTGGAGCGTTGTCTTGAGTCGATTGACCCGTGTTCAGTCTCATCATTGACATTTCTTTATATAAGTCTACCTCCGCAAAGCCATGTAAGACACTGGAGACTTTGTGGAATAAGGCTCGGGTCCAGGAGTCTTGGCAGTGCCACTCCAGGTTGGTCTTGCACTGCTCCGAGAGAGTCTTGGGCTATTCCTTCATTATAAATTGGATAATGGGCTGGTGTCGAAAAGACTGGAGGTCAGGTGTTCGCAATCTACACCTTTGAAATTAATGGAGCTATGCAAATTTGTTGCAATCACTTGACACCTACAATAGACGAGGTTTATATATTATCAAGAGGGCGTGTTAAGTTCTACTCGAAATCGCTAATAATATTGCTGTAATATTCCAACAAAATTGTACACTATAAACCAAAAGATGTACTTTAGGCGTACCCTTTAAGGTTACTGAAAATGTTGAGCACGACATCCTCTCATTTCAACCACTTGTTGGAGGGGATTTGCCAAGAATTTATTGCCATATATATCAAACGCTCAACTGTATTTGGCAAGTGGCAACTATATGCCAAACCATTCACGCGACTATAGCCATCCAAAATCCGTGCAAGCGAACATACAAAATTTTGTTTTAATAGGATATACAAAAACAAAACCGTTGATGGCGACATTACCTAGTTCAATTACAGATTAAAGTTATGTAGTTCAATTATAGATTAAAGTTGTGTAATTGTGGTATCGATTTGATCTAATAAATCAAATCATAAGATTTTTTTTTTTTGATTTGAGTCGTTAGATCAAATTTTGTGACCACAATCTACAACTTGACCAAGAATGAGAAGATCCTCACCCATATTATATATGGTGTTTAACATGCATGGAAATCTTAATATATACCTTCGTTAAGAATCCTTTTGCAGTCTTAAACTTTCTTACCAGAATTAGTAGCGGAAAATTATTCTTTAGATTTTGAATTATTAATACACAGACTAGTTTAATATGTTACATGCATGATAAATGTTTTGAGGTAGTGATATATTCTAAAATTTTCCATTTGATTAAGCAATGAATTTTGCCCCAACATTCTAATTTACTATGTGTTTAATCTTGAATATCTTTAATTGGGTTAATTCTTGAAAATGTATTATATTCTACCATTTTGTTGTTGTGTGTCTGGTTTTTTTTTTTTTGTTATTGTATGTCTTAATTTTCAAATTTCAATTATTACGTGTATTTTGTGGTATTTTACCTTTACGTTTCTCAATATTTGAAGGTAAAATAATCATTTTACGTGGTAGAATAGTCACAAAATACAAATAATAATCGAAATTTAAAAATTTAGTACAAGAAAAAAAAAATCATTAAACACAAGCAAAAATGATACATTTTAAGCAATTAACCCTATTTAATTTAAGACGCTGATCAAATATATGCCACTTATTTGAGACAATATTCACACAACTTAACATTACAACATTGGACATAGTAAATTTAAGTGCCCAAAAGGGATACATGCAACATATTTCTTGCTTAGTAGCCTGGTGGCTTGTGTGCGATGAAACTGATGCATTGAACTTGACGCACATTGTCGAATCCGATAATACGGATAAATGCGTTGGGGTACTCCTTCTTTGCCTCCTGGAGCTCCTTCACCACTTGGGATGAGTCAGTGCAACCAAACATGGGCAACTTCCACATTGTCCAAGTTCTTCCATCATAGTACCCTGGTGACCTGTTGTTCTCACGGTAGACAAACCCGTGTTCCACTTCAAATTCAAACAAGGAACCCAACCGCTGCGGAGAAGGTAGTCAACCTGCTTAGCCAATTGAACATCGGTTAGAGGGGAAGGTATGAAAGAGTCTCAAATTTCTTCAGTCCAAGTGGTGGCCACACCTTCATGCATTGGACTCTTCCTCCATTGCTAGGGAGTGAAGAGAGTCACTTTTCTCCTTTTGGTAACGGGAAAAGCGACGTTAGACTTGAGACCGGTGAATGGAGCCGCCATTGTGGCTTGTGTTGGGACAGCTCGGCTCACAGTGGCTACGGAAGATGAGGAGAGGAAGCCATTTTAGTATTTGGTTCTGATACTCTCACTTGAGTTGCTTTGGTGCATTGTTTTTGGTATTTATAATGGTACCAGGAGCAAGGATTTTCCATCTAGGGACATAAATCCATCCATCAGATAAGTTGTGGTTCAGTTCTGGCCGGTGGATGATAATGGATTTATGGTTCATGATAATTCATAAATGTTGGCCACAAAGTGTAAACAATTTGGATAAATAGAGATAAACCAACCAAGTTTTCTAAAGGCTATGCGAGTATGTGACTATCAGAGACTCATCCCATCTAATTTTCTCGTAATTAGTTTTTTTTTTTTTTTTGAATTTCCTTTGGTTTTATAACTATCAAATCCTTAGTTATAATGCTTGAAAACTTAAATTGATCTTAAGAAGTAGTTTTGTTCAATAACGTCAGTTGATTTATAAAATGAAACTTTAGGAAAATGGTTTCAACAAGAAGGTTTTACTTCACAAGCGTGAGATTAATTATTTACCTTGACAATCTAAAATACATATTAATAAATATTAGAGCTTATTGTTAGTGATTTTATTTGTATTAGATTGGTATTATTGCTATTTGTGTTAGATATGTATTAGTATAGTTTGAGTCCAAGCCTATATGTTAAGGTATATATTTTGGTGTTAGTGTGCTACTATCATTACTAGTGTATTATTAGTCTAGGCCTATCGTAATTTATTGAGAGGCCTAGCCTAACCTATATTTTGAAGTATTGGTGTATCAATTGGATGGAGGCCCAGCCATAGTAAATCACAAAAGATGAAACTACTTTATGTTAACAATTGATACATCAAAAACGTGTTCATAGTTATGCTCTCCTTGTGTTACACACTTACACTGTTGTATTGGTAGTTAGTTTTTAAGAAGTTTCTTAGTTTGAATTTGGTATATAACTTGTCTCCTGGGTATAAGGGCCCGTCTCCTTTGTAATTTGAGTCAATTTTATTATTTGGTTCATAATTCTCAAGAAAAAAAAAATCATGTATTACGTTTCAAAAACCATAACATTTCATTTGCAAGATAGCTTAATAATTAGCTTTCTAGTAATGGTTAAACAGCTAAAGTACCATAAAATAAGATGAGAGTAAATTGAAAATACCGTCCTTTTTGGTATGTTATGTTCAAATCACAGGTGTAATCACTATCTTTTCGAAAGTCAAGTGCAACCCATGTGGCAAACATTTAGCGTGTATATTATCCCCGCCTCAAGTAAATGACTAAAATGCCCATACCCTTAGTGAGACTTTACCATTTCACTTTGGCACATTATAGTCGTTTCACTTTAGGGCTTGAACGATATCCGCACCAATGACTTCCAACAAGGACGGCGTCTGCACTTTCGAAAAGATAGAGACTAAACCTGCGATTTGTGTAAGTTTGTGTAATTCTCCTAACTGATAATGAATTTGAGTACAATATAAATAATGCTAATGATCAAACGACCTTGGCCCAATATAAACAATGTTAACACTAAATACTAACAGCCCCCGCAGTTGGAGTGTGAGGATGCAAAATGCTCAAAATGATCAGAATTTCATCAAACAAGGCAGACGAAAGACCATTAGTGAAAATATTGGCAAACTGATACCACGAAAGAACATGCAAAACACAAACATGTCTTGTAACAACCTGATCCCGAACAAAGTGAATGTGAATCTCAATATGCTTCATGCGTTGATGTTGCATAGGATTGGAAGACAAATAAATCGCACTGACATTATCACAATAAACAATAGTGACAAAATGTAGAGGAGATTGAAGCTCTCGAAGAAGATTACGCAACCAGGGCGTCTCAACAACTACATAAACAGCACAAGATTTAACCTCGACACTAGAGCGAGACAGAGTGTACCACCTCTTAGATGCCCAAGACAATATATTTTTGCCAAGGAAAACACAATATCTAAAAGTAGAACGACAAGTAGTTGGACAGCCTGCCCAATCAACATTCGAATAGGCAACCAGGGAAGATATCCAGGAAGAATATAGCTAAATACCATAATCTAAAGTTTCACAAACATAACGTAAGATCCTCTTAAGAGCGGCAAGATGAGGCTTTTGAGGATTTTGCATATAAAGAAAAACATATTGAATCGCATAATACAAATCAGGTCTAGTGAAAGTGAGATACTTTAAAGCCCGACAAGGCTCATGTAAAGAGTTAGGTGAGAAACTAAAGTGCCATCATTGAACTTGGACCCCATATTAATGGAAGTCCTGCACGAATGACAATTGCGCATACTAGCCCGCTCAAGAAGCTCCGTTGCATACCATTTTTGGAAAAGAAACATCCATTGGTGGTGCGGGTGATAGAGATGCCCAAAAAATAGTTAAGCGAACCAAGATCAGTCATAGAAAACTCATGATTTAAAAAAGCAATAATCCTCTTTAACAATGATGTAGAGTAAGGTGTCACCAAAATATCATACACATATAGTAATAAATAAGCAACACCAAAAACCTGTTTATAAATAAACAAAGGCAAGTCATATCTATTGTGAGAAAAACAAATACAAGGAGCATAACTAGAAAACTGTTGAAACCAGGAACGAGCTATCGGTTTAAGGCCATATAACGATCGTTGAAGAAGAAAAACATGATCAGGACCCTGAGGATCCCGAAAATCAAGAGGCTGAGGCATATATATAGACAGTCTCAGATAAAGTACCTTAGCAAAAAGCATTCTTGACATCGATTTGATGAACAACCAATGCCGAGAAGCAGCGAGACTGAGAACCATTCTAATAGTGGTCAGTTTAACCATCAGAATAAATGTCTCATCATAATCAACACCTAGATATTGACTATTTCCATTAGCGACAAGACGAGCCTTGTACCTGCTTAAAGATTCATCTTCAAAATACTTGTGCTTAAACAACCACATGGAGCGAACAATGTTTACGTCAGGTGGTCGTGGCACAAGAACCCAAGTATGGCATAAACGTGGCTAATACTCGGCTACGAGTTGTGGAATTAACGTAGCTAAGGGCACTTAACCAAGACACCCGCGATATGATCTTTATGCTAACTTCACATAGTCTATTATATTTATTTTGCAATGTATCATTATCTATCGAAGAAACATCATCACTGTAGTAAGAAGAATTGGAAAGTACTTCATTTGATGCATGAGCCATAAGACACGTTTTATCATTTGGGCTTTTCTTCATTTTTCTCACTACTATCACTCCAAAAACCTTCAATAAATGCCATTTGGTTCTTGTTTCTCGGTGGTTTCGGACATTCTCCAATAAGATGATTCGGGTCTCCGTATCTAAAAAATTTCCTATCTCCTTTACCTTTCTTGCCATCACGGCTCTTTTGGACTGACTTCTTTTCATCCCGCGGTTGTCTTACGTATCTACCTCTTCTTTTAAAGAACTTCTTAAAGTCCCTAAACGCCATTGAATATTCTTTGTCTTCACTCCGGGATGTCGAATCTTCATCATCACTAGACTCATTCTTAGCTTTCAAGGCAAGATCTCACCTTTCTTTTGCCTTTAACTATTTCAAGTCTTTCTTCATTATCACTTCATGAACTTTAAAAGTTACCCATAAGTTCCTCAGTGATAGTGGTGTAAATTCTTCGATTCTTCAATCATGACTTTTTCTCTCATTTAGGATGTAAAGCCCTAAGAAACTTTCTAACATGATTCTTGCTAGAGTAACCTTCATCAAGAGCTTTTAGACTAGTAATAATAGTTTCAAATCTAGCAAAGGCATTATCAATAGACTCATCTTCTAAAATAAAAAATTATTCATATTGTTGTAAAAGAAGATGATCTTGTTATCTTTGACTTGACTATTACATTGATGAGTGATTAGCAGACTTTTCCAAATTTCTTTTCCGTATTACACACAAAAAAAATTTGTATTCATTTTTTGCAAAGCATTATAAATTACCATAGCTTCATCTTTTAGAAAGTTTCCTTTTAAGTTCGTTCGTTGTTTCTCATAAGGAACAATTTCATTCTTGTTAGTTTTCGGGTTCTTTTGAATAGGTTTAAAATCACCCTCATTAATAACATGCCACAGATCTAGATCTTTTGATTTCACATAAGTCTCGAATATATTTTTCAATAAAATAAAACCGTCACTTCTAAAAATGGTGGTCTTTGCATAAATTTCTCTTCTAGATATGTATTGAAATCCATATATTGATTCAAATTTTAAAATACAATTTATTTTAAAATCTTGGTCAATGTGAGAAACTAGAAGCGGGTGGGGAGGGTGTTTAAATAGTTTTACCGTATTAAAATTATATTTTTCAAAACTTATAGATCCAATTTCAAGAGAGATCAAGCAATCACAATATGAACACATGATAAATAAACACAAGATAAAAAACAATAATAACGACAAAAATAAAATGCAAGATAATAGTAAGCAGTTAGATTGACTAAACCACAACACCAAGATTTATAGTATGCAGTAACGAAGCTCCTCTTCGCCTACTCCACTCTCCGAGTATCCAATTCGAATTAACTTCACTATGTTAACAAGCTCCCTTCAGGTGGAGAAAACCGCATAATGTCGCTTACACCAATTTCTGACAAAACGCTAAATGTCAAGTTCTAATCTAGCTAGAACCAATCTCTCACACAAGCGTATTTTTCGGACTAAAATATTAACCCGATCACACACATATTTTCGGGACCAAAATACTAACCCGATCTAACAACTACACAAGATTGAAGATTATGAACTTGATGTACAACAATATACAACAAGATTGTAGCCAATATTACGAATGCACTAACTAAACTACAACACTTATTATATTGACGATTACATGTATTCTTCTTTGCATTTGAATGGATGAAGCGTGGATCACTAAAAACTAACTTACACAATTTTAATGATCAAATAAATGAATGTTTATGAAGCGTAAATAAGCAGAAAACTGTGCAAAGAGGTGAATATATGTATAAAATGAGCCACTATTTATAGGTTCTTTGGAAACGGTCGTCGATTATACGGATTCACGGATCCCTTATATTTAAAATCCGTCCGTCCGGGGCCTTTCTTATTTTTGCGATGAAGGTTCTAGGCGGGAGGATCGATTTGAATATATTTTCCTAATAAACATTCTCTTAAAATAAAAAATAATTTGTCTAATTAATTTTTGTAAAAATATTTTGTGACATTTATAAAAATATGAAGTTTAAGACAAAATTATTTCTTTGATCATCCATCATGTTTAAAGTTTGTTTGTTCATACCTCTAGTGATTTACGTCCGGAATGGAAATTTACGACTAATAACTTATTTACGTTTATTTTGACATACTAGTTGGATAATTTGTGCATGATAAATATAGTTATATAATAAATATAGTAAATGAATTCTTTTTACATGTTTCTCCTCGCAAATTCCTATAATATTTCCATCCAAAAAATTAAAAAAATTTGAAAATTTTAAAAATTTTGAAAAATCGCTAGTGAATTCATTTCACAACACTCGAAATGTATATGTAGTTAGTTTTATGTGTTTGTTTGAGTTTTGGCGTATCTTTCCCAAAAAATTTGAAAATCATTATTCGAATATAAAAAAATTTCACAATTTCTTTTCCAAAAAACACTTTCCCAAAAGTAAATGATTTTGATAAATAAAGTTTGTATTGATTGAAATAAATGTTAAAGTTATAAAATTTTGAATCAAAATAAAATAAACCTACTAAAAATGTAAAAATTAAAACTTATAAAAATATATTCAAAATTGGATGTTGAATTAAAGAAAATTTTCAAAATTTTAAAAATATAGTGAAATTAGACCATAAAAAATTAAACGAATTAAAAGATATTTAAATTTAAAAATAAATGTGATTAATTAGCATAAGAATCGATATGTCGAGGACTTATTATTGGGCTAACTTTATTTTAGTTAGTTAAACCAATCGCCAAAATTTTGTTTGAGTATTTTTAGTTAGAGAAAATATGCCACTTAAAATGAACGACGGGAATGAAGTTTAAGACAAAATCTTTATCTTAATTTTAAAATTTGTTTGCATACCTCTAGTGATTTAAATGGAAATTTATGATAATAGAAGTTTATAGATAATGTTTTGGGTATGGATCTAAATGGAAATAATTATTTAAATGGGAATAGTGAGAAAGATTGTGTATATATTTCAATAAGGAAAATGAAATAATTGGTAGACGATCTACTTTTATGGATGATCCCAATATTTGGGTTGTGGTTTCTTCCATTCTTACTCATCTTAATTATATTTCATTCGATCCTCACCAGTAATGTTTTTACATTTTGTTATTATCAAAGCGTAAAGAAGTCGAAAAATATAAATAGCGTTTTAAACATTATTTGTATTAACAACAACCTTAGTTTAACTATCAATATACTAATTATGGATATAGCTATATTTAGGTAAGCAATTGATATAATTTTGTTATTACCTCTTGTTATTACCTCGACAGAAGCATCATGATCTGCAACAACTAATATATCTGTACATGAAACAACACCTGGACATACACTCGACATCGGTTTTAGCATCATCCACAGCGTCATATCCCAACAATATTTTGTGGCTATTTTTCGGTCTACTACCAATCCATGCATGTATGGCACTTAAAGCATCAAGGTCCTATGAAAGTTTTTCTACCGTATTTTATAACATTATAAATGTAACATAGTACTAATTTTCACCAGCCTCTTAAATACTTATTTGATATACTTGAGATTAAATCTAAAAATTATGGAAATCTAAAAATCATTGACTTTTGACATTGTAACGAAGAATTGACTTCTAAATAGTGAAAATAAAAGAAACGATTCTAGCTGCAGAGGATGTCCAGTTAGCTTTATGCAGATCAATCTGCATGTACGCCACTGTAATATATATGGGCAGCTGCTGAAGCTCCAACAGATAGCGGGAACTTTACAACCACTTCAATCTCCTTTAGATGTGCAATGTGCTAGTGATTCTCCATTAGAGTGCAACTCTGTACCAAACACTAATTTGGCTGTATATTAGCTTGGATGTGAAAATGGAATAGGTTACTTTGTTCTGTATTTGGAGTTTGTCTAGTTTGGAATATGTTTGAAACAACTAAAAAAGGTATTGTCTGTTCAAGATATGGTGCTTAAGATTAAACATAAACGAGATGTTGCACCCGCGCGTTGCGGCGGGTTTTTTGCATTTAATTTTTTATGCTATATGAGTTTTGTTATATATGTGTCGTATGTGTATATATAAAGGGCACGTGTAATTGATGCAAGATTGTTCTAAACAAAAAAAGTTGCAGAGTTGGTATCACCATACATAAGTTTCATATGCATTTACAGCTATGATCCACACTTTAGATGGTTCCACAGTTAGAGTGTAACTTTGGTACAAAAGATTAACACATTATCGTCTATTTGTGTGTCTTCAGGCATCGTGGCTGACCTAGAAAGCTGAGTATCTGTATTTCCAGCCACCACTGCTGGTTCAGCTACAACCGTCATGGCAATGGCATGTACCATTGTGTGCTCACGATGCCTCACTTCTCACCTGTTGGCTTATCTTTAGTACCTGAAACACCATAAAAAATAAATGATTCAATGTAGCAAAGCCAAACAAATTGAAATATTTTTGTCCTAAAGCATTCATCCAAATGGTTTCTTCATGTTCTTGACGGCTATTGCAAATAGGAGTATGGTCTTCCTTATCTAACTTCTATCGAGAATTTTTTTGCAGCATAGACAGAGTTTTGCAACAGAGGGGTTGGCTAATCGGTATTTTGTAGCTCAAAATCAGTTAAGGAAGACCCCTTTTAAGAATTCTTTATGCAAAAACTCAAAGAAATTCTCGATAGAAGTTAGATAAGTAAGACCCCTTTTAAGAATTTTTTCTGCTATCACAGCACATCTCAAAGGGGTTGTTTGCTGCTGATTTTGAGCTCCCAAATGGGTGCGTTTGCTGCTAATTTTCAGCTTAAAAGTGATTGCGTTTGCTGCTGATTTTCAGCCCCTAAAGGGTGTGTTTTGAATCGGTTTCAGCCCCTAAATGGCTACGTTTTCCAGCCCCTAAAAGGCGCATGCGTTGCTGATTTTCTGCACCAACTGGTGTGTTTGGTTGGCTGAAATTCTGCACCAACTGGTGCGTTTGGTTGTTGAATTCTTGCACCAACAGGTGCTTTTGGTTGTTGAATTTCTGCACCATCAGGTGCGTTTGGTTGTTTATGTTTTCTGCAAATGGGTGCGTTTGGTTTTGTTGTTTTCAGCCACCAAGGACGTTTAGTTCTGCTTATTTTCAGCGCAATTAGATAACATGAAAACTTAGGTAGCAATGTTATCATATATTTTTGTCATTTAACTACATGTAAAATGTTGTGTATGATGACCTAAAACACACCTGTTAAGCATCCGCCATATTAATGAATTTTCACAATGTATGGCCTTTTCCACAATTGTTTCGTCCACAATGCGAGCATCCCTTTTAAGCCACAGAAACAACAATCTGCAAAAAAATAGGCTATAAAATTAGTTATACACAACACTAAGCCATCTTATTTTTCACTTACTTTAAATAGCATATGAGTTACATCAAATAATAAATATTATAATAATTAAGCTAACAACTTGATGTATTCGACATTATGAAATAACAGATCACGTAATACGTAAGTTGTGATTAACTTAAAGATCATCATACCATAGCCTAATAATACGGCAACTCATGTTTTACATACTAATTGAACAAAATCAAACTATATTTATTATTTCGCAAGATTAAGACTGCTAATACATAGCTTAATAGTATATAAAGTCATATCGTACAACGGTTTCGACAAAAGTGATCTACAAATGGCTTGAAAACAGAATCTTGGCACTACTGTTCTAAACCTACAGCATAAGTCACAACTTCCAATCAAGTAAAACGGGTTGAAAAAAAACATGATTACGAAATTGACCTGAAAAAACAGTTTTTGCTTACTAAAACATATTAGAAAAGTTAAAAACAAAAATATATTACTATTATGATATATCTGCCCATGCGAAGCAAAATATTCGTTATAAAGCGAAATGGCTATATAAATCTTACCAGCCCGAATAGGCACAACACCATTGCTCCAAATCTTGATTGCAACAGTACTCCAAATCACCTCTTGACCATCAATATTCAATTGTCGTCTGAAATAAAAAGTAGAAATACAATAAAGTAAGCTGAACGACTCAGCAACTTGACACCTCAGAAATGTTGCAACAAACGGAATGCAGTAAACTTGTGGCCAAAAAAATTGACTTGCATACGAAATGCACCATACTAAAGTTGCATATGAAAGAAACTAACCTGTATCTAGAGACCAGTAACATACAGTAAAACCTCTTTCGTATTCTCTAAACCTTCACTTTTCTTCGCCTTTGTTGCTGCGTACCTTGTGTTCGCCTCCTTCTAGTACGCTGATCTTGCACCCGTCACTTGTTGTTTTCATTTGTTGAGTTGTGAACCTCCAATACCGCTGCACATTTACATCGCTGCACAATCAGTCCCTAGAAATTCGAATCAATTTCTTATATGTCGTGCTGCTGTATATACGTTTCGCTACCTGTGAGAACCATTGACTGCCAAGGCGACAATTTCCTTTCGGGTTGGTACTTACCGCACCTGCTAGATGGTCATGGACATGCTGAAACCAAATACGACACGTAAATCCGACTATAAAATAAGTAATCCCAAACAACGCTGTAATTTTCAACCTAAAAGGTATATTAGAACATAACCAAAAACAATCATAAATTGTGAAATAGAGTACTATCACCCTAATAATCGTCTTACCTCATGGTCCTATGCACCACTTTGTTGGTAGCAGTTAGCACAACCGTTTGTGAGGGGATATGAGATATTACTGTCTTGCTACCAACTAAGTGGTGCATTCAAGTTAACTAAAAAGGAGACGGGCATAAGGGTTACAATAAAGAAGTACTATGCTAAATCATCATATAAAAACGGGATGCATAAGCCATGGCTTACAATAAAGAAGTACTATGCCAAGATACCCGTAACTCTTATTATACTAAGCCTAAATATCAGACCATGAGGACAGAACGTTTTGAATAAAAAAATCTGTCCGGGATCGGTAAACAGAGGATGCATAAGCCATGGCTGCAAGCCTATTAACTTGCCTCGCCAACAGGCCTACGACTTCAGGTTTATTGAACCCATACATGGTATGCTAAAAGCGAGACAACCAAAGCTTCATTCCTGATAGTGGGTTAAAGGATCATAAAAAAACAGGTGGAACTTCCATGGCTGCAAATACAGTAATTTGCCGTGCCAATGTGCATACTACTTCAACTCATAACCGGTTATGGGTTCCCGTTATCATACTTTTTAGCCTGAGATAGGGTAGCAGTTAGGAACACGTGGATGTACCCGCCATGGCTGCCATGGCAACATACGGGCAATCTCACTTTTAACTCGACTCGTTCATACTCATGGCAGCCTCAATATCACACATAAAGCAGTTCAATAAACGCCCTTCATGGCTTCGAGTAACACATCATGGCTGCAAACACCACTGTCTTGGTGATGCCATGCCAAAGGTGTCATTGATTTTGGATGCAAATATGATTTCCCTACAGATTATCGGCATACCAACAATCAAGAAGAAAAACAGTTTCAAAGACAAAAGATCAAACATCTTAAACGCACTACATACATAGCATTCATAAAATTGCAACTCAAAATCATATCTTCCATCTTCCACAAATGGATGTCAGAAAAACCAATAATTCAATTAACTTCACCATTAATTATACAAAATAAACCCAAATTTAACTAAATTAAACAAATGCAATTAGGGTTGATAAACTTACCCAATCCAGTTATGCAAACATGCAGTTTCAAGATTCACTATTTGGTTCTTCTTCTTCATCAAACTGATGATTTCGTTTTAGGTTGAATCAGCGTTTTTTTTATTGCGATTACTGCATGTGTCTCTGTGTGTGTGCGTGTGTGTTTTGATATGGGGATGGGAGGTTCTGGAAAATTATAACGCAGAATCGTAATTGTAGTTAGCAGTTAATTCGTGAAGTTTCTGGGGTTTTGGTTTTTTAGGTTTCGTGTAATAAGGAGCCAAGAGTGAGGCGGTGGTGAT
The DNA here is from genome assembly GCA_022545495.1 of Chrysanthemum lavandulifolium. Taxonomy (NCBI): domain Eukaryota; kingdom Viridiplantae; phylum Streptophyta; class Magnoliopsida; order Asterales; family Asteraceae; genus Chrysanthemum; species Chrysanthemum lavandulifolium. The sequence goes on along the minus strand of CM040241.1, from coordinate 227,660,393 downwards.
GGATGAGTGAGGCGGTGTTCTTCCAATCGGGTTTTTGCTTACCCGAAACGACAATGAATCGCTTTTTGTAACACTCGAAACGACAAAAAAATGGAAGTAACACTGTAGCCCCACTCACATTCTCCCGGGTTGAAATCGGGTTTCCACTGTACCAAACGGCGTCGTTTGGTACACCGATTAAAAAAATTTATAATTCATCATTTCAACTCCCCACATACAAGTAATAGAAGAACTCCGTATATTTAATAAACTAGACCAATACCCGCGCAAAACGACGGTGTATAACGATAAATAATTATACTTGCATACTTGTGTTTTAATATGACTCTTAATGCAACACTTATAAGTTCAATTTGTAATCATTGCGAGTAAAAAAAATATTAATTATCAATGAAAAATAATAAAACTTTCGGGATTAAACAATATTTAAATTATTAATTAGTGGTAGAGGTTTTTTTTTTTTTTTTTTTTTTTTTTTAATTTGCCGTTTAAACCGAATTAAATACGATGAGTAAACTTTCCATTTAAACTTGTTTTGTAATCTATTATATATAATAAAATAAGCTTTTGTACAAGCCTACTAAGCACCCTGCATTAAAAATTGGTTTAATGCCCTACCTTATTTAGCTTCTAAGTACAATTACTTTATGCAAGACGTTTCTAAAACTTATTCACTACGCTTCACCTTCATATTTGGAAACTCATTAAACCCATTCAATTTCTTTGTAACTGAATGGCCCAAAACACGCTCCACATCAATTTAATATGATTCAACCCTAACAACCGGAGAAGATGCCTGAGGTAAATTTACTACTTTCAAAATCTTATATGATGAATTGCGTTACAATTATTTTGTTTCGGTTCATGCATATGATATATTTCGATTCAATATGTTATTAGTTATTTGTGTTTAATGAGAACCATAAATTTTTTTTTGGAAATATTATATATAATAAAATAAGCTTTTGTCTGGCTCTACTAAGCACCTGCATTAAAATTGGTTTAATACCCTACCTTATTTAGCTTCTAAGTACAATTACTTTATGCACCAATTTTGTACAATCCTTATTTCAAAACTTATTTAGCCACTTGATAAAAGCACGTGAGGTTCTAAAACTTATTCAGTACGCTCCACCCTCCACCTTCATATTTGGAAACTCATTAAACCCATTCAATTTCTTTGTAACTGAATGACCCAAAACACGCTCCACATCAATTTAATATGATTCAACCCTAACAACCGGAGAAGATGCCTGAGGTAAATTTACTACTTTCAAAATCTTATATGATGAATTGCGTTACAATTATTTTGTTTCGGTTCATGCATATGATATATTTCGATTCAATATGTTATTATTTATTTGTGTTTAATAAGAACCATAAATTTTTTTTGGGGGGAAATCACCTTGATAATTTGTGTGTTGGATTCAGTTTATATACAATCATTCTAATTGTGCTTGGATTAAATGTATAACAGGTTATGAATAGGAATGATGGTTTGTGGGTGGTCACTGGTGGATGCCGACGAACTAAAACAACGGGTATCTTATGGATTTTTTTTGTATATCTGATGACAATTATATGTCAACGAGATGATTGTAATTGTTGTAATATGTGTTTCATATTTTTTTTTCTTATGTAGGAATTGTGGTCACTAATGATGTGAGTTTTGATTCGGTACTAATATTTTTTAATCATGTTCTTCTTATGGCTTTTTGTTCTTGTTTTTTTTGCAGGTTGTGTTTTAGGATTCATGATTTTGGTATCAACTATCTTTGGTTGATTTATATTTGATTCAATCATTATCATCAACCTTAACCCTATGAAAAGAATTGGGGATTTTACTAATTGGTAAGCAATGTGTTTTATTTGTTTCGATTCAGTTATTATACATTTTTTATTCAGTCATTATCATCAACCTTGATATACAATGGTCTAGAACCATTAGATGTGAATTGGGTAATAATCCTGGACAGATATTGTATTTTAGATGATGGAAATGGAATATCAGAATTGATCATGTTCATTTACGATGAAAAACAAGTGCGGGGTTGCTACAATAAAAAATGACAGTTTGCCTCAAAAATGAAATGTTAGATGTTACTAAAAAATGTTGGTTTAATGATTGGTTTATTGGGTGGTCAAACAGGGTTGCCGGCAGCGGCGATATAGCCAGAGGGTTTAGTGAGGATAGAAACGCCTTTGTCATGGCATTATGTACACTAAGTGTTTGATGAAATGTCAAAAAAGTATTAGTTGATGAAAACACTGATAAAGAGTAAAATTTGTGTATGAGCATCATTCATATGAACCAACCAGGGCACAATAACTGAAAAATGATATCATATATTGGGGCGATTAATGGCTTATTAATAAAGAAACAAGTTTTATGGCTTTCATTATAACATACTTAATCATACATCCCAATAATAGGTATGTTGAAAGTATATGATTTGCATGTTAAAGACTTGATGAGATTAGTTACTAATTAATTTGTTAAAGATTGTAACTTTAGTATTGTTTTGATTTAATGCCGAAAACTGGCTCATTGAAAAATGGTTACTTTTGTTTTCATGGGCTAAATAGATGTCTATCTATAAGTCATAATAAGCTCAAAAGCCACCAAATAAGCTAAGAAAAATGGGCTTATGAAAATATAGCATGATCAGATAAGCTCATAACTCTACGTATAAGCTTCAACATGTCGAAACAGATCGATTCGGGTTGAATCGGGTCTTTGTGATAGAAGGAACTCTTTCGAAAGTTTTTTGAAAGCCATTGTGACTCTAGCGGCTTCATGTGAGCAGTTAACAGTTTTGGGGTTCTTACGATAAATAAAGGCGTTAGGCGAAAAGAAGATCTTTTGAATACCTCTACTTACGAGGTTTGGCATGAAGTAATATCAAAGCTCCAGGTGTGGCTGTATGTATCAAACCGAAGAGATGGTTGTTCATTTGGAGTGGCAAGACTTTGGTATGTTCCTATTTAGAAGTGGCACTTTCGACCCATGTACTTTCAAATGTGTATTAAGCATTTAATAGTTTTGAGCTTTCTAAATATTTTGTTAATATTGTTATAGATGGATCTTTTATGTGAATTTTGTTTTAATTTGCAACATGTGACATTAGAATACGAGCCAAACTCGGTCGATACAATCATATGGAAGTGAAAATAGCCTTGCCCTCACGATTGTGAGTGTTTGGTTTTGTTATTCTTAATTTTCATTATTATTATGATTTATATGAAGGTATTGACTTTTAGGGCTATGTCTCATTACAATCATGTTATCTATTCTATTTTAAAATTAACATGTGCCGAAGTATGTAACATCTTGCACGGTTATAATATAAAGCTCTGTGATAGCTTAAAAGCCTAACACCCACAAGTCAAGTAGTTCATGTAAAAGTTTTGTGCATAGTTCTTATAGAAACGAAATGTGATCCAGACATCGGCAAGGTAATTTACTTCTTAGCTAAGTTGTAACATGGGATTATTTAGTCTTTTATTAACCTAAGATGGACTTTTTGTTACTTCTAAAAATTACTATTACTACATCAAAGTAACTTATTTAGTGACTTATTAGACTTTTCATTTCAATTTCCTATCAAGTTTGATCCTTTTATATACTTGGTTAATAAGTCTTTCACATTGTGGTCCTGCATTTTTTTTAGTTACGCTACACTTATTTGATGATGATGATAAGTAAATTTGTTGCCAGACAAAGCTTGATCCAATATCATAAAGTGAGAATTTTGTTAATCGTCATTCGTTCGGAATACAAGTTAGGCCATTGGTTAAACATAAACAATTGTTTGCATACGGAACATAGCTTCATTACAACAACAATGTGTACGAGTATTTGATATATTATTTCACTGAAATGATAAAATTAGTCGTTGGTAACCAATTTGATTGTCCCATGTATTCAAGAATGAGATGCTTTGAATCAGTGTTTGGTTAGCAATTATATTATCTCGGGGTATTCAAGAAGTTTGAGCTTGAAATATACGATTTCTTACATGAATGATAAAAGCATACTTGCATCAGGCTCCAAAGTTGCGAGCTTGCGTGCGGGGATACTTAATATGGTCGTATTTGAGTAAGCTATAGCAAGGGATGCTTAAAAGGTAAAAGCGATTATCTTTTTATCATTTCACTTCTCAAGTATGTTATTGGTTGTTTGGCTTCATGCATATTTCGAGTGTACATGGAGATATTACTTGCTATTGGATAATAGGTTTTCTTGACCATCTTCAGCATTGCCATCCCCACTCTAATATGCTATACAAAATAGTACGTTAGTGTTTTAATCATAATTGGTTTTCTGTTTAAAACTTATATTTTGTTTTTGATATTCATCAAGGTTTTTTCTTTTCATTTTTCTAAGTTTTCAGGTTTTGATTTATGAACAAGAACAAAAACGTAGTTCATAAGTTGCGGTTTCTGATGACAGTTTAGTTTTTGTTTTGTGTGGAAAGTTGGATTTTGATTATGTGGTTTTGACATCTGATATATGGGTTCTTTTCTTGGTGTGTTGGTTATTCTGGTCAAGGTTTTGTTAGTTATAGTTGACAATATGTAAGTTTGTTTAGTAATAATCTAGGCATAAACCTATAATAAGTTCTTTTAATCTCATGAAGGATTACGGAATATTGTCTCTTAGGAAAAGTTATAATGGCACTCAAATATGGGATACCAAATTATCTTTTGAGAAGTTATTTCCATAAATCTTTCTATAGAATCTGGTCAAACGCTTCAAAAGGCACATAACTTACTAAAAAGGTGACATGCGAAAGTAAATTAATATTAAAAAATTAAAATGTCAACATACGCCTTTTTAACATGGTTATTTGCTCATATAGTTGTATTATCTTAATGTTCATAACTTTCTTTACCAGGGCTGCACTTATGCTATCAATATTACCATCAAGAGTTGCAGGTGAGCCATTGGGTGTAACATTATTGTTTGATGTTCTTTATGTTATTTTATCTTTACAGGAAACTTCTTATTAATCCAGTGGCTTTAAATGAACCCATACTTAGAAGTACCTCAGCCTTTAGCTTTTAAAATAATTAATCTTGAAAGTGAAAATTTTTCATTGCAATATAAGTAGTTAACATCAACGCTACACACATGATCCACGCTATACACATGGCCCAATTTAAACTTGGATAAGTTGGTGAAAGTATTTAGTTTTACTCCTATCCTCTGAAGTCTTCACAATGGACTCATGCTGGTAAAAATGTCTTACTATCTTTTAATACTTAAAATACCTTCCTTATAACATAGGAGAAGCCATAAGCGAACAAGAGGATCATTTGGTAATTGAACTTGAGATCTTGACATTGTTCTCAAAGTTTGATATATTGACCTACATATTTCTTACGCACTTAAATTGCACTTCAGTTTATTACAGAAAACTGCATATTACTATGGTTAGTATAATTTCTTATACATAAGTTATTGACCTGCACTATATATGAAAAGCATTGTTAAAACTATATTATAGAAACTTTAGAATGTATAATTAATGGAAACCGAAATACTCAATTGTTATGCAAAACATGTAAACGTTGTTGTTTATGTTACTTATCCATTTTGGTTATTCCATTTTGGTTACTTGATAGGGATGAGGCAACCACAAAGAGTTTGTTGTAATTAACTATAGATAAAAACTGAATTTGCGGCAACAAAAAAAAATACTATGCAAATGCATTGACTGCAACTATGGAAGCTGGAGCTTTAGCAGATGCACAACCTAACAGTGAAGCTAAAAGTGAAGTGACAAGTCGGCTAACAGGCTGAGGAATGTGACTTAACCAAACAAAGTGTTCAATAAGAAAAGGCCACAACCACATGTTAGAGAGGTATAGTGAAAAAAAATCTACTTTTGAAAGCACCTAATCTCACAGGTTAGCACACATGAGTTAGTTAACGGGTCAAAGTATACGAAGTTTTGTGTAATATAGTGAAATTTTTTCTGCTTTTGAAAGCACCTAATCTCACAGGTTAGCACACATGAGTTAGTCAACGCGTCAAAATATAGGAATTTTTGTGGATTGGAATAAGTTGGGTTTGCCTAAACCGTTATTATCTTAAAAAATGGATGTTTTTACCAAGCATTGTTAGAAAATCATTTTACACAAATACATAATTATGATATTGTATTAAAAAAATTAAATGAGGTTTTGACATCTAATTATGATGTTGCTATTTCACTTGACCTACACATGTTATAGTAGCCGATTTATGCATACTATAATCAGTACATGCTCTTTATGAGATTAGAAACATGGTTGTATGAGCACAGATCTAATACTCGAAACAATAAACTTTTGTTTTACCAAAACATAAATGATTTACAAAACTAAGATCCGTGTATTTAAATGATAATGTGTTTTGCGACCGGTCGTAATATTATCTCCACTATAATTCTATTTCTAATATTTTTTAGGTGTCCATCATAACTGGGACGTTCATCTTTGCAAAACTCGATCGTGGTGAGATTAGTTGCTTCACGACCTTTTTACTTTTCTACATCTTTTACGTGGTTTATGGAACATTAGGTGTGCACGGAATTGACATTTGCTATCAAATTGATTAGCGTTCACATCGTCATTTGCTATTCAAGACCGTCAAATTTAGAGCGACAACGGCATCGGTGTTTATTATTTTAACTATTACAAACTCAATTGATTGTCGAATAATTCATCTATTATCTCATTGTTTCTTTCATATATTAACGAAACATGTTTACGTTCGTTGTTTTCTTATTATCTCATTTGAATAAGATTAGCTTACCTAAAGTTGTGTTCGATGGTCAAAGTCAGTTAGAAATACTTTTTTTACATTTCATGTGATTCGAGAGTGTAAATTATGTAATAATAATAATTAAGTTGAGCTCTCAAACGAAGTACATACGATCTTTTAGCTCATTTTTCTAACATAGATTATAAGCTTATTTAAATGAAAAATATATTTAAAAATTTAGTAATTTTTCATTCATGAGATGTTCAATCCATATAAATAATTGGTTGTTATGTACATGTAGAAAGAAAAGATTTGATAGAGTGAAAAAGCACTTGAAAGTTAAAACTACTTAAGAGTTACAATCAGATTGTGAACGGTTGTACGTCTCTTTGACCATGGAAGAGAAGGGTGTCTATGACACCATAATAAACTCCGTGGAGACAGGAACGGGGGTGTATATTTTGTTTATGGGTATGGAGGTACCGGAAGACCTTCTTATGGAAAACACTTACTCACAGTATAAGAAGAAAAAGTGATATAGTCTTAAATGGACATTTGCTATCAAATTGATTAGCGCTCAGATGCGTCATTTGCTATTCAAGCATCATCAAACTTAGAGACGACAACGACATCGATGCTTATTATTTTAATTGTTACAAACTCAATTGATTATCAAATAATTCATCTATTATCTCATTGTTTATTTCATATATTAATGGAACATGTTTACGTTCGTTGTTTTTATTATTTTATTTTATATTTCTTTAAATATCCGATATCAATATCTTTTGCCATGACAATCAACAAAAGCAAAAGCAATCGCTTTCTAAAGTTGGTTTGTACTTGCCCGTCGATGTTCACACATGGACAACTCAGACGCTGTCGTATCAAGAGTAAAAAGCAAGCGGGGTTTGAAGGTTGTCGTTTGTGATCGGGATGGTAATCTCTCCAAAACCACAACAAATGTCGTGTATAAAGAAGTAATTGAAGGTCTTTGAACAAGGTTCATGTTATATCATGTATGTATCATTGGTGTAATCACGTTATATTATACTATGGTTCATTATTTTTAATGTTACAAGGTTTGTTAGCAACTCAATTGATCATTGAAATCACACGTCATTTATGTTCGAGTAAATCTATTTTAGATTGGCGATGCGATGGTTGTAAATCGATTGTGACTCAAACATATTTTAAATTTAACAAATTTACGTTATTACTTTTATTATCATCTAATTTATCTATTTCTTTAAAACTAACCTTGTCACACTATGGTCTAATTAGTAAGTAATATTATAGGCATTACAAGTTAATCAAATTTAAGAATTTTAAGTTTTAAAAAATTTGTTAGTAAAGATAAGTTGCTCAAAATCTCAAATTCTAAAGAAAAAGAAAACATGTAAGGAGTACATGCTAAAAAGATGGTCACGAGTCATCTTTTATATAATAAAGGAATTACATTATTTGGGAGTGATTATTAATTCATTCTTATCGAAAAACAATTGGGCAATAGAGGCTCGATTTTGCCACATAGCAAAATCGTGATGCGATTGGTTAATAAAAGTCAAATTAAATTGATTTTTTGTAAACTTTAATAAATTCCATGGAAAATTTGATTGATAAAAAAAAATGCATAAAAATATATGTGTCAAATTTATGAAAACAAAAATTAAAAAAGGAGGAGATAATTAATAAAACTTTAGTGGTTGAATTTTTAAAAATTATATAGAGTTAAGTGTAATATTATAAGTCTCCATATTTTTTAATAACTTTGGATTATAAACAAATACACCCTTATACTTTATACCCTTTATATTTTATATCTTAAAAAATACAATGTATATGTTGTTTTAAAATAACAACATACAAATTTGCATAAGATTATACGATAAATTATTTTACTATATATGTTCAATAAAGACTCATTTATTTCATTTTTAAATGTTTAACCCATGTGGACATGAGTTTATATTTTAAATACAATGCAAATTACCGAAAACGGAATATAATTATCAATTGTAAGATCGGGTTCTTTAATATAACAATAAATATACGATTAGATTTTATAACAATACTCATGAATTTTATTTATATATATATAAGGATATCTAGAAAAACGCTTTTTAAAAACTTTAAAGATATCTTTAACTTTATCAACGCTCATTATTTCTTTATTAAACTCAGATCACGTAATACAACATAATATCGCAGTGAAATTTAAATAACAACATCAACATCTTCGTTTAAATAAAATTAAATCTCGGAGTACTTAATGTAAATTTTTACAAATATTTTTCAAATTATAATGGATATTAACGATAATGAAAAACTCGATGCGATAAGTATTAACAGTATTTATATCACAATTTTTATAAGAAATTATTATATGTGTATATACTCGCACTAAAATGTTAAAATAAATTTGATTTATGTAAACTTTGTGTTTCTCACTAAACTTATAACTATATAATTATACACAATTACCTTTAATGACACAATATTCATGATTAATACAAAATAATTTTTTGTAAAACCCACAGTACACCCAAGATATATAACTAGTTAAGTAATAGAAGTATTTAATAAATAAGTTGCTTCAAAAGATAATGTGGGAGAGACCAAGTATGCAAATATAAAACTTTGCTTTTCTGGACATGAGTATAACACAATTTCCGCTTAATTAAATATGACACCGTTTCGTTGCATATATGAACAAAAATGATATTGCAATGACAAAGATTTCTCAAAATATATTGACCCATAACTCTTCATTTTACAAGAAAACACGTAATACATGTTCAGATTCCATACATGGTTTCTCTTTTCGGCTACTTTGTTTGTTCCTGAGACAAAATGATCACAAAATACAAAAATTCATATGCAAGTCAAGTGCCCAAAGGGTTACAACATATATCTTGCTTAGTAGCCTGGTGGCTTGTGTGCGATGAAACTGATGCATTGAACTTGACGCACATTGTCGAATCCGATAATACGGATAAATGCGTTGGGGTACTCCTTCTTGCCTCCTGGAGCTCCTTCATCACTTGGGATGAGTCAGTGCACCCAAACATGGGCAACTTCCACATTGTCCAAGTTCTTCCATCATAGTACCCTGGTGACCTGTGGTTCTCACGGTAGACAAACCCGTCTTTCACTTCAAATTCCAAACAAGGAACCCAACCGCTGCGGAGAAGGTAGTCAACCTGCTTAGCCAATTGAGCATCGGTTAGGGGGAAGGTATGAAAGAGTCTCAAATTTCTTCAGTCCAAGTGGTGGCCACACCTTCATGCATTGGACTCTTCCTCCATTGCTAGGGAGTGAAGAGAAGTCGTTTTCTCCTTTTGGTAACGGAAAAGCGACGTTAGACTTAAGACCGGTGAATGGACCAGCCATTGTGGCTTGAGTTGGGATGGTTCGGCTCATGGTGGCTACAGAGGATGAGGAGAGGGAAGCCATTTAGTATTTGGTTTTGATACTTACTTGAGTTGCTTTGGTACTGCATTGCTTTGTAGGTATTTATAGTGGTATAAGGAGTAAGGAAATTTCATCCAAGGGACATAATTCAATCCGTCAAAAAGGCTTTTGTTCCATTGTAGCCGTGGATCAAAATGGTTGATAATACTTGCATATTGGCCACAAAGGAGTAATTTGATACATGCAGATAAACCAAAGTTTTATGGAAGGCCATGCAAATATGTGACTATCAAAGACTCATCCCATCTTATTCTTATGTTTTCCTTTTATTATTTTTTTTTTTATTTTTTCTTT